>JBAMMX010000028.1:2445957-3045957 GCA_037126225.1 Dillenia turbinata | reverse complement strand
GGCGCCATCAACTATAAAAGAAAATAAGGTTCAGTCCATATAAACGAATTAGTCTATACAAACCTAATTAACCCCTATACGAGACTTGCCTATCCTAGATCCATATAAGGCTTAAAAACACTTTAATAAAATATCCAACCTAAACTCTGATACCATTAAAATTGTCATGTCCCGGTCCTCAGATTCGAGCACGCGATAATTATCGCGTTGCCTCAAACTACATGAACCCGAGCACACACTCTGAGACTCCACAAGGCTAACATGTTATCAACTTGAATTTATTCCACAGGTAATTCTCTATAATCAAAATCCATTATCCATATGACCTCTCCCAAAATGAAATAAGTGGACTCACATTCTCTCAGTGCAATTTGGCCAATCAAAATATGAACATACATATATAAAAGTATTAAACCTTATATAAATAATCCATAATAAACATAATTCTACTTCCATTGACCTTTTCCATGGATCTATCTATAACTACGGAAGCCCAAAATGAGACTATCTTATATGAAGTGTATGACTCCAACCGAAGTGATCTCACAGATCTTCAAAAGAAATCCCTCTATCTGCACTTACTATCTACAAGGTTGAAAACAAGAGATAAAGAGTGGGATGAGTACAAATGTACCCGGTGAATGAGAAATCTATGTACATGACAATGAGTAGGAGTGTGATCATGTCCTAAAACCATTATCAACAAATTCCATATTATCATTACAAAAGCATTCACAAGTTCACAAAGCATTAGCAATCAATGTTTTGAAAGTAAAGCATTTCTCTTTACATCAAATGGGTTATATTTCGATCAAAACTTTGGGACTGCCAAAAATATACTTTCCAATCCAAGACTTTAGTCAGGGTCAACGACCAGAACCACCAAGGCTTTTTATTAATTTATTTTTCTAAAAGTGTCTCATCCTTGGTGTTGGCTTGGATATCACTATTGGTTACTCATGGCTGCCCAACCGTAACCTTAGGTAAGTTAATACCCTACATCATACTACCCAAATCTGATATCCGGCTCCACTCATACTGCTTTTCCTACTGTCGATCATGAGTGAGCAATAAACCACAGCAACTACGTAAACAATTAGTCACTAGAAATATCGTTTTCATTCATAATTAAAATCCAAACCATTCTGCAACCCCGATTCATCTTTATCTCAATATTGTGATTCATATGGCAAGAACTTATCAAAGTTCATATTTATAATATTACATTTTCAACAGAACACATCACACTCAAATTGAGTTGTAAAACCACAATTCAAAATAAGATTTTCAAAACACATAAAAATCATTTCTCATTAAATAAGACATAAAAGTCTCACTCATAGTTTGAGGAGGGTGTGCACTCCCACTAATCCAGGCTCTCAAGCTTATCCGTTTTCAAAGGACCTTCGCCTAGTTGATTGTGTAGATCACAACATAAAATTGATGTTAGAGTTTTTGTCACGCTCCGATCCTCAAATCGACCACACGACAACCGCCGCGTTGTCTCGATACACAGGCAGAACCTCCCCATATACCGGGATTCCTCAAGGTTACAAAAACAACACAACAATTCTTCCAATACACCATTCATCAAAAATATAAAATATCACATAACAATACACATGCAAGGACCCATCCGGTCCGTCCCTGTGCACAAGAGCACACATCGGCACATAATTGGGGAGAGGGTACCTATACATGCAAGCATGCATTATGGCCATCCTAGCCATTTCAAAGTTCGCAGTATAAATAAAGCATTTAACATATAAGAAGTCCCAAAACATAGTCGTAGGACCTTACTAACACTTGTCTGAAGCAATCAAGCTAACATGAGTAAAGTCCAAACGTATGAGATGTACAGAACTTCGTGAAATTCAAAGGAAATAACAAATCTCAATATTACAAGCCAAATGTTCCACTCAAACATTGAGCTTTTACCAAAAATGGGAATTAAAGAAAATAAACAAGTTCCAAACAACTCCAGCACAAACCATGTAAGGATTCCATCAATACTTATTCCTATACAGGAAATAAGTATCGATTAAATCCGTACCAAAAGAATTATACAAGTCTTCCTTTCTATGGATTTCAGTTCAGACCAAAATAGCTATACATCACTATATATACCTACACAAGTCCGCTGATAGACCTTTCCAAGCTCTAATCTCTGTCACAGACCTAGTCTTCCTATAAAAAATGTTAAAGAGAGGGGTGAGTATTATTAATATTCAGTGAGTAGAGTGCAATGATATGATTGTGTAATAAATAAGGGGTGAAAGTGGGGGATGTCAAAGCATATCTCAAACAACACTTTCCATATCAAAATATTTTCAGTAATTCAACATAATTTACAAAATATGCATCCATATCAAACATTATCTCAAAAAATCACAAGGGTTCCATCGAAATCACTTCCGCCTTGCGTTTGGCCGAACCAAGACAGATGCCCGCCAAGGGGTTTTCCATTTCCTTTTTTCAAAACACTACCCCCTTCCTTGGCGTTGGCTCGAACCTCACCAGGGGGCAATCCGGATAGTTCAATGTGGCAGAGCAGAGGCCGCATACGTCTCTCGCAAATAAACCCCTATCCACATTACCCCGTCGGGTCGCTCCGTGGGGGGAATGACTATAGTCATTTCTCTCGTGCACTATCATTTCACAATCATTCAGATTTCAATCAATGTGCCATATTTCATCAACTCATTCCAAAAATCATGCTACAAGCATTTACCAATCAAGTATCCAAATGCAAATGGCACAAATTCTTTTAAAATCATATAGGAAACATTCGTAATTCAAATTTCTATTTCAGACATCCCACAATCACAAATCATTCCATATAAATCATGTGAAAATCATTCAAAATCATTTACCAAAGAATTTAAAACCATTTTGCTCATTTATTACACAACGGACCGTTCACTCACCTCTAGGGAGGGTATCTATTCTCTATTTCTACAATTAATCCAAAATCGACTCCTTTCGAGTCTCCAAAAGGTCAACCTAGACCAATCAACACAAATAATCATCAATTAAGGCTCCATTAAAGGGTTTTTAAATTTCTCCCTTATTTAAAATAGCCTTAATTTACACAATCACATTTCTAAACTCTCGTTTCATCAATCTACGATCATTTCCCTTATCAATGACTTTAATTTCTAATATTCCTCAATTTTATCAATTTTCTCCCGAATTTACATAATCCTAATTCAATTCATGCCAATTTCAAATCAAACCCCAAGGAAAGCTACACAAACCAATCAAACAAAACTCTATTACTATCTAAGACATTCTATCATACTTCACAGCCCAATTTATATTAAATTCTAGATTTAACCTAAATAACTTCATACAAAATTTCAAGAATAATTCATTTCCTTCGAATCTAGCATATTTTCAAAATGTATCTACACATATTCTTAACCTAAATTCAACAAAATAGTTTGAATATTGAAGGGATTGAAAATGCCTCACCTAGGGTTTTTTGTAGTTCGCAACCCTCATCGAATGCCTTTCTCAGTTCATTCCGAGACCTGCAAAGCTTCCAATTTGAAGTAAATTTTAGTAATCTAAATTTATTTACTAAGAAAATTCAAAACCCTAGAGCTAGGGTTAGGAATCAGACCTTATCTATACAGGGAAAGAATCACAGTCGCAGCTAGGGTTTTCAATGCTCTGCGGTTCGGCCGGCTTGTGGCTTCCGCGAAGGTGGCAGAAGGGAGTTGCTCACAGAGAACACCATGCGAGCGGGGAGGAGAGTGAGGGCTCTTCGCACGCGGGAGAGGGATGAAGAACATTCCATTTGTGCGCGGAAAAGAGAGATTGAGAGATAGTGTGAGATAGTGATAGAGAGATAGAGTGTGAGAGAGAGCGATTCGACACAGAGAGGGACAGATACTGCGAAGATAGAGAGAGAGAGAGAGAGAGAGAGAGAGAGAGAGAGGTAGAGACAGTCAACGGTGGCTCACGGTGGTCGGAGTTAAGCTGTTCGCGGTAGAGGAGGGGGCAAATCGATCGAAGAGGGAGACAAAGATGAGAGATCGCGAGAGGAATCGCAAGGGAGAGAGAGCAAAGAGTGAAAGAGAGACTGATTAGGGCTGAAAGCCCAATCGATTTGGGAAAGGGGGGGACCCGGCGTTTCGAGTTGAAACGCTACGTCTCCCTTCCTTCACTTTTTTTTTAAATTAATTATAAATACAAATATATATATATATATATATATATATATATACTCTCATCATATTGAATTTCTAAATTTATCAAGAATAGAATGCACTACGAATTTGCAACACGGACGTTTTAATTATACCCAAAAATTTTAATTTAATACCCCAAAATCGAAAATTAATAAAATTTAAGATTTTCTTTTATAATTATCAAAATATTCCATAGTACATTTTTAACACCGAATTTTCGATGTTACAGTTTTATTCAATACTACTAAGAGGCTAAATATATGATATGAAAAATAGTAAATGGGTCTCTATGCTTAAAGTATTCACTACCCATATTCAATGATCATTCCCACACCTTCATGTCTTAGAAAAATAACTGTACTTTTAACCAGCATTCTTGGATTGTAAAACTTTTAATTTCTACTTAAAGACTAGACATAAAACAATAATTTTTATATTTATAACTTATATCTACTCCAATTACACAAAGACATAGAAATCTATCATATGTTGCCTTGACTGCATAATTTCCAAACTGCACAGTCATGGGAAAATGACTGTAACTTTTACAACACATATCTAAATCACATGATTCTTACCTTAAATTAAAGATAAGACATTGATCCACAAAGTTTATGTTTAGAGCTTAGCCTAATTCAGCATATAAGGCATCTTAAAATCGAACAAAATTCTTGGCCAAAACATGGCAGAAATAGGGGATCATTCTGCTGAATGTCTCAATTTGAAAAATCACTAAAAATCCAATTCTCATTAGAATTTAATGAATCACAACTCATTTTCAAGGTATGGATGTCTAGTTTCATATGCAGAAAACCACACTTAATTTTCCTTTGTGCAAAGAAAGGTATAGCCAAAATATTAGAGCATGGTCACACTGTACTGTTTGTAGAAACTCGAAGATTCTATCTTTGTTCAAACTCATCCATATACTCCTATGTTCAGATCATCAGGCATGATATTCAACATGATTTTTATGACAGATAAAACTTAAAATCATGAAATTAAATCTTACCTTCAACTTGGTTCAAGGATTCCTCAAGCAATCAACTAAACCACTCTAAATGCTTGCTTCTTTGATTTATTTTGATAACCCCATGCTCTTGCTATCTTCTAGCCCAAAGATTTTCTAAAGATGGTTGAAAGCAAGATAAGAGAGCTTAGAAATTGAGTATTTTTGTTGAGAAATGTTTAGAGGTTCTTGGATGGTTTTAAAAAATGAAGGAAGTACAGTGAAAGGAAGAAAATGCAACTTCCCCATATCTCCTTCTCTCTCTCTCTCTCTTTTCTCACTCTTTCCTTCTTCTCTCGACTAAGCACACAAAGACACACACAAGAGTGTATTTAAGAATGTTCAAGAGTGTGGATGTGGATATCTCTCTCTCTCTCCCTCTTTCTCTCACGGCCACACATATGCACTCTTATTATTTTTTTTTTCAAGTCACCCAACCAATTTATCACACATCTCATGTATTAATTGCATATCTTTTTGTTCCTTGATTTTTTTTCTAAGCTTAGTCTAATAAAAAAAATAAGAGAATAAAGTCTGGGCTAGACCTTGGGAGTTTTAATTCAATGTTGATTATGCTAATGGGATCCCACTCATTTGTTGGGCTTCAAGGTGGGTTTATTTTGTTGGACTTTAAGATTTGGGCTTGTTGGTGAACTTTATATCAAGTTTTGAACTCCTAAATTGAACTCAAGTATTGAACCAAATTTGAGCTTTAACAATTGGACATCACTATTAGTGCACACCAAGCCTAATTTCTTTTTCTTACTTCACTAAATTCCATGATTCAAATTTACAGCATCAAAATTTATTCTATAGGTTAGAAATCATTCATTCAATTAAACTATAAATTTTAGGTTTTATAATTTGTGTCCCTTTACAAGTCGTCTTGGTTAGTGTTACAGTACACATTTCTGAGACTTGATGTTGGCAAGTCGATTTGGCTTTACTTGCCACACTACTTTGATTAACTTGACTTTTAAATTCTCAGTCAATTTGCATATATCACAAACCAGACTTGACCTTTGAATGCCCTAGACACACAAGTCAATTTATGGGGTTTGCAAATCGACTTGTGCTTGTGGGACACTATGAAATGATTGAAATGCTCTCCAATCTTAAATGAAATCTAAAATTCATGAGGAGTAAGATGGTAATTGTATCCTTATAATTAAATGGGGCTTGAACAAACCCCATTTTATTCACTCAACTCTTTCTTCTCTTTCGAACTCTTATCTCTCTCTCACCCAACTCTTTCTCAATCTCTCTATTAAAATCAATTACTCCCATACAAAATTTCTCCATTAATCTTCCAAAACCCTAATCAAACCTGTGGAGAGGAAGATTTGGGAAAAACCTAGGGTTTACTCCACGAAGAGGAAAATCTATGGTTTTTGAAACTTGATAACCTAGGACTCAATCCAACCTCACAATTAAGTAATTTTCTCTCCCCATATTAGGATTTAGCTTTCTCATTACTAGATTGAAATTTGAGGAATTTTGTTAGAGATTAAAACCCTAGGGTTTGAAAATGATAGAAATTAGGAAAAATTGTGAATGAAAAATTTTATATAGATCCCAATGACATATAAATGATAGAATGAGAACATATATTCATGAATTTAAGGAATTAGAAATTATACTATATTATGAAAAATTCGTAAACTCTAGAAATGGATGAGATTTAATATTAAAATTGTGGTTATTAGTTTAGGATAATCGATTAGAACCCAAGAAGTGATTACATTGGATTTTTATTGGATCCTTTCAAAAGACCTATTTCGAAGTATTTCCAACTCTATAATGCCCATGGTCCAAAGAGGCAGGTATACCTAGACGTGTAGACAGATCGGGATTAATTTTCCTAAAGGGTGGACATGACCCAACACACTAAGAGAATGTCTTCAGCATTAACCTAACTAATCCTTTGGTTGGCTTCTGACAAGGGCAATCTAATTGACACATAGAAGCATTTGGCAAGCCCGAATCGATGCCCTTTCTTCGGTCGATGAACAAGTGCTCGTTAAGGAACCGATCGCACTTGCTAAAAGTGATATTTGACTAAACCTTATTTGATCCCTTATTTCTTAATTTGATACGAATCGTATCTCCTAAATAAGAAAAGAAACTTTCAGATCCTAATCGATAAGGGAAAAGATCTCCTCATACCACTGAACTTCTTAAACGATAAATATTACAAATCATATAGAATATTTAACTACAAGATTCCGAGATCATTGGACTCCCAGATAAGAAAACTAGGGTTACAACATCCCAGATATGAACAGCTCTTATATCACTTTTGGAAATAAACCTTTGGGACACAATAGCCCAGGTATACTCTCAGAGACCCCCACACTTGATATACAAACCACAGGGAGACCAACTCTCTCTTTCTCTAACTCTCTTGCTCTCAGTCTATTTCTTTCTAACAAAAAATCGCTCTTTCTGACTAAGTGTTGAAGCCTCCCCTACTTGAGTACCCTCCGAGACTCTTTTGTAGGTCTTAAATTGCCTCAAAAACTAGCCATTCGAGAGAAGTCAGAATATATGAAACCAAAACCCACCTTCAATAGATTAGTGCTATCTGTGGGAACAAGCTAGAGTAACTTCATCAAACTTTATAGATAACCGAATAGTCATGCCTCCAAAAAGGAGAACCAGAACCTCATCAAAGGCTATATCCAATGTAGATGGACACGGCCACCTCGATTGATGCCACCCTACCAGTGACCCCCACTCCCCCTACCGATAACCCTGATGTTTGTCCTTAATCTCCTTAACCAGAGTAGGCTACACAACCTGTGCCTTAAGAACATCTGATCACGTCCCTTGTGCCAATATCCAATCACCCTTAGTTAGAGAGGTTGGAATCCAGAATATAAGATATGAGCAAACAACTAGAAGAACTCAATCGCATCATTAGACCAAAAGGAAAATCTCTACAGGGCGGTTGGGACATGCATGACCTTGATGACTAACACCGCGTCTAAGCTATGTGCCATCAGTAACTTCTCGCCATGACCCTGATGACCTGAGGAAATAGGTTGAACAACTAATAGCTGACAAGCTTAAATAAGCAGGTACAATAAGGGATGAAGCACCCCTTTACCCTTCTAGTATGTTGCCCTTTGACTCAAAAATCTCTTTGGAGCCAATGCCATGAGACATACATTTGCCTCTTTTGGAGAGGTACGATAGTACGATCGACCCCCGTGATCATGCAGCCCACTTTGTGACAGTAATGATCTCAAGAGACATGATATACGTGGCTATGTACAAGCATTTCCCCACTACTCTCAATGCAATTGCACTAACGTGGTTTAACTCCTTGCCATCGCTTAGTAACATGGTTTAACCCCATGATCTTGCACTAACGTGGTTTAACTCCTTGCGTTGACCATGCTACTCATTGGGTTAAGCCCTTAGGGCATGAAAACCTCAATCACAAAGATCCCCCTTCTACCATTCAGGAGTTCTATGCTCATGCCAAGAAGTACAACACAGCTAAGGATACTAAAGCATTTAATCGGTGCAAAAATTGATTATCCCAAAGAGAGCGCAGTCAATCGCCCGACAGCCTTTGCCAAAAAAAAAATCGATCGGGTCCCTCATCCCAGCAAAATTTAATACTTATACTCCCCTAAATGAGACTCCTAGTTAAGTCTTATTCCTAAACAAGAGCAAGCCATACATCAGGTGGCCCCCTTATTCTATAAAGGATAACTCCAAGAAAGACAAAACCAAGTATTGTCATTTCTATCGAGACTATGACCATAATTGATGATTAGAGAAAACTTAATGACGAGCTAGAGTTCTTAGTTCAAAGTGGAAAATTGAAAAAGTTCATCAGCATAGAAGGGAGGAACATACCCTCTCCTGATCGGCATGATCCGCCACAGGAGAATGGACCAAATGAACAAACCACCAGTTGATCGCTGCAAACAGATCAGATGGAGTAATCCTCCAGGTCTATGACGAACGATTTCTACACGAACCTTACATTCTAACCAGCATTCTTTTGGTCTATGACTTGGATTTTCCTGTGCTCTTTTCAAAGTAAACTCTAAACTTCTCTCTTTTAGTGAACTTTTTCATAATATCCTATAATGGATAACTCTTGTCTCTTTGTGTTCATTTTTAGTTTATTTTTTACTAATTTACTGTTATGATAACATGTTGTAACGAACCAATCATACTCAATGGAATTAACGATGGGATCTATCTCCCTGAATGGGCCTACGTCACCCGACCTAATGATTGGATCTATCTTCCCGAATGGGCTTATATCACCCCGAGCTACTGATAGGATCAATCTCCTCGAATGGGGTTGCGCCACTTCAACCTAATGATGGGATCTATCTCCTTGAACAGGCCTACATCACCCTAACCTACCGATGGGATCAATCTCCCTAAATGGGCCTGCGTCGTCCTGACCTAACAATGGGATCTATCTCCCCAAATGGGCATATTTCATCCCGATCTATTGATGCGATCAATCTCCTCGAATGGGCTTATGTCACCCCGACTTAATGATGAGATCTGTCTCCCCAAACGGGCCTATGTAGCTCTGATCTACTGATGGGATCAATCTCCCCGAATAGGTCTACATCGCTCCGATCTATCGATGGGATCAATCTTTCTGAACGAGCCTACATTGCCTCGATCTGTAACACCGATACTTCGATATGTTCACAAATGTATTCCTCTTTGTTCTATGAATGAGATTACTCATGTTTTATATAGAAAAACTCATTAAGAAATTTTTCTATTAAAATTGTTCCCGAAAATTTTGGCTAAATCGCCGAAAATTAAAAAAATTTACAAAATGACCACCGATGGTCTATGAGTAATGAAAATGATTTTAGAGTGTACAATAATCTCAAGTTAGGGTAAATCTTGCTTCGTAGAGCCAAATTGTAGATTTTCGGGAAACCACCCGAAAATCCCTAATCGGACGATAATGAGGTTCGGCAAGTCTAAACAACTATGTTTTGATGTGGGATAAATTAAATTAAACCTAACACGAGGTTTTGGGATTAATGTAAAATTATGAAAATTTTAGGGTTCTAAATATAATTTTTATAAGTCAAGGGACTTATTTGCAATTTATATATAAAAAAAATGTAACAAATGTTCTCTTTCTCTCCCAAAACATGAACAAATAAAGGAATGTAGTGAGTGGAAAGTGAGATGGTGACCATGAGGGGAAGAGAAGAAAATTTTGTTTATTTTATTTACCTTTAAGAAGTTGATCCAAGGGTGGAGAATTAGTGGTGGTTTGATAAATTAATTTGGGCCTTTGGATTGAGTTAGTGGAAGGCAAGACTCTATTCATTGCATAAAAGGGAGTGCATTCTTAGAAATAAATCAAAGGTGAGGATTGATTTGAAAATGGGATCAAAATTGTAAACCCTTGGATCTTTGTTAGTGGGAGGAAACATGAAATTAATGAGGACATGTGCTTTTAGTGTGAGAGAGGAGAGAGAACCGTGAGTCATGTAGAGAAAGGAGCGTTAACCCTAGCTTGAACCTATGGCTTAGATTTAATCTTGAATATATTCAAGGGCTAGGATTGAAGGGAACCACTTAACAAGCCAAACCCTAGCCTCCTCCTCTTCCAAAAACTGTGAGTGTTGTTTGAAGCAAAAGAAGAAGAACTCCCTCATTTTCTCTCCATAGCCATGAACTCTAGGAAGGGGAAACTCAAAAATTCCTACAACAATACCCCAAATTTATTTCATAAATCCTTTCCTTACAAACCCAATCACAACATACCCAAAAATTAGAATAAAGGAAGAACCCCAGCGTGGTGAGCAAGGAGTGGCCAAAGGCTTTAAGGGAGGGAAAAAAATTCTGATTTCTTCAAGGCTTCAACCGAACACTCTAGGTAATAATGTTTCCTCTCACTCTATGATATAATATATCTTGCTTTGAAACCTAAAAGAGAGAGTTTACTTAGTGAAACCAAAAAGGCCGAAAATTTAGGAAAAGAAGAGGAGAGAATTCTGTACATGTTAAAAACTTGAGGGCCTTGTGTTAGTGTTTAAAATGTGTTGATTTTAACCTAAATTAGGGGTGGAAATCAAGTGGCCGAGACCTAGATGTGTGCAGAAAATTTCTGGTTGTTGGAAGCTTAGTCCAAGCTTGAAAAAGTCACATTTGGAGCAAGGAAAACCGAGATTTTGAAGGAGGTATGTGTACTGAGCTTTGCTGGAAATTTTCTACAATCATGTATACTGAAAATTTGATTTGTACTAGCTGAAAATTTAATGAAAATCATGAGGATTGTGTGTATAGAAAAATTTAACTTGTTTGGCCGAAAATATAAAGGAATGTAATATATTTCGATATACTGAAAATTTAGTTCCAAATACCAAACATGGGTGCTGAAGTTTAATGCAAAAATGATAAATTTGTGTGTATGTTGTGGAGTGAAATGAGTTGAATAATATGTGTAGAAAGTTGGACTTTTTGTTGGACAAAAATGTGAAAGATTTCAATGTTTGTGGTGGACTGAAATTTAGTGTTCAAAGTACAAAGTTTGCGTAAAGAATTCTTGTGAAAAAGGGATGAAAGTATGTGCATGATTGTTGGTAGAAATGATGGGAAGAAAATGTGTTAGTGAGTTATGAAATTGTCCTTCATTTTGTGAAGTTTGAACGCTGAAATTTTGGTAAATTCACATTGTGATGTGTGTAGAATTTTTGGTGAATTAGTATTGTGTTTGTGCTAAATTTTGAGTAAAGATTGATGGACATGTATGAGCTTGAATGTGCATGTGCCTGATCGAGAATGTAAAAGGGAATAGAGAGTTTGCATTCTGTCTGGGGATGATTAGAGATGAGTATGACATGAAATTTGGAGACATGTGTGTGTATGTGATGAGTTAGGTATAGGAATTCTAGTGAGAACCCTAAATTGACAATATAGAGTTGTGTTTGCCAATGTTTGAGGTGATAAATGGAGGTTAGCATGTTGAAATTTTGTGGAAATGTGTAATGCAAATGTGAACTATCTTGAGCATATTCAATCCTAAAAAAATTTTGGACTGTTTTGGAGTATACAAGAGATGGAATGAGGGAACGGTGGTTTTAGTAGCCTAAAATGGCTTTGTGGTATTAGAAAGGTTCGGAAATAAGCAATTGAAGTTTGTTGATTTGGTGGTAAGAAAAGTGACAACATATATACACATTTAGAGCCTAATTATGGAGCCCTAAACATTGATCCTAGATGAAGAACTAATTTAAATATAATTTAACATAGTAGTTTTCAATTTGTGACACAAATTTATATATATTATGTGTTGCCATTGTAGTGACACACTTGGTGATCGAACGAGGGGAGCACGCTTTCTACATTGTGGTACATTTTAGGAAGTGACAGACCCTCCCATATACTGAATGGGATTAAGACACTATGTTATTGATTGACAAAAACTTCATGTTTTACTGCTTTTCAGTTGGCATACTTTATAACATGTGTGAAAATGGGATATTTGAACTATGTTTTATAAATGTTTTCTTTGTGATCATTGGAGTGTCCTAAATGTTTGATTTATATGATATGCATCTATGATTTCTGTGAAACGATATTGTACCATTCTTTGAAAACCTTATGTGATTTATATGCTTATATGACATTGGCATGTGATTTGAAATGAATTGATGAAATATGTGTGCCGGATGGTTACTTGTGATATTGATGATATGATGATGTCCTTGATGGACCACCATAGCTACGAAGGGCTTTGGCAGAGGCACCTATTGTGTCCGAATACGCTTCTGCAGAAGATATCCCCCAAATTCCATGTGTATAGTTGCAGCTGGATGAACCATAACGGGGATGAGGTGTATTTTGCCACTGTCTAGCTCCGGACAGATTCTATACACGATTGATTATATATGTGCATGTAGACATGGATTAGCCATTCTGTACCCTCAAGGGGAGGGAGTGTGCTTTGCTATTACCCAGCACTTGCTGAAATCTATGGCCAACGTTGGGATAGAGAGCTATATATTTTTACATATACTTGTATACGAAAACCCCCAATACGCCCACCATTGGTCACGGTAGACCATTGCTGGGGATGTTTTATTGGCAAGCTCAAATTGATTTCGAAATATTAATGGATGCATATTGATATTATGATTGCACGATATACGATTACATGTTTCATGGAAATTCCATGCTTGATTTGTAATGATATTAAGTTTTAAACTGTACTTTAAGACTCCGTGTTCACCCTTGCAATTGATAACATAATGTCGATTCCCTCACTCGCTGAGTATTTTTTCCATAAATACTCACCCCTCACTTTTCCATGATTACAGAGATAGATTGACTTGGAGACATATCGAGAGACATTCAACACCACTTGGTATTTATTTGGAGGCATCGAACTTAGGTATGGTACTAACTACTATTCTGTAATAAAGTTGGATGAATGTGTTTGTTTGAGGTTTATGAAATGACCATTGTACATTTATGGGATGATTGTAATAATGAATGTAATAATGTAATTTGAAACTCACGAATATGTTGTATATTATGCATTGAGGCAAAGTATTGCATTTTTATAATCATTTACTTGGAAAATTATATTTATAAGAGAAACAGGTTTTAAATAGGTTTGCATAGGTGATGATGATAGCCTTGCGGTGTCCCAATATGTGGGGAGGTTCTACCCGTATGCCGAGGTATCGCGGCGGTTGTCGTGTGCTTGATTCGAGAGTCGGGGAGTGACACGATCTACCTATGGAACAATCTTCCAAATGGGCCTATGTCATCCCGATCTACTGATGTGATTAATCTTCCTGAATGAGGTTATTTCGCCTTGACCTATCAAAGGGACCTATTATCCCGAACGGGTATACATCGCCTTGACTGACTCATAGAATTATCCCCCTCGTATGAGCGTACAATCCACCAAACGAGTTGAGGATGCTCTGGCTTATTAATAAGATCGATCCCTCCTGATTGGCTTGAGTTGCCTTTACTCATCGTTAGGATCTATTCTCTCGAGGGACTCGGTGTCGCCTCAGTCTATCATCCAAAGGTTTTTTCTCCAATCGAAACATTATCTTGTCACCGAGGTTTTCAAGAGGACTAATGGAATCTGGTCCTCGAAAGAGATAACTACCTTCCAATCGTTGAGATTTCCGAACGAAAATGGCACATTCCTAGATATGTTAATGATATCCCTCAAGCTTACTGATCTGGGGATTATTGAAAGTCATAAGATATATAATTCTACTTATACAACTAAAAAAGATCTCCTACGGAGATAAACAGAGGGTATAGTGATACAAAAGGTTTCTCAATTAAGAAGCGTCATAGTACAAAAGTTACAAAGAATTAAGGGGAATAAAAAGGAGCGTTAAAACCTACTAAGAAGAGGATCCCATAATTGTTTAAGCCATACCCAGTCTGGTAGGCTCACTGATTAGAGATGCAAGGATAGGACCCTAACTCGTAACCAGTAGATTTGCTGCCTTGTCTAGAGGGGGTAAAGCATCATACATCTTAACCCTATGAGCTATCGCCTCGGCGTATTCCAATCTCTCTAGCAATTTGCATTGGAAATGCCTAAGGGTTACAGCATCCTCAGTGATGGATTCCTCGAGACGAGATATTTTCTGTTCAACCTCCCGTAGAGACTCTTCCCGTGATCAGGCTAGTGTCTCAGCAATTACTAGACTAGCTATGTGAAACTAAGCCATAGCCTCCAATTTTTTGCAAAGCTCTTAAGATGGGGCCAACTTCTCCTGAGATAAAGCCAACTCCTCCTGCAAGCACTTAATCTACTCATCCTTCTCAGCAAGTAAAACATTTGAGGCCCTCCCCACCTCGGCACTCCCTCCTTCTCTGCAAGGACGTCCTGTAGTGCCAAAATTTAGTTGCCTAAACTATTGACATGCTTTTCTGTTCGTTGCCTCTAGAGTTCCAATAGAGCGGTGGTCTGGGAAAAAGAACATAGATCAGTTAATTGGAAAATTAGAACAAAATAAAATGAGCCCCAATGAGAAGTAATACCATCAGATAGAGAGATTAGAGGGCTTTGTCGATCTGATCTTGAGACATCTCCGGCAACTCTAGGCAAGGATCCCCAAAGTCAAATTGCTTGGTCAGCAAGTTCACCTCCTCAATGGCGTCAACACAATTGTACCGATGGCCCCCAATATAGGTAGTGACTGACCCTTCATCTTGTAAATCCTTTCAAGCATTAAACAAGCTGACAGGAATGGGTAGCAAAAGCCCAGCCTCACTTATTCTCTTGTATGGAGATCCCTACGGTTCCACAGGTGATTGCAAAGATGTCTCGCCCACGGGTACGATAGGAAAAATCGATTCCTCTGATGGGCCTTCATACACCATTGGAATAGAAGCATCCCTCGCTCCTTCTGCCTCAAAAGCCTCCCCTATCGGGATGCTACCCTAAGCACTATCCATCGATGAAGATGCATCATTGGCCCCCTCTGATTCTACTCTCATAAGCTCAAAACGTCTTGATACTGTGAGTGATGTATGTTCCCTGACCTCTTCAAATCCCTTCTCCTCTTTGGATGTCTCAGGCAGTTAAACTTTTCTCTTCCTTAATGGGTAAACTTTAGGGGATCGATCTGCTTCCTTTAAGGAGGGTCTTTTTGCATTCGGCCTCACTTGTCTATCAGTTAAAACCTCTTTCAAAAGAGCATCCTCCACAGACATTAGAACATCAACCAATTCTTTCTCTTTCTATTCCAACAAGATAGGCATATTGATTTTCCTGCTCTCATCAATTAGCAGGCCCACCAAAAGTAACATCTGGTCCTCTATGAGCAAATCCAATAAGATATTTTGTTGAGTAGACTCACAATAGCGCTTGATAGACTATAGAAAATGAGAATGGCATATAGGGATCGGTGTTTTTACCATTAGTAGTGGTCCTTGATCGGTACTCGGTAACATAGGCAGGAGATCCCTATTTTGGAACTTCACAAAGAAGTACTTTTATATCCAATGCTTATCCTTCGATTTGCTATAATAAAATTTCTAATTGGAATCCTGACAGGTCTATAGTTTGTACCAACCCTGAGTGGAGCCCTGACCTTTATACCTTACCAACAAAAAAAGGACTACGAGAATCTCAATATCAAAGCGAAGACGACAAAACTTTAGCAAAGAAATCACCACGGCCACAAAGCGACAAGCGCTAGGGATAAGCAACATGGGGCAAACGTTCAAATTTCGTATCACTTCTCTAAGCGGCCCCATATACAGAATCTTCAGCCCATACTTCTTAGACTACTTATACATCTGAACGCAACCATCGGGCATCCTATTCACCCTATCCTTATCAGTAAGTAACACCAAAGCACAATCACTTCCCAACAGCATATTGGCCTTGATATCTCGAAGCTCTTCCTTGATCGTTGTGCTCCTCGTGTCATCGATGCTCTGGTGGAAAAAGGAGGAAGAACCCTTCGGCATTTTCTCAGTGAAAGCTATTGTATGAAAGAAGTAATTTTTGAAAGGTAGAATAATATAGAAATGTACAATACCCCCATAAGCTTGGCTTTGTAAAGAGTACCGAGGATAGTTCACAGAAATCGAAACATGTATCGTATTAAAAGCTTTCTGTCTTTCTGATAGTATTACTCAAGGTGCCTTTCTCATGAAACGTACCACAAGTTGGGGGCAAATAAAGAGATCATTTCAAAAGACCCATTTTGAAGTATGTCAAATTCTATAAAGCCCATGGTCCAAAGAGACAGGTACACCTATATGTATCAACAGACTTGGATTAATCTCTCTGAAGAGCGAAAATGACCTGACTCACTAAGAGAATGCCATCAACATTATCCTAACTAATCCTTTGGTTGGCTTCCAACAAAGGCAATCCAATTGACACATAGAAGCGTTCGGCAAGTCTAAACCGATACAGCCTTTTATTTTATCGATGATTAATCTCTCCCTAACCATATCTTTTGTTTTCTCAATCAACTCAACACTGCTGAGACGTCGTTCTCCGACCTCATCCCAACATATCGGGGTACAACACTTCCTGCCATACAATGCCTCATATGGTGGCATCCCAATACTGGCATGATAGCTGTTATTATATGCAAATTCAACCAGTGGAAGGTGTCGATTCCAACTACCCCAAAAATTCATCACACATGCTCTCAGCATGTCCTCAAAGGTCTGAATGGTCCTTTCTGACTGGCCATCTGTCTGTGGATGATAAGTTGTGTTAAAACTCAGCCTCGTGCCCATTTCCTCCTACAATCTGGGCCAAAATCTGGATGTGAATCTGGGGTCTTTGTCTGTCACTATCGACAAAGGTACCCCGTGAAGTCTGACAATAATGTCGACATAAAGGCATGCCAACATCTCTAAGGAATAGTCTGCTCTAATGGGAATAAAATGTGCGGACTTAGTGAGTCTATCTACAATCACCCAAATAGCATCATACCATGCCAAAGTCCGCGGTAGCCCTATCACAAAATCTATGGTAATGTGATCCCACTTCCACTCAGGAATGGGTAAAGGATGCAATGTACCAACCGGTCATTGATATTCGGCTTTCACCTGCGGGCAAACTAAACACCTAGCCACAAAATGCGCAATCTCCTGTTTTATGTCGGGCCACCAATCACTTTTTTGGATAGTTTGATACCTCTTCGTACTGTCCGGATGCATAGTATAAGCAGAGGAATAAGCTTCCTTAAGAATAACTCTCCGAAGATCGATGTCGGCAGGAATACAAACCCGCTCTCGATATACCACCAGTCCATCATCACGGACTCGGAAATCTCCACCATTACCTCTGCGGATCCTATCAAGAAAACCTCGGATCTCTTCATCTGATCCCTGAAGCTCCTTAATAGGGTCGAACAAGTCGGTCTCACTTCAAAACGAGCTAGCAGTGTCCCTCGAGTATCACAAGCGAAACTAACTCCTAATACATGGAGTCCCACCAGCAAAAGAGATAGGCACTCTCTCTATATACCGAATTTTCTAACCAATTACTCATCCAGAGGAGTGACAACTAGTAGCTCCTCATCTAGTGACGATAACAGTCCACCCGACTGTCGCGCGAAATAATACTCTCACGTAAGAATAATTCGAACCAATGTTAATAAGAACACAGGCATCGACTCTGAATATTTTCATAGTACTTATGATGCGAGAATTTAAAAAAGGAACCAATATAGGATACGCAAAAGATATATATTTATATATATCAAATAGTCAAGCCTCTAAGGCTTTAACTAGTCATAACCGTACATATCATCAAGAGATACAAGTTTTCAAAAGAGGATCACAATAGTTAAGCTTTTAGAGCTTTAACTAGTCAAGACAATACATAGCTATCATGATATACATGATTTCAAAAAGAAAAATACCTATAAACTCCTAAACAGTAGGATCTATTAGAGGATTACCCATGATCATATCTGGGTTCGCCTAAGCGCCCTCTTGCGTCATCGCATACACGCGGGCCTGTGCCCTCAGCTGCAATCATGAAGGGTTTATTACAGTATTACTCCCGACTACAGTCTGTGGAGCGGTGTGTACTGAATATGCAGGTTCTCCCTGTTGACCTGCCCGTGGTCTACCCGTATGTGGTCTGTATCACCTGACCTCTAAAACCTAGGTCAGGGCAAGAACTCCGAATGTGTCCCTGCTTCCCACTTTGGAAGCATCTAAGGGGAGCTCTACAAGCTCCAAGATGATGTCAGTCGCAATTGTGATAAATAGGATACTGTTGTGCTGTGGGATAACTAGAAACACTAGGGGCTAATGCTCTAAACCCCTGGGGACATGGGCCCTGTCCAAATTCGGCCGGTCTAAAGCCAGAGCGACCTTTGCGAGAACTAAAGCTCCTACTCCACTTCGAACTCTGCCCTCTTACGGTCCTATTAAAATTCTGAAAAGTATTTGCGGTCAAACTTCCTTAGGAAGTCCTCCCACCGTAGTGACTCGGTAGCACCATCACAGATAACCTCCCACCAACTAAGGGCATCATCATCTAGTAATATCTCTATTACTCGTAGCCTATACTCCTCACTCAACCCTAGATCTGTCAAGACCTGACGGATCCGATTGACCCAATGCTTAGCTACTGTGGCATCACCGAGTCCAGAGAAGTCTGTATAACCTGACCGACGAGCTTCTTTGACCAGCTGAGTCAGCTCGTGTATGCGTCCAAGTGTGGAGGAAGTAGTGTCACTCGGACCAGAAATTTATAGAAGGAATGGCCACCGATGGAGGACTCGGTGCCGTAGGAAAAGGTATTGTTGTAGGTATAGGCACTGCCGTAGAAGTCGACGCTGCCATTGGTGGTGGTGGGGGTGGCAACTCTATGTGAGGTGTAGCACTCATACACCTGCCTGAATGCATTAGGTGATGGTGGTGGAACCGCGGCTATAGTAGCCGACTTAAGGGGTACTGAAGGGGATATTCGTGATGAGGAAACATCCATAGGCACTGTAGGCATCTCAGGTACAAACCTAGTACCTCGTTTAGTCATCATAGTTCTACAAAGTAAGAATTCTCATTGGGCATAATTCAAGGATTAGGGTTAGTTACGAAGTAACTAACCCCCTAAAATGAATAGAGTTATCGGTTTAAGAACCGATGGAAATGTTATGCTAGGTTAGATGCGAACCGTATCTAACCCCCTAAAATGAATAAACTTATATGCCTAAGACCATTGTACTGGGATCTCAACACTGTAAAGAAACTCTCATATGCATTGAGAACTTTTAAAATGTACTTGGGAATATTTTCAAAACTCTTTTATAAAACACAGCTCTCAACCTAGAGCTCTAATACCAATAGAACTGTTATGCCCCAAACCGGGGTCGTGAGTAGCCGTCCGTTGCCCTGGATGTCGGCTACATTTTTATAGAATATCGGGCAGAACCTCCCCATATTTTTGAGGTCTCCCATATACGATTTAACCTGTATAATTCACAACCATCCTGTCAATTAAATGAAAGGGTCATCCCGGCCTCACAACAATTAACCAAACCACAACAGACAGCCAGGACAACGCAAGGCTATAAAAATTACTAGCAATCCTAGCCACAAACCTTTACTGTCATGCCTAACTAGAGTATGAGCAGCCACCACACTGAACGGACCTAAATTTTATACAATTATACAACAAATTCCCAAGTTGAAGGTTTAAATGCTTACAGGTGCCTCAATGCAAGTATAATATGAGAGTTTCCCAAACAATGTCCATAATTTATATAGTCATCCCATAAAATGTACATGACCAACTACGGACCTCAAAATCAAGACCTCACGGGGTCAACATAAAGTACGGAATTCATATTTCAATTAAAATTTAAATCTCACCGTACGTGAACACCCAAATCCACCAATAAGCTACCAAGCCCTCTAGAGCCAAATGCGTCGCTCTAGCATAATAACCCTATTTGAGGGAGAAAAAGAGAGGGGCGAGTATCAAGGAAGATACCCAGTGAGTGAGGGGATTAATATCAAGCATAAATAGTGTAGGTGAAACATTGGAGTGTTAAACAATATTATTCGTAAGCAATAATTCACGATTTGAAGTAAAACATGGAATGTTCAGTAAAATGAAATCATTCAGTGAATCAGACGATATCATATATATATGCATCCATTTAAAAATCAGAATTATTTTAGAGCAAGCCCAAAATGATCTTGGCAAAGGTCAATCATGACCAAGGATAGGCGCATCGGGGGTTTTATTATGCAAGAATGTTCAAAAGTTACTCTCTACCCAACGTTGGCCACAGGCTACTCCAACTAGCCCGTAAATACCATATACATACATATAAATAGTCGGCCGTGTAAGGAGCCCCACCCGGTGCTAGACAGAGCCGTACTCGCGTCCTCTCCGATGAGGGTCAACAGGGTACGTCCACACACTTAACGATCTGGCGGATACCTTCGGCCGAAGCGTATCCAGGTATAAGGGGTGCCTCTACCAAATGTCCTTCGTTGCTACGGATGCTATAGGAAGCATATAACAATACCATCATATCAGTTGGGCGTGCAGCTCGCATGCATCATATCATCACGTCGGCTGGGCATACAGCCCTATGTATCGTATCATAATGTCGGCCGGGCGTACAGCCCAAATAGTACATATAAATTCATTTAAAATCATGTGCCAATACCAATGGAAGTATTAAAACATGTCAATATGTCAAAGAAATGTGGCACAATATCATTTCATTTCAAACCATGGATGCATAGTCATAGAAAACGTAAATTCACGACACCCCAATAGTCACAAAACAAATTTAAAATTTAGTTTCACACGTCGAGTCAATGCATATCAAAAACATATTTTATTGAAAACACGGCAAAAATCAAGTTTCACTATTTCATGCAAGAGATTAGGGTCTCACTCACAGTTCAGGGAGAGTATGTCACTCCCCAAAATGTACCACACTGTATAAGCAACGTGCTCCCCTCGTTCGATCACCAAGTGTCACTACAATGACAAAAGATAATATGTATATATAAGATTTGTGCCACACATTTCAAAAGTCACTATATTAAATTTATACTTTTAATTAATCCTATGTCTATGATCAAGACTTAGGGTCTCATAGCTAGGCTTCAAATGTGCACATGTGCTGTTCCCTTTTCATCAACAAATGTAAATTTCAATTCCTCATTTCCAAAGGCACACAATTCAACCCAAAAGCTCTAAGGTTTCCCATACCTTCCTAACAAACAATGCCAATTTAAATCACCCAAAACCATCATTTTAACAGCCTACCTCTTGAATTCCCCAAAACAATCCACAATTTTCAGAACTTTATATGCTCAAGTCTCACTTCCTTTATGCATAAAATAGTCCACATTTGCATTGCACTTTTTGTAATATTCAACCTTTAAAATTCAGCATGCAACACACCAAATTAAATTCACCACTCCTTCATAATATTCCACATTCAACAATCCTTGCACATACACATACTCATGCATTTCTTATATTTTAGGTTACTCACCAAACTAATACACATCTTATCATAGTAACATAGCATTCATATATTATCCATACATGCACACACACATATCTTTGCTTCGTTTCCATTTCAATCAATAAACATATATATTTATACATCATTCTCACACTAACATTCTGCAGATCTTTCATCTTCATCTTCATCTCAACCAACAAACACACATATATAACACCACTTTAGCACTACAATTCAGTGCAATGAAGTCTTACTCGATCCTCAATCAATTTTTCCTAAGACACGATCACAATTATATCATCAATTTCCAAACACTTTTAGGATTTATTCATATTTCCTAATTTTATACAAATCCAAATTCTTCAATCTTTGTATACATTCAAATGTCATCAATTTCATTCCATTTATAAATAATTAACCAAAATCAAAGTCAAGTCAAATTCAATCCTAAAAATCTCTCAAAGTCGGAAGCAAGCCTAAAATAAAAAAATTTCCTACAAAATAGAAAATCTTTGAAAAATCATACAATTTTCGATTCCTATCCAATTGTTTCAAATCATAAATCATTTTCAAAGTATGGAAGTCTATTTTCATAATACTGAGATCGTATTTAGATTGCGTATATACAGAACAATTTATAATAAAAATGATCACAACAGTTCTTAAACCTAACCACAATTTTTGAAACTATCCTTCAAAAATGCATTTCATCAGGCAATTAACAACTCAAAAATAACCTGAGATGGATATTAAATGTAATAGTACTCTTCATTTTACAGAACACTCTATTCCAACCCTAAACCCAAATACTTTCATGCATATTTCAAATTAACTCTAAGGGAAACCATTCAAATCAACTCAACTCGATCCTATTATCTTTTAACATGTTTCTTTCAAATCAGACAACTCTATTCATATAAAATCCTATACTTAACCTAAATAATCACATATAAATGTCAGACAATGCATTCTAATCAAATTTAACATACATCCTAAACATATACGATACTTCTTATCCTAAATTTACCCTAAATTAACCTGAGATTCCTTCAATTTATCAAAAGGGTCAGAAATCTCCTCACCTAGGGTTTCTCGGATTGCAGACCTAACTTCCATTCACCATTCGATTCAATCTGAAACTTGTAACGCTTCCAATTTGAAGTACAATTCAGTAATTAGACTTAATCACTATGGAAGCAAAACCCTAGAACTAAGATCAGAAGTCAGTCCTTACCTTCATAGGGGATGAGTCACAGTCTCGGCCTAGGGTTTTCAGAATTTGATGTTGAGTGCTGCAACAGAGGTTGCAGAGGAGAAGTGCTCACCATGAGCACCGCGCGAGCGAGGGAAAGAGTGAGCAGTCTCTGTCGCACGCGAGGGAGAGCCTTCTGTCGGGCGAGAGAGAGAAATAAATAGGGGGAGTGAAACAAAGATGGCAGTAGCGTGCGGTGGTGAAGAGGGTGAGAATCGAGCGGGAGGGAGAGATCGAGAGAAAGAGAGAGAAACAACGAGAGATAGAGAGAGACAGAAAGACAGTGAGTGAGATAGAGAGATAGAACTAAGAGAGGGTGGGGCGGCGACGGTGGTTAGGTGGTGGTGGTGTGCTATACAGGTGCCCACTCCCCGTTGTGTGCTGATGTGTACTCGTGCATGTACAGGTTCCCACTCCCCGATGTGAGTTGATGTATGATTGCATGTACAGAATCTCATTCCCCGATGTGTGCCCATGTGTGTTTGTACGTTCAGGGATGAGCCGGATGAACTCCTTGCATGTGTATTGATTATATGATTTCTTGTTTTGAAGAGTCTTATGCTTTTGATGATTTATTGTAAATTTGATAGTCTTGCGGAGTCCCGGTATATGAGGAGGTTCTGCCCATGTACCGAGACGATGCGGCGGCTGTCGCGTGCTCGATCCGAGGGTCGGGGCGTGACAAGTCGGGCATCCAACTTCCGGCATTTGGTTTTGGTCTTATTAACTTCACTGACGTATTAGTAACAAAACTTTTTCGTTGCTAATCCGTCGAGAATTTGAAAATTTTAAAATAAAATTAGCAACGGATTTAGCGACGAAATTTTCGGTCGCTAAAAATTCTGTCGCTAATTACCTTCCGTCGCTAAAAATTCTGTCGCTAATCCATCGGTAATTAGCGACGGAAAAATTCTGTCACTAAAAAATCCGTTGCTAATTTTTCGTTAAAATTAGCGATGTGACTTTCAGCAATGAAAAAATCCGTCGCTGATACTCATTTTTCTAATAGTGTTTGTTTGATATTTAAAATATTGTTGATAAATGTTGGGATCATTACTTATAGATGAAGTGTGGGTGAATGTGAAATATGGATGAAGTATGTATATTATGATTGATGGATGTTTATTAATCAGGTTTTAGGGCGGGTTTTTTCGATCATTCGTAGAGGGGCTGAATTTTTCAAATTAATACTAGCTGTTCCAAATGTTTAGTACTACAAAACGTCACTAAGTATACGGAGAATTGCTGACATTTTCAAAATAGAAACATCAACAAAGGATTCAGCCTTTGCAATGTTTCAGCGTAAAAACGTTGGCAACTGCTTTAACTTAAAGTTACAACTTTTGCCGACATTTGTAAATGTCAGGACAGGTGAGACTTTCGCCGATGTTTGTTGATAAATGTCAGAAAAATCTCTGACATTTTTTTTCCTTTCTGACAGTTTTTTTCATTGGCCCAACCATTAACGACAGTTATAAAATATCGGGAATGAGAAAAAAAAAAGAAAAAAAAGAACATTGGGAAGAGTTGGTTTTTTTTTAGTGATATTTTTCTCCAACGAGACCTTTTAAGGTCTCTGTGGTCTTTCTATACTATATACAAGTCAATATGAACAAGGAGACTTTTATCCAAGATTACTCTAAAGTTCTTTTTTGAAATTTCTTTGACAAAAACTTATATCTTAAGCAATTAAAATTTAACTGAAGTTCATTATATAAATAAATAATCTTCTTTCTTGAATTATCTCAAGAAATTGTTGACTTCTGTCCGTTGTACCTGATCATCATCTGTTTCTTGGTTCTTTCAATTCTTCACAAATTGTTGAAATGGATTTAAGCTTGGAATTCAGTGATGATCAACAATCAGCAATGATCATGGGCATAGGCAATGATCTTATGGCGGAGGTATTGTCTCAATCGCCACTGAAGTCATTGTTGAGCTCCAAATATGTATGCAATTGGTGGTACAAGCTCATCTCTGACCCCATCTTCATCTCAAGGTACTCTCTCCGAAACCCTCAACACCAAGTTGCAGAATTCTACTTGCAGAGATTTGTCATTTTTCGAGCTGTACTCGAAGCTGGAATTCATTACTTTTGATGGGGGAAAGGATGCAGCTCCATGCCCATCTCTATCTTTCATTGTAGATGAGGCAGGTGTCTTCATCAAACACTCTTGCAATGGCCTCCTTCTTTGCAGCAGCTTCCGATGCCATGAAGAAGATCGAAAATTTTACATCTGCAAGCCCACCACAAAACAATATCATTTGCTGCCACAACTAGACTGCAGAAAAGTGTTAGGCATAAGCATTTCTTATGATCCCAAAATTTCTCCGCATTGCAAAGCTGTATGTGTGCGTGATTCTTACCTCTCTGAATGCAATCGCCAGCTTCAAATCTACAATTCAGAATCTGGGTTGTGGAAATTCTCTGAAAGCTTTGTTGTTCAGTCAGACGAATTGGAAAACAAAAGCGGTGTTTTCTGGAATGGTTCAATCCACTGGCTGGAAAGGGAAAATTGGCGATTTTGTTTGATGTTGAGAGAGCAGTGATGCTGAGGATGCGAATGGCAATTGGCCAGAAAGGAGATTGGAATACTTTGGTGAATCCGGAGACCATCTGTATCTAATTGAGGTGTACGAAGCTACAGCCTTCAATGTGATGGAGATGGAGAGAGACTATGGCTGGTTTGTGTGTCACTGCATTAATCTGACTGCAGTGGTAGGCGAATTCCCGGAGATGATAAGGAATTCTATCCAACTGCAAGCAATTCGTAGGTTTGTCTTCTCAATACTGCGCATCATTCACAAAAGAGTAGAAGGTAAAAAGGAGGCAGTGCTGCATATTGCTGGAAAACTCATCTCTTACACCATCATAGACGGTTGATTTGCAGTGTTTGAAGATAAATCTCCACAGCATTTGAGCTTGAACATGGAATTAGGACTCCAATATAGTTAGGAATCTGTTTATCCTTATGTCAACACTCTGTGTTTACTCTAATGACTCTATATTTACAACTCAAGAACACTTTGGAAAGATTTTATTTGAAATTCAAATCATTAGCAAATCATTGGAGAAAACATGGAGTGTTCTTGCTACAGTCGGTCATAAGCAAATCATCATAGGTAACAAAGAGTGTTCTTGTACATTTGGACATCCCCCCATGTATAATCCAACCCAGGTTGGAGGAACACGTCCATGTGGTCCTGCTGCGAGTTAAGAATCTCAATACAAGTTGCATCTTCAAGATAATACAGAATTACTTTGCCAGGTATATGCAGCACCAAAGAAGAGTTATAATTTCCTTCTTTGTGAAGAAGACTAAGAATAGAGTACTTAAATTCCTCTATTTCTTGGTACAAAAAGAACAGGTTAGTGAGATCGACATGATATTTCGTGAACCACCCAGTACAATCCTCCTTCATTTCCATCACTTCAAAGCTTGTTGGATAAAAGTCAAAAATTTCAACCATGTGCAAATGGCCTCCTGCCTCCCCCATGTATCTGCATGCCCTACTCTCTCTTCCTTTGGGTTTTGGAGGCATTGGCAGTGTTTGCAGAGACTCTCTCTCGACATCAAAATGAAGTAAACTATCCCCCCATCCAGCCCAGCACAATGCACCACACCAAAGCACACCTCGCCCAAAGAACATTTTGTAGGACAACTGAAATGCTTCGGAGAGTCTCCATGAACTTGTCTGTGAAGAGAATACCTTAATTTGGTAAAGACTGTCCTTCGGCTGACTCAACTCTGATTCACATACACAAACAACTTTGTAGTGGGGAGATTTTGAAGGCTCAAACACAATGCTCATTCCAAAAACAAGCTCACTTTCAATTGGAGGAAGCATAGTGTATTGCTTGGTAGCGGGCTTGCATATGTAGTAGTTTCTTTCCTTCTCACTGCAACGAAAGCTGCTGCAACAAAGGAGGCCATTGCAGGATGACATGATTTTGACAGAGTCCTTGATGAATGAGAGAGAGGCTTCAGGAGCAGCTTTGAGGTTTCCATTCATGGTAAAGAAATCTAATCTTGGCTTGCAACTTAGCCAAGCCTTTTGTAGGTAGAACCCAGAGATGTAATAACTGGGATTTTCCAAAGAATATTTTCGGATGAAGATGGGATCAGATATCATAAAATGCCATCTCTTGCACACACATTTGGATCTCAAAAGTGACTTTAACGGCAGCCTAGACAAGATCTCAGTGATGATATTGTCATCCAGAAGTTCTGCAGCCATAGATATTGCAACTCACACTTTGAAATTAACATCTAGATGCTAAAACATGGTAAGCCATGGTTGGTACATAGCCCTGCAATACATAAGTGTCAAGTGAGAATTTGAGAGAATTTTTTTATTTTTTGATCA
This sequence comes from Dillenia turbinata, assembly GCA_037126225.1. Classification (NCBI taxonomy): domain Eukaryota; kingdom Viridiplantae; phylum Streptophyta; class Magnoliopsida; order Dilleniales; family Dilleniaceae; genus Dillenia; species Dillenia turbinata. The sequence continues at coordinate 3,018,156 of JBAMMX010000028.1, read as the reverse complement.
ACAACAACCTTAGACGATCCAACATTTGACATGACTGCTGCAAGCTATTGTCTACAACTAATGCAAATAGGAAGCATTTCTTCAACAAAAGGGACATGAGAGACGACGAAATCTCAAGATGAGGATAACTCAAAAAATCTGACCAAAAAGTGGCAAATGCAGCGACTCACATTGAAATTCACAATAATTAGGTCACAGAGACAATTAAGGCCAACGAAGGGAAAGATGGACTTTGATCAATCAAGGTGTAGCAACATCAGAACCAAATAAAAGCAAAGCACCATGCTGATATGCTTCATATATGTGTCGCCACATGCTATCAACTAGAAAAGCCAACCTTGTACCAATGAATTAAATACCCCTAAGACGCAAAATCTACCATGTAAAAGAAACCTAAATCATCTTCATCAACCGAGCCAGGTATTCAGTTTGTCTTTGCAGTTGCACATAACCTAACTCCTCTAAAATCAGGAAGGGTTCATACTTGGTTACTAACAACCTGTTACCTTCCACCTCAACAAAATTTGAGGACCCAGTCCTTAACACAATGAGACAAGAACTTCAGAAAAATCTGGATCTGTCACATACATTCATTCACCTTGGCTTTCCATCCTAGGACAAGGTACAGGAGACCTAAAACTTCGTTCCAGAAATACCCCAAAAAAAAAAAAATTGCTTTTTTACGATCATAAATTCCGTGGATATCAATAGCTATGGGGTCAGAGAAAATCCCTTATATGGTGTTGTGTCATATGTGCTTAAATGTGTTGGCGACCGCGTTACATGGTTGTGACCATTCATGGGATCAAGGTGTAATGTGGTAGTCATATAACGCAGGTGAGGAAATTTGTGCTTTCAGGAATGGGAATGAATGCATGCATATATATATATCAAAAGAAACATGAAAATTGTGAAGAGAAAACAAAATAGAGAGAAGAAAGCTGCAAGGTCAGAGAAGTCCTCACTCTGTCCAATTCCCCCATTTCATTCTCTGTATGCCTCAAAACTTCATGAACAAAGAGCACCCCCACCACCACCTCCACACCCACCCCCACCACAATTAAAGAAGACAAGAACACACCACAACACAACAAACGTACGTTGACGATTATGAACGAGAGTGGCGTAATGCAAAGTACACGTATCAATCTCACCCATCACTCCTATTCATACCCCCCATTTTAATTCAATATTAATATTGTTTTATGTCCTTTTTCTTTCATTTTAAAATCTGTGCGCTTTAGCTTTAGGTCTTTTTCAAGTCCATTCCCCCAACCAACCCTTGGAAAAATGTGGTCTAATCCACTGTAGTTAGATTTGGTGTTTTATGATTTTTATTTTTTTAATGATTTTCCCCCACCTACAAAAATAATACATAGTTAACCTAAGATTTTCAAATGGTGGGTTTTACTCAACTGCCAACTTTTTCCACTTTCATCATTCTATATACTTCATGATAATGGAATTGGTGAGGTAGTAGGGTAGGCACCCCGTCTATTGAAGACTAGAATCCACAACCAACACTATTGCCGAATCCCTTAATGTGTGTGTGTGTGTGTGTGAGAGAGAGAGAGAGAGAGAGGCCTTGTCTAATATGCCAGTGCTTAGAATTTGTATTACACTTGGGTCAATTGATTTAAGACCGGCACCTTATAGTTTGTTATAAGACAAGACTATACAACGCCGGTCCTTTTTATTTTATTGTTGGCAAGTGGGATACGCCTTTGCCTTTTGAGAACATCAAATTCCTTCACATTTTGTCTTATTTAACCATAAAAGAAATGCTGTGAATTGAAAACACATTATTATTATTATTATTATTTGGCTAAGCATTGAAAGCATGATCTTGATCTCTTCGGCAACCGAGGTTCTGGATACTTCTCTTTTGCTTTTTTATTTGTTCTCATTGGCAATACCACCACCGAGTAATTAGCCCAGCAACAGCCAACAACCACACTTACATTTTTTAAACTAAATATTTTTATTGATGAGTAACATTTTGTAAGTAAATTGGTTCAAGAATGTGCCATGCTTAACCCAAGTTATCTGTTAAATCAGTTGATCAAAACAAGTTGCGATGGTTGGCTAAACTGCTTGATTTCTTAATTCCCTTCTACAGATAGAGAGATTCTCTCTATTGGCAAGTGGGTTTCCAAAATGACCAAAAGGAAGCTCTTTGATTAATAGAGTTTGAGATGAGGATAATTATTATACATAGATTAAGGCCTGAGTATAGAAGTTATACAACAGCTATATAGGATCGGGCAGCACAACCCTCTATAGAAGAATTGGAAAATTTGCTGGTGGATCATGTCTCTTGCCAAGCAAATAGCAGGCATGATTATAAAGGATGAAAAGTAGATGTTGTATAGTGGTAAAGCCCAAGAAGGCTCGAGAAGGTCGAATAATTCAAGACTCAACAATAAAGAAGATGGCAAAACCAGGAGGCATCCAAGGCAATATTATCAAACAAGGGGAGCTCGAGAAGATCCAGGAAGAGGTGATAGACATTTTTGCAGCTATAAGTGTTTCAATTGTAGAAAAAGAGGGCACTTTGCTGAGATTTGTAGACTCCCGAGGAAGTCAGTTGAGGGAAATATGGCTTCATCAAGTAGCAAGGAATGCTAGATCGCAAGTTTGTCTCAACTTTGATAGAAGTGAATGCTAAATTAAGCTCTTTCGAAAGCAAGGAGTTAGAGGATCCCACCTACTATTGATAGCTGGTCAAGAGTTTGATATATCTAACACTGACAAAGCCAAATATTACTTAAGCAATCGGAGTTACAAGTAGATTCATACAAAATCCTAGAAAATCTCACTTAAAACTAGTTTGTCGAATAATGAGGTACGTCAAAGGCACATATGACTATGGAGTTTTCTATAAGAAAGGCGGATCTTACAAACTATTTGGATATAGTGACGCCGATTATGTTAGAGACTGTGACACTCATCGATCCACTACTACTGACGTGTTTAGTCTTGGTTTTAGAGCAATCTCATGATGCAACAAGGCAACCTATAGTATCATTTTCTACTACTGAGGCTAAGTATCATGCAGTAGCTAATGCAGTACAAGAGGTGACTTGGTTCATGCAATTGATGAATAATTTGCAACAAAGAGTTGATAATGCAATGGAACTATATTGTGACAATCTATCAACTACTCAACTAGCCAAGAATCGAGTATTTCATGTGAGGACTAAATATGTTGAGGTTCACTATCACTTCATTAGAAAGAAAGTTCTTCGAGAGGAAATAAGGATGAAACATGTGAGCACCGAGAACCAGAAGTAAACTTTTTCACCAAAGGACTGAGTATGGACAAGTTTGTAGAATTTCATAATGTGCTAGGGATGATCACTAAAACAACACTGAAAAGTGAATAGTCATTGAGGGGGGAGTGATGAAGTCAAATGACTACTCTAAAACAGTTAGTAGCTTGAGTGTGAGGTAAGTTCCCAAGTCTTTGGCTTTCTGAAATAATGTTTTGAAGTTAGTAGCTTGAGTATTGATAGTTGCTTGTAGTGTCCCACATTGTTTTGTGTAATAATTTAGTTTGTCTAATAGAAGTATTTGTATTATAAATGATTTCTTTAGATGATACTTTTGTCATTATATTACAACATATTTTGGACCTATTACTTGAAAAATTCACAACATTGAGATACTTGTGTCATGCCTCAACCTGCAAGTCTTGGCATGTGACAACCGTCAGACTACCCTAAAACACATGAGTCCCATCCCAGATTTCAGGGTGTCACAAGGCATTAGGAATTTTTGCAGAAAACCATAGGTCAGTCCGGCCTCTCAAATCTCGTCCAACCCATTGAACAAAGTCCCTACTCAAGAGATATATGTCAAAACCATTAAAAACAATTCCCAAGTAAATTTCATAAAAAGAAAAGTGAAGGTTCTCAATGTAGGATATACAATTTCAACCAAGGATTAGATAGGTTTCCAAATAAGTTTATACAAAAATGCCCTCCTCAGCTTTATCTATCGATTTCTCAAAAACCAGAACAAAATCTATGTCAAAAAGAAGTCTACAAAGGTGATCTCCCAAAGTCCAACACTAAATGACCATGAGTCTCGACTAAACTTCCTCTATAAAAATGGAGGAATGAGGGATAAGTATAATCAATACTCAGTGAGTTTATAACATGTTATGATAGTAAATGAAGAATAATTATGGACATGTTAAACAATTAACTCAAAATCATATCATCGTATCCATAGAAATCAAGATTCATCATCAAGCGTCAAGTCTCAAACAAGATTAAATAAGTTATAATAAACAAGTCATATGTAAACCGTCATATCAATGTATTTTCCAAAATCATGGAGTTACCAAAATCATAGTTCTCAATAATGGTATACCATAACAAAGGATGGAACCGCTAAGAATTTTTTTTATGTTTTTCTAAATCACAAAACCCCCAACCTTGATATTAGCTCGGACCTCCCCTATGGTGCTACCAGACTTGTCCGAAGGGATGACTTCAGAGGTACCTCTCGAATACAACCAACTCCTTAGTCGTATAAACCCCTAACTATGTCACCCCATCAGGTTCCGTACCATGAAAGGGAATGACTATAGTCATTAAATCATGCACACATGCACCATTTCGCAAATATCACAATAGGTATCAATGCGCCAACGTCGTTCAAACAATTCTCAATACATGAGTTTAATCCAATAATATTTAAAATAAATTGATAAACATGACATATTATTTTTGTTTCAACATATGGATGCATATTTAATTCTAAACTCCCTTTTGGGACAGTTTACAATCATAAAGCAATCTGATTTTTACAAGTATTTGTAAAATCAAATAAAACATTTTCTCATTCAAAAATCATAAGCATGCACCCCCTCACATTTTGGGAGGCTAAACTCTCTCAATTCAATCAATGATGAGATTCAATTCCTACTTGGTCCCAAATACCTTAAACCTAAGACAATAAACGCCAATCAATCATTAAATCACTTGCAAAATTAGTAGCATTCGGTTTTGCTCAACGTAACACAAGCCCTAATTTCCAAAATCTATAAATCTATGTTTTAATTCCATCAGCCATACACTATTTGTAATTATATGCCATTACTATTTATAATATTTCCAAAATCTCAACATTCAAAAAACCCTAGGTTTAATTTCTCAAATTCACGTTTTTCAAATCTCAACCTAAGTCTTGAAAACAAGTAAGGTGGACCCAAATATAAGATAAGAGGGAAGTATTACCTCTATTTGTGTCACTGATTTCTTCTCCAAGTTGAAACACCACAAAATCTTATGTTTTCTCTCACTAGAAAACCTAGTTTTCTCTCTAGACTTGACCTTCTTTGTGTTTAATTGACAGTTTGAGAGATCAAATATATAGGTGTGGAAGGGTTTGGGGAGAGTTTCAATCGATTCCGAAGGAGATAGAGAGAGAGAGTGAGAGTGAGGAAAGGGAGAGACGAGGTTGGCGAGAGGGAGAGACTGAGAAAAGTCTAGAGATGGGAGAGAATGAATTTAAGGCTTTTTTCATGCCTATTTATAGTGAAAGGTTCATTTACCATCTTGCCCTTCATAACTCAAGAGTTTTAATTGGGTTGGTTGTCCTCTTTTGTTATTTTGGGCCCTTTAGCATTCGAAATTCACCGCCAAGTCGATCTACTTTGTAACAAGTTGACCTATAGTTCAAAATTCATCAAGGCAAGTTGACCTGCATTATGAACAAGTCGATCTATAGTTCTAAAATCCGAGTCTCAAGTCGACCTGAGCACTAGACAACTCTACCTAAGGAAAACAAGGCTCAGAAAACCTAATGCTAAAATTAGAGAAGTCGACCTGGCCATAAGATAAGTCGATCTGCTGAAACCAAGTCTTAGAAATCTTAGTCTATAAACTTACCAATTCAACTTGCTAGTTGCACAAGTGAACCTAACAAAACCAAATCTTAGAAACCTTGTCTGCAAACTAACCAAGTAACACTACAAGAAAACAAACTTTCATCGACGGAAATTAGCGACAGAAAAAAATCTGTCGCTATTAGCCTTTGGGTTTTCGGGTACTGCCTAGATGGGCCATTTAGGCCATATCCCATCATTTATCCCTGACTCATGGTGTCATTTCATAAGAAAGGCACCATGAGTGATGATTGTTCATCAGTGGTTAGAAAGGCATGAAGCTTTTAATGCTATATGCATTGCTTCAAACTTCACGAATCGTCTTCCGCACGCTTCATATAATATTGCAACAAGTTATAGATAAACGTCTTAACTGTTGCAGTTTTCCAAGGGTTGAATGAGTAATCCCAGAGTAAATGCCTTATGTGAAGTTAAAAGGGTATAAATTTGTCATTTACTACATGCAATTCTCGTTGAAATGTTCTACCTGCTCAACAACTCGCTAAGATCTTCTCCTCTGCTTGTGACTATAAATAGCGGTCGTAGGGTTATGTATCGCCTTAAAAGAAACTTGTGTGTTCTCTTCGTCTATGAGTTCTTTTTGTAGAGAGTTAGTTTCTTTGCAGCCCTTTCTATGGTGCATTTTAGGTCATTAAACTTGGTAGGATAGAATACTTTTGCTGGTGTGAGATCTGGTTAAACATTGTATTGTTGATGTAAGAGCTTGTCATGTCGTTCGACTCTTGGACACCATAATTGGCTCTATCAAGGTTCCCATGGGGGTTCTCGATTCCAGAGGGGATTTTCAAAAATGCTTCCGCTCTGGGCCAAGTTAATCATCTGGCTCATGTTTTCTTAGGTTTGACGATAAGTAGAGTCGGTTAAGTGTAGGGAGTTGTGGATGGTAGAAACTTTAAATTCTGAGGAATCCTCACAGTCTCCCCATGATCATCTCGTACCCTCCTCTATTCCCTTTTTCGATAGTCTTCTTGTTTAAGTTTGGCTACATGTAGGTTTCTTTTCTTTTTATATCTTCTCTATACTATTTATATAACCTTCAGTGTTGCCGAACAACCGTGGTGTTATAGCCTTTTTATCCAGGAATAATGTTATAGATTTTCTTATGTACTTCTTTTAATGTAATTGACCCGGTTAACAGACTTGTAAAGTGTATTCATCCATATAATCTGATATGTATTCGTTGTATGGAAATAGAAAAGAAATTTTGTCTCACTGCTTCTGATCAAATTCCTTCTAATAACAATTGTGTGCTGGCTGAGTAGCGTTACTATTAGAGTGTCCTTAGGATAGATCCATGTGCACGAATGATTTGAGAAATGACACTCACATTTGCCTTGTCGATAAGACAAAGTGTAGTAACTTACCTAGCAAAGAGACATGAGTTCGGTTTGGGAGGTAAATCCCAACAATAAGTCAAGGCGACACGAGCCCATTCAGGGAGGTAGATCCCAATGTATGTCAGGGTGACATAGGCCCGTTCAAGGAGATAAATCCCATCGGTAGGTCAAGGCAACATAAGACCATTTACGGAGACAAATCCCATCAATCGGTCTAGATAACATAAGCCTATTCGAGGAGTTAGATTCCAATGGTCAATCTAGATGATATAGGCCTGTTCAAGAAGTTAGATTCCAACGGTCGATCTGGGTGACAGGCCCATTTGGAGAGTTAAATCCCGATGGTCGGCTTGGGCAACAAATACCTATTCGGGGAGTTAGATCCCAATGGTCAGTCTAGGCAGCATAGGCCCATTTAGGGAGTTAGATTCCTCATTGCTAATATGATACATTCGATAGGAAACAACCGATATGAAAAAGCCGATAGGAAATAGTCTATAGGACAATCAAAAAGGAAAAGGCATAAGAACCTTACTCAGTGGGAAGCTCTTTCGATCACGGGAGACAATGTGACTCACTGATAGTAGATGTGTAAGTTCTCTAAATTCCAAGTCCTAGATACAGCTGATCCATCTAGATTGTTGAGACGATAAGTCCCCGGGTGAACTACAAAATGTATCTGATAGGGGGCCTTTCCAATTAAGGGTGCCTTTCCAATTTGCCAGGTTTAAATGTTCAGTTCCTATCTCACTGGTTATAACACTGAGCGATCTGTTGTTGATACGCGGCCATTCGAATAGATGCGGATTCTCGTAATTTCAGAATCAGATCTAATCGTTCACATAAGGCAGGTTTGTTTCATGCTGTATCGTATTGAGCTACTCAGAGGGAATAAATTCCTATTTCCACTAGTATGATGGCTTCACTTCCATATGTCGAGCTGAATGGTATTTCACCAGTTGCCCTTCAGGGTATGGTACGGTATGACCAGAGGATACTATAAAGCTCCTCTACCCATTGTCCCTTGGCATTGTCCAACATCGTTTTTAGTCCCATAGGACTATTTTATTGGTTATCTTAACGAACCTATTGGTTTGTGGATGAGCAACTGACGAGAATCGATAGTGAATCTCTAGTTTGTTGTAGAACTCTCAGACGCTAGTGTTGTTTAACTGTTTCCCATTATCCGTGATGAGGATGTGGGGTATACCAAATCTGGTGATAATGTGAGTCCATATGAATTATTAGGCTTTGGCTACTGTTATCCGGGCTAGAGGTTCGGCCTCCTCCCACTTAGTAAAGTAATCAATGGCCACTATGAGGAACTTTTGTTACACGATAGGTGGTCGAAATGGTCTAAGGATATCCATTCCTTATTATGCGAATAGCCAGGGGCTTGCTATAAGACTGAGTTCAGTTAAAGGCAGTCATGGAATCGAAGAGAAATGTTGGCACTTGTCATACCACTTGACGTAATTGTCAAAGTCGGTCTTTATGGTCAGCTAATAATATCGTTTGCGTAAGATTTTGTGGACTAGATTCCAAGCCCCCAGGTGATTGCCGCATATCCCTTTGTGGATTTCTTAAAAAACATAGTCTCTTTCTTTTGGGATCGGGCACCTTAGATATAGATGAGTGAAAGATTTGTGGTATAAGTTTCCACCAATAATTGATTAGTGAGAAACCTTTAGTTTCAATTTAGCTGCCTTCGATAACGAATCTGGTAGGCGGTCATGCTTTAGATATACTTTTATAGGATCTTTATAATTGGGAAACTGGTATGCTATGTGTAATACCGGATACTCGACGTTGAGTAGTTTGTAAATATTTCTATAATAAAGTAGAAAATTTCAAATTTTATTGATTTTCGATTTTGGGGTTTTTATTTTACATTTTTGGTATATTTGAAATGCTGTATTACAAATTCACAGTATTTTTATTTTTGGTAAATTTAAAACTTCCAATGTGATGAGAAAAACAAAAATACATATATATATATAGTTATTCAAAAAAAAAAAAAAAAAAAAAAAAAAGAGGAGAAAGAAGGAAAGAGGAGATGCTGCGTTTGGGTGAAACGCAGCACCCCATCTTCCCCAAATCGATTAGGGCTAATAGCCCTAATCGAATTTCACTCTCCCGTCTCTCTCTCGACGCTCTCCCTCTCCCTCACGATTTCGCCACCATCATCACCACCCTCTTCCGCCACTGCAACCACCGGACACCACCACCGCCACCTCCTTCTTCGTCTTTCTCTCTCGGTCTCTCTCTCTATCCCACAGTCTCTCTCTTCCTCCCGCTCGCGATCTCTCTCCATCGCTCGTCTCTCTCTCTATCGATTTGCTCCACCGTGACCACCACAGCCCACCGCGAACCACCGCGTTCGCCTCCTCTCGGTCTCGCGCCATCTCTCCGTCGACCTCTCCCCTCACTGCTTTCCCTCTCTCTTTCCTCTTTTCCCGCGCGAACGAAGTTCTCCTTCTATCTCCCGTGCGCGCGATGGCAAAATTCCCATTCCCTTCTCTCGTTTGCTCGATTTCGTGCTCACCGTGAGCACTCCCCACGGTCGACAACCCAAACCACGGCCGTTGCATCCTTGCGTAAAACCCTAGCCGCAAGACAAGAGAAACCCTAGGTCACGCACAGAGGTAAGCCTAGGTTGTCCAATTTTAATTCTAGGGTTGAATATTCTTAGTTGTTAGGTTTAATTCTAACGATACGTAAATTGAACTTGTTACAGTTTGATACACTGGTGATTGGAAGCTAGGTTTGCACACTGAGAAACCTTAGGTGAGGGATTTTCAATCCCTTCCGTAATTCAAATTATTTTGTTGAATTAAGGTAGAAATTACGTCTATATATATTTTGAAATGTGTTAGACTTAAAAGAAATATATTTCCCAAGTGTTTGTATGAAATTATTGAGGTTAAGTCTAGAATTTGATGTAAATTGGACCGTGAAGCATGTGAGAAAGTCGTAGATAGTATTAGAGTTGTATTTGATTGAATTACGTAGTTTTCCTTGGGATTTGAATGGAAATTGGCGTGAATTAAATTAATATTAAGGAATTCGGGAGAAAATGGGTAAAATTGAGGAATATTGTAAATTTAAAGTCGTTGGTGATTTGAAATGATACTAGCTTGAGGAAACGAAAGTTTTGGAACGTAATTATGCAAGTTAAGGCTATTGTACATAAAATGGGAATTTGAAAACCCTTTAATAGAGTTTTAATTGATCTTTATTCGTCTTGATTGGTCTAGGTCGACCTTTGGAGACTCGAAAAGAGTCGTTATGAGTTGGTTTCGGAAATAGAGAGTGAATACCCTCTCTAGAGGTGAGTGGACGGTTCATTGTGTTCGTAAATAAGAAACCTGTTTTAAAATTGCTTTAGAAATGATTTTTGAAAGATTTTACATGATTTATGTTAATTATTTTGTGATTGTGGGCTGTCTGAACTGGATTATGAAATATGAATGCATCCATTGTGTTTATAAATGCTTTTGTGCCATGTGATATTTGATATTGATTGATGAACTGATTTGGCATGAAATTATGGATTGTTTGTGGAAATCATGGCACATTATTGAAAAATGGATTGATTGTGAAATGAAGGGTGTCAGAAGGCTATAGTCATATACCTACCACGGAGCGACCCGACGGGGTGACGTGGTTTGAGGTTTAGATGTGCGGGGGAGTAGACGTCCCTCCCTCTGCAAAAGTCGTGCTATATCTGGTGCACCCCGGTGAGGCACGAGCCAACGCCAAGGAAGGGGGTTTGCTTTGAGATATTGGATAGTAAAACCCTTGGCGGATTTTCGTCTGGGTTTGGCCGCCCTGAGACGGAAGCATATTTCGATGGAACCCCAGGATTTTTATAAAAAAAAAAATGATTGATATGGATGCATATTTGTGAAATGTGATTTATTGAAATGATTTTATGGATATGAGATGATTTATGAGTTATGCTTTGACTGCCCCACATTCACACCTTATTTATTAGCACAATGCACCATTGCACTCCACTCACTGAGTATACCCCTATACTCACCCCTCTCTCCCCCCATTTTTCAGAGGAGACTTAGTTGGGAGCCTACTCGACGGAGCTTACGAAGTATTTTTGCAGATTGTATAGGTATTTGGCAGGCAGGGCTACTTTTGGGGATTGATAGTTCTCCAACCATGGAAAGGGAAGTCTGTACATCCCATGTCGTGCGGATTTTATTGATACTGGTCTAGTTGTTGACAAGTATTGATAAAATCCGACGATTTTTGATTTATTTTGATTTATTTTGATTTCTCTAGTTTTGGAAAACTGTTTATATCCAGACCGGGACATTTGGACTGTAAATCTTAATTTCAATACTTTTTCTTTGATTTTGTGAAGTTCTGTACAACTCATATCGTTAGGATTTTATCGATACTGGCCTGTTTTCCTCGGGTAAGTGTTGGTAAAATCTGACGGCTATGTTTTGGGACTTCTTGTTTGTTAAATGCTTTCAGAGTGGCCAAGATGGTCACATTGCATGCGTGCATGTACAGGTTCCCGCTCCCCGTTGTGTGTTGCTGTGTAATCGTGCATGTACAGGTTCCCACTCCCCGATGTGTGCTAATGTATGATTGCATGTACAGGATCCCACTCCCCGATGTGTGTCAATGTGTGTGTTTGTACATCCTTGATGAGCCGGATGGGCTCCTTGCATGTGTATTGATTTTGAAATTTCTTGTTTTTTTTAAAGAATTTTATGAGTTTGATGATTTATTGTGAATGTGATAGCCTTGCGGAGTCCCGGTACATGGGGAGGTTTTACCCATGTACCGAGACGACGCGGCGGTTGTCGCGTGGTCGATCTGAGGATCGGGGCGTGACACTATGAGGACCCAATCATGTTCGTTGATACTGTGGTGTGGTAAACTCTCAATATAAACCGTTCGGCTAGAGGCGACTGAATCCGAACTGGCCAGCCTGTCGACCCATGTGCTCTCCAATCAAGGGATCTACTAGATGTCAACTTTGTCTAGTTTGCTCAACGTCTTGCATAGTTTGCTCAAGTATTTGGCCATGATCGAGCCTTTGGTCTCGTAGACGCCTTCGATTGTTTGACAACCAGATGACTATCAGTAAACACTCGAACGCTTTTGGTCCCCATGTTTGCCTGAATTCGGAGTCCTCTCAACAAGGTTGTGTACTCCGATTGATTGTTAGTAGCCCTAAAATTAAAACGAAGGGTATATTCCGCTTTGAAATTGTCTAGACCCATCTGTATAAGCCCAGTGCCACTTCCTAAGGTATTTTTCCAGTCTGGTAGTGATTATTCATCATGGGTATCGATAGACTCAAGTTCAGCCGGAACCAAAAGGGTGAACTAGAGAATGAAATTGGCTAGGGCTTGGCCTTTAATCGTAGGTCTTGGCTGGTTTTGAATGTTGAATTTGCCTAACTCTACACTCCACTTGATAAGGCAATTAGAGGTGTCTCATTTCTAGAGGATCTACTTCAATGGTTGGTCGGTGAGTACCATAATTGTATGAGCCAAAAGTATGGGCGAAGGCACTTGACCGAGACGACTAGGGCATATGCTATCTTCTCGATCGTTTGATAATTGATCTCAAATTCTTTGAGTATCTGGCTGATACAATAAACCTATTTTTGTAAGGTTAAGTCCTATCTCACAAGGACAAAACAAAGCACCCGATTAGAAATAGAAAGGTATAAGTATAACTTCTCACCAAGAATCAAAGAGAGAGTAGCGGAAGAGTCATAAGGTATTCCTTGAGTTGCTAGAAGGTTGCTTGGCACTTAGGTGTCCATACGAACCACTAAGATCTTTTCAGGGTATCGAAGATGGGTTTGTAATTCTCTCCAACTTTCGACATTAATCAGCTTAGGGCCGATATTTTGCCAATGAGGTGTTGCACCTCCTTCAACGTCTAGGGCGGTGATATATCTAGTATGGCTTATATCTTTTTGGGGTTTGCCTCAATTCCCCAGTTGGTAACATTGAAACCCAAGAACTTGCCGGATGCTATTCTGAAAGTGTACTTGGCTAGGTTCAGTCACATGTTGTAATGTTCTAGTGTCTGAAAGATTTCTTCAAGATCAACAAGCTCCCGCATCAGTAACTTTCATGAGCATGTCGTCAATGTATGGCTCCATATTTGTGCTAAGTTGGTCCTCGAAAACTTTATTAACTAACCGTTGGAAGGTTACCCCTACATTCTTCAAGCTGAAGGGCATGAGTCAGTAGCAATATGTACTGAATTCAATGATAAAACTTGTCTTTTCTTCATCTTTTGATACCATTCATATTTGAATATAACCAGGGTAGGCGTCCATGAAGCTCAAGAGTTGATGGCTTGAAGAGTTGTCCACCAGTTTATCGATGTTGAGTAGTAGATAGCTATCCTTTGGGCATGCTTTGTTGAGATCAATAAAGTCCACGCAATCTTTCATTTACCATTGGCTTTCTTTACCAAAACCACATTAGCTAGTCATTCGGGGTATTTGACTTTACGAATAAATCTAGTAGTCAACAATTTTTTGACCTCTTCTTGGATAGCACGTTGGCATTCAAGAGCGAATACCCTCTTCTTCTATTTGACTGGCTTGTAGTCGACGTTAACGGTCAGCTTATGGACTATGATTGAAGGGTGGATACCTGGCATGTCCTCAGGGGACTAGGTGAAAACTTTTGAGTGCCATTGTAGTTAACCAATGATCGCTTCTCATAGTGACATCGATAAGCCGGCTCTGATTCGAACAGTCTGGCTAGGATCATTAGTGATAGGAATCTCGATCACTTCTTCCAATGGCTTGGGTTTTGTTATTGGTTCGACGTCGCCTCTGAGTTCTAGGGCATAAGGATTGGGGTCGCTACGAAGAGTTGTGATTCCCTCCAGTGTTTTGAACTTTATCTTTATGTGTGTCGTGCTAGCTAGCACCTCTAGTTTATCCAAATTGGGATGATCGAGGATGGCGTTGTAAAGTAAAAATAGCTTCACCACATAGAAGATGACTTTGGTGGTCACATGGTTAAGAGAAGTTCCCAAAGTTATAGTGAGAGGGATAATTCCTTCTAAGTAAATGTACTCATTAGAAAGTCTTTTCAGGGAACCAGTAAGAGGTTGAAAGTGAGATGAGTTGAAGCCCATTCACTGGAAGGCGTCCTAAGTGAGGAGGTCACAGTCTACTCCTTGATCGATGAGGATTCTTTTGATAGTATAAGATTCCATCCTGATGGTGATAACCAATGGATCATTGCGATTGGGATTGACTCCGATTAAATCGTCATCATTGAAGCCAATAACGGGCCTTTTTCTCTTAATTGCTATCATATTCCAAGCGGTGATAAGAGATAGGTGATTCGTTTTGTCTAAGGAATCTGTCAAGTTCCCACAGACGGTGCCAATCTGTTGAGATGGGTTTTGGCTTTACAGATTCTGACTCCTTTTGACATGAACAATTGCTTGAGAAAATGACTCGAAACCTACAAAAAACCACCAAAGGGTGCTCCGGTGGGGTAAGCTCTGACGCTTAAGTTAAAAAGAGTGGTTTTTGAGAAGAATAAAACAGACTGAAAGTAAAAGAGAGAGAGAGAGCTGATCTCCTTATGACTTGTATGTCTAATGTAGGGTTTCTAGGAACATACCCGGGCTTTAATTTGCCGATCACTTTTATATGGGACATCACCAAAGTCATGTGTACCCAGGGTGTTACAACCCTAGTTCCCTTACAAAGAAATCTGAAGATTTCAGAATTCGATAGTTAAAATATTTGAAAGATTCATGATCTTTATCATTTATGAATTTTGATGATACGAGGGGATTTCTTCCCTTATCAATTGGATTTCAAGGGTTTCATACCTTATCAAGGAGATATGTTTTGTATTGGAATATGAAACAAAGATCGTTACGAGATTCAGTTGGATATTACCTTTGTTGGGTGAGAATCGAAGTTATCAATTTCTTAAGGGGCCATTGGTCATCGGTTAAAAAAAAAGGGATCATCGGTTCGGGCTTGCCAAATGCCTTCACAGTTGGTTAAGCTATCATAATTTGGAATCAACTGAAGGGTCAGTGTACACTCGTTATTAGGAGAGGTAAATCCCATATTGTGGCCAACAAGAGTTTTATCTTGAGCCTTCAATGTCCCACCATACACTTATTATCACTTTTTATCATGCATTACACTTATTACCACTTGTTACAATACATTATACATTATAGTCATATCACATATCATGCACTTATTACTACTCGTTACCATATATGCATTATAGCGAAATAAAAATAATATATATCATACACTTATTATCACTTGTCACCATACATTATTGCTATATCATGCTCCAAAGAAAGATAGAGAAGATATATCAATAATTGCATATTGTATAATGTGTAAACAAAATCTTATTAAGTGTGTTGATACATCTCCTTCATCTTTATCAACATTAGTCCAAACCCATACCTGTTTGTCTGAGGAGCTACTTTCTGAATTTAGATATTGATTCGTGGCTTTATCAACCATGTTAAATTCATCTCTAACTTTGACATGCTTTACAACAAGCCATCCTATATGTATTTTATCAGCCATAAAAAATACCACTTTTGCTTGGGATGCCAACACAAAAGGATCATCCAGCAAATCAGTACCCATATGATTTAGATAGGAGAAATTCACAAGTGTTGAGCCAAATCTATCCTTCTTGCATTCTCATTGTAGGTCGACCCAATCATATTGAAATAACACAAACATATACATTCAATTATAGTTTACTTGAATGACTTGTCATAACATTTCGTAATAATTAACATTACCTATAATGGGTCTTTCATCCCTCGCACTTGCATAACTAAGGTTTTCTGCCGCTACGGCAACTCCTGAATTCTAAATTTGAAGGCACTTCTCGCAATCTTTTACATGGAATTAATATCTATTGATTACATAACCATAGTAATTTCTAATCAATAGATCTGGTCCATGAGGAAAATTTAACTTCATCTACATTCTCTTCAGGGAATTTTGGATTCGTAACCTGAAAATAAATCATGCAAACAGAAGAAATTAATAACGTTAAAAGAATTAACTATTAATATACTTACATGATGACTAAACCAGGTACTGAAGTCTTTACTATGAAGTTTGTCAATTTGAAAAGTGTTTAACCTTTTCTCATGATTTGTTCTTCAAACATGTTGTATATGTTCCCTTCATATTAAACAATGACATTAGAAACAATGTGATTAGAGTTTAATATTTATAAGTATCATTATCACAATATTATCACAATGTATACTTGCACTCTAAATGAGGCAATGAAGTCACTATTAAATAGTTTGTATCTATGGCATTGCTGCAATGATTTTTCATCAAGATGAATTCGAGATATTCTTTTTCTTTGTCTTTTAACAAATCTACGTATCCTTATTCTCAAAGGCCTTCTAACAGTTTTTAAAGTGGATTCATTATCTTCTCCACATGTAATCTAGTTGTCATCATTCCACAATAGACTATTAAATCTTATTTCAACCTTATTTAATTATCTCGAACAAAATAGCAAGCACTTGCTTGCTATATACCCTTCCGTAATTGAACCTTCAGGCTGTGCTCTACTATATACATAGGATTTGAGTTGAAGCAAATATCTGCATACATATATATTGTATTACATACAATAGATACATAGAAAATTGTTAAACAAAATGAGCATGATTGTTAAATAAATGACCAAACCAAAATAAACCTTTCAACTGGATACATCCACCTATATATTGCTGATCCTCCGATCCTTACTTCACTTGTCAAGTGCACAATCAAGTGTATCATACTAGTAAAATATGAATGAGGGAAATCTTTTCAAGCTTACACAAAATTTACAGAACTAATGCCACCAGTTGCTCAAGTTCTCGTGGGTTAAGCACCGTAGAGCAAAGACATTTAAAAATGTTACAAATTTTAATGATGATAGAGGGAACATTGTCAGACAGTGATCCACAAATTGCTATGGGAATAAACTCTTATATTAAAATGTGATAGTTATAACTCTTTAGACCTGTTAGTTTTTGCTCCTTAATTAAACACATCTAGAGATGTTAGTGAAACACTTGTTAGGAAGTTTTAAGTCTTTCAAAACCTTAAGAAATGTATTTTTCTCTTGCAAGGTCATCTGTTAACATACTTTAGATAAAAATAGGCTTGTATAGGTTGGTCTATGTATTGCATGTAGATCCTTTCTTATTCCCATGTCTTCAAGATCAAGTCTAACCTTATAATTATTCTTAGACTTTTCTTCTTACTCGAGAATTGTACCAACAATGACATCAAATCAATTTTTCTCAGTGTGCACATGTCAATATTGTGTCTAATTAAAACATTCTCCCAATAAAGAAAGTGAAAGAATATGCTTTTTTTTCCATCCTTACATGTCATTAGTATTTGTTAAGTCCATCCCATGTAATTCTCTCAACACATCGGTTCCAGATTGTGGTTTGGGAGCAACTATAAAATCCTCTATCCCATCAAAAGAATGTTTATCATACCTGAATGGATGAGTTGACTCCAACCATCTTTGAAATCCCATATAACAATACTTTCGGCCATAACAAAACCATTGAGAACATATATTATATCTGCATACTGGACATGCAAATCTTCCTTTAGTACTCCATTCAAACAGATTAGCATACACTGAAAAATCATTAATGGTCTATAACTAGGCTGCATGCATTTTAAATCTTTCATCAATTGAAGAATCATAAGTATCCACTCCTTCATATCATAATTCTTTCAGTTTTTCCACCAATGGTTGTATATACACATCTATCTTGTCATCAGGACTTCTAGGACTTGGAATAAGTAATGTGAGTATGAAGTTTGGAGACTTCACACACAACCAAGGAGGTAGGTTATATGGTATTTTTAGCACTAGCCAATTACTATGCGTAACGCTCGTTGTTTTAAATGGATTGAAACCATCCGCTATTAGTTCTAATCGAATATTTATTGGGTTAGCAAAGAAGTCAGTGTATAGGGAATCAAACTTCCTCCATGTAGAAGAATCTGCTTGGTGTCTTAAGAGTCCATCCTTTGTTTTCTTATCATGATGTCATTTCATCAAAAAAGCAATTTCACCACATGTAAATAGTCTTCACAATTTAGAACTCAAAGGAAACCATCTCAATATTTTGGCAGGTATTTTTGTTAATATCTTCATCTCCTTGATCTCTATCTGCATTTCCTTATTGTTTCCATCTAGAAGCCCCACATATATAACATGTATCATCTTTATCTCTCTCTTTCCAATACAATATACAATCATTAGAACATGCATGTATTTTCTCATATCCAACCCTAAAGTTGAAATAGTTTTTTTTTACTTCATGGAAATTATTTGATAATATGTTTTCATCAGGCAACAATTCTATTAAAAAGGCTAACAGTAAAGAAAAAGATTTTTTGGTCTCCCACACAAACACTTTAAAAGGTATAAGTATACAACAGTTGTAAGTATAGTATATTTTGAATTTGAATATACTACTTTTTGGCATTTTCAAGTAATTCATGAAACTTATGTGAAGTTGGTTCATGCAGTTTAGATGTATGAGAAGTCGGTTCGAGATTGTGTAAATGTGTGAATACATCATGTAACATACCAAATATATCATGCTCAAAAACATTATCATTACTAATCGAGAGATCATCATGGTTGGATATGTTGGATACATGAGAGGTAGATTTTTTATTACTCTCTCTGTGATAAATCTACTTGTCATAGCCGCATTGAAATTCATGACGTAACAAGTGATTGAAGACAGTGTGTGTAGGAAATCTCAATATATTGAAGCATTTAACACAAGGACATAATATCATGTCATCGATAGATTGAATATTTGCATTTGCAAATTCAAAAACTGTATTAACCATGCTAATATATTCATCACTTTCTCTTGATTTAGAGTATATCCATGACTTGTCCATCATATTAAATACAAATGCAAATTTTGTGAGAAAATATTTAAAGTAGAGAAATGCATTAACCCTAAATAAGTACAAAGTAGCGCAATATTTTTTGCGCCAAAAGAATTATGATTTAGCGCTAAAAAATTTTTCCCACGCCAAACTTTGGTGGACTTTATTGGTTTCGTTTCGAAACTTATCATAGTCAACAAATGTTGTAAATGTTAATTAATACAATTAAATTAATTAATGTTATAAATCTCAATTAATACAATTAAATTAATATTAATGTTGTTAGTTATTTTTTTGGAATTTATATAAAATTATATAGTATTGATAATTAAAGTTAATATTAATGTTGTTAGTTTTTTTTTTTTTTGAAATTTATATAAAACTATATAATAAGTTAATTCTGAATTCTAAAGATTTTTTTTTGTTTCTATATAAAATTATATAATATTGATAATTATATAATACTACACTATTACATTCATTTATATCATTACATATCATTACATTAATTTCAATTAATAATTTCATATAAAATTAATAATATTATTAATTTAAATTAATAATTTCATATTATTATATTATTTAAATTAATAATATTAATAATTTAAATTAATAATACGGGCAAGACGAAGGGTTGCACTAGACCTCACAGCACGCTGCGCGGTGCGGACCACGCATGCCACCATGAAAGTACGTGGTAGATTGTGCATCTCACATGCTGGCATTGTAAGCTGCACAACGCATGCATGCACAGTAGACCACGCAGCGCGCATTCCTTTCAATGGGTTTCTACCTTGACTATTAAATATGAACAATGCACACACTTACATTCTATTCTAAACAGTGGTTTGTATCTTTGACTATTCAAGTCTTCAATAATGTGCTACCACATGCACAGACTTACAAACTCATTATTCCAAATAATGTAACACTACCTTTGACTATTCAACCCCTTCAATAATGTAACACCACATGCACACATTTACAAACTCATTACTCAACCCTTCAGTAATGTACCATCACATGCACACACTTACAAACTCACTATTCCAAAAATTTTTCTTTTTGACCATTCAATATCCACAAGACTACTCATTCTACACAATAGTAATTCTACATTGCTATTTCTACTATTCTTCTCATGAACCTTTGATTTCTCTCTTTCTCAATTTCACAAAACTCCAATTTACAAAATTTAAGACAATAATAATTCCACACTTGGCATTTTTCTCTTCAAAATGAACATGACTTCTCTCTTTCCCAACTTCACAAAACTCCAATTTACAAAATTCAAGACAATAATAATTCTACACTTGGCATTTTTCTCTTCAAAATGAACATGATGAACAAGATAATTCTCTGTCCACATCCAACGCCTTCTAAAATCTTTTATCTCTTTCTCTCTCGCACCTATAATTTGCACCAAAATAAATTGTCCCCATTATATTTTCAAATATATTCACACTCAATCTACCCTCTTTATTCCACTACAAAACAAAATGAACATAACGAACAAGATAATTCTCTGTCCACATCCAACGCCTTCTAAAATCTTTTATCTCTTTCTCTCTCGCACCTATAATTTGCACCAAAATAAATTATCCCCATTATATTTTCAAATATATTCACACTCAATCTACCCTCTTTATTCCACTACAAAACAAACCTTTCATCTCCTCTTTTCCTTCCTCATTCGCACTTCCTTCCACCCTCTATCGTCTTAATCTTCTAATATTTCTTTTTCTCATCCTTGAACATCAAATCTCCATAAATATCCATGGCATTACGTAGCAGAAAAGGAAAAGAAACTGTTTAAATGGAACCAAACTCGGAAAAAAGTAAGTATAACAAAAAATATTTTCCTTCCCTAGAAAGAAGTAAATTATTTGAAAGAATTTTCTCAAAAAAAAAATGTTAACTACGGCCATCTGATAGACTAGAATTATCTGACGTCAATTAGATTTAAATATGATAAGATTCTTCAATCATTCGGTAATAGGTGGTTACTT
The DNA here is from genome assembly GCA_037126225.1 of Dillenia turbinata. Taxonomy (NCBI): domain Eukaryota; kingdom Viridiplantae; phylum Streptophyta; class Magnoliopsida; order Dilleniales; family Dilleniaceae; genus Dillenia; species Dillenia turbinata. The sequence continues at coordinate 2,996,931 of JBAMMX010000028.1, read as the reverse complement.
TATCCTAACAAAGTCATCTATGAACGACCAACTAAAGTCTTTTTTAATAAAATAGACATTGATGAGGAATGGATAGAAAATGAAGATTCCCTCTTTAAGATTGATAATGAGATGCAGTTTTGTGTTTTTACAACATACATGGATAGTCGTATCTTACAAATCAATCATAAAATCATCTGTACAAAAAATGGCCTACCTTGGGTTTGATACAGTGAATGTGCCTCTTATCTAGATTCTGAAATACTTGATGATGTTAAAATAGTTTTTGATAAAACTACGATAGAAGAAATTAATCATATACAATAGATTTAGGTTTTTATGAAATAATTTTCCACTTCTTGGTCACAAGGGTTATTAGACCAAGAGTAGGAAATTACACGTCTATTACCAAAGAAAACTTTTGGTTAATGGCTTGTTTTATTAAGAGAATTAATGTCACGCCCCAATTCAACCCCCTCGCCGAGGCTTCTTTGGCTACGGACTGCCTAGCTCTCGCTAGGACTCGGTAACTTACATGAGTAACAATAATCAAGTTTAAATTAAAAGATTTTCTTTTATTCAATCACTATGAATATTATAGAGGTCTCTTATACAGGACAAGGTAGTAGAACATTAGTACTTGAAAAGTAATTCATGACAGGGCTCTCTCTACTCGTTTGCCTAATTCTCTTCGACTTCTGTTCCTGCAGGGTTTGAAAATAATTTTTTTGGTGTGAGCTTGCCAGCCCAGTGAGGTTCGTGTGTGCATGTAAAGAAAATATGCCATTGTAAAATCTACGATAACAGTTTCATCAAAAAATCTTTTGAAAAGTCCCTAATACGGCAGCAACATGCACAAGTAATAATAATACATTAACATGTAAAGTACAGTATAGATAACAGTTCCCTGGCGTCTTATCTCTCCATTACAAGAACAGTCTACTTATCTCTCCCAGGAGGTCCATTTCTAGAAAGGCCTATCGGTCTCCCCCACATTAAGCAGACAAATCTCCTATCCACATTAATGGGGTGCTACCAATATGTACTTTAATGCTCAACAGAGCCCTTGCTTGCTTGCTTGAGCAATCTCCACACATATTAGTTATATAACAATCACAAACACATACATTGATAAAGTAACAGTAGAACATAATAATAATAGTAAAACATGATGGCCACAGAAAATCATGAAATCAATACCAACTCATGGTAGTTATAGAAAATCATGGTAATAGTAGGAAATTATAAAATTAGCAGGAATTCATGATGATTATAGGAAATCATGTTAGATTATGTATAAAGAAATATACAAATGCAAAGAACACTCACTTTTAAAGGTTGCCCAAAAATTCTCTTTCCTTTTTCTTCCTTTCCTTCTCTTCCTTTCTCTCTTTTTCTCTTTCTCTCTTCCTCATGATTTTTGTGATGGTGTTGGTATGAAGGGGATGGGTATTTATAGTGGTTAAGTGACCATGGATTTTTGACAAGTGTGAAGACACTTGTTCTCTATCTAAGGTTACTACCTTTGATTTAAACCAAGTGTCCCTCCATGTGACAACCATAGAAGACATATACATTTGATATCTAACACTTAGCATCCATGTGGTTCAATATGTGCATGACAAGTGTTGGTGGACGGTGTTGTCTTGTAGTGGTGGACGGTATTGTCTTTTAGTGGTTTATTTAAGTTTTATATATATATTTATATAGTTCTTTATGTTCATGTAATTTTATTTTAGTTTATTCCCTTGCTTGTACATAAGGAAATGACCCTGTTTTGGATAAAATAGTTTCAGAATCTAGTCCTTCAAAATAAAAGTTAATTCTCCTTTTCAAGAGAAAAATTCAAAAATGTAAATTTTGTTTAATTTTAGTTTCGTAAGCTAATAATCTAGAAAATTTCTAAGAAAATAGGTTTTCTTTTAATTTGATCATAAAGAATAATTATCAGAACTTTTTCTGCTAAGGTAATCTTTTTAATGCACAATCAACAATAAGTTATTTCTTGTAATTAGATTAGGATACGTGACATTCCTTCCCCCTTAAAAAAATTTCATCCTCGAAATTCATACCTGTTTGTTGGAATAGTGCAAGATATTTTTGTCAGATTTTGTCTTCAAGTTCTCATGTAGCATTTTCTATTCCATGATTGTTCCAAAGTACTTTAACCATATGCACTTTCTTTGTTCTTAGTTTCTTTACATCAAAGCCTTAGATCTTGACTGATTTTTCTTCATAAGTTAGGTCTTGACGAAGTTGAAGTGGCTGGTAGTCTAGCATATGAGCTGGATCAGGTTGATACTTTCGAAGTCATGATACATGGAATACATTAGGGATTCTAGATAAAGTTGGTGGTAGGGCCAATCGATATGTTATTTTACCAATTCGTTCCAATATTTCAAATGGCCCAATATATCTTGGACTCAATTTTTCCCCTTTTCCATGTTGAATAATTCCTTTTTGAGAAGACACTTCAAGAAAAACTTGATCTCCCACTTGGAATTCCAAATCCTTTCTTCGATGGTCAGCATAACTTTTTTGTCTACTTTGAACAGTCATCATTCTTTGTCTGATTATTTTGATTTTGTCAAGGGTTTCTTCCATCCAAGGAATGGTATTTGATGTATGCACATTTTTTTCCCCAATTCTATCCCAATAAATTGGTGACCGACACTTTCTTCCACATAATGCTTCATAAGGAGCCATATCAATTGTAGATTGAAAACTGTTATTGTATGTAAATTCTACAAGTGGCAGATGTTTATCCCAACTTCCCTTAAAATCAAGAATACATGCTTGAAGCATATCTTCTAATATTTGAATTGTACGTTCAGATTGTCCATCGGTCTGAGGATGAGAACTAGTGCTAAATTTTAATTTGGTACCTAAAAGTTAGTGTAGTTGTTTCCAAAGTCGAGAAGTAAATCTTGGATCCCTGTCAGAAACAATACTGAGAGGTACTCCATGCAACTTAATTATCTCGTCTATATATATACTAGCCAATTTTTCAATAGGATAAGTCACTTTGATGGGCAAGAAATGAGAGGATTTGGTGAATCTATTCATAATCACCCATAATGCATCATGCCCATTTTTACTTTTTGGTAATCCACAAACAAAATCTATAGTTACTTCATCCCACTTCCATTCTGGAATTGGTAAGGGTTGTAGCAATCCAAATGGCTTTTGGTGTTCTACCTTGACTTGTTAACAGGTCAAACATGTAGAAATATATCCTGTAATATCCCTTTTCATGTTATTCCACCAGTAATGTTTCTTCAGATCTTCATACATCTTAGTTCCTCCAGGGTGGATGGTATATCTTGAGCAATGTGCTTCTTCAAGGATTTCTTTTCGTAAGACTTCATTCTTAGGTACACAAATTCTTCCTTGGAATCTTAACATTCCATTCTCAGTTTCTTGATAATTTGACAATTCATTCCTTCTAACTTTTTCCCTGATCTTTTGCAGTTCTTGATCCTGTTCCTGTGCATTTTTTATCCTTGAGTATAAATCGATGTGTATTTTTATATTGGCACATCTAATTCCTTAGTGAATCTTGATAGGCTTCCAATGTATCAAATGTTCCCTCATTTCCCACTCTTTCACCCTTATTCTTGCTATCTTCATCTTTCTACTAAGGGCTTCTGCAACTACATTTGCTTTCCCCGGTTGGTATTTGATGGTACAATCATAATTTTCAAGGTATTCTATCCATATTTTTTATCTCATATTGAGTTCTTTTTGAGAATATAAGTATTTTAAGTTCTTGTGATCTGTAAATATCTCAAAAGTAACTCCATACAAATAGTGTCTCCATTTCTTGAGGGTAAATATTGTAGCAGTTAACTCTAAATCATGTGTGGGATAGTTTTGCTCATAGGGTTTCAACTATCGTGATGTGTATGCTATAACTTTTCCTTGTTGCATTAACACACCCCCAAGCCATTCTTTTGATGCATCAGTATATATTACAAACCCATCTTTTCCCTCAGGTAGGGCAAGTATTGGAGCCGTAGTTAACCTCCTCTTTAATTCAAGAAAACTTTGTTCACATTTTCTATCCTAGCTAAACTTAGTATTTTTCCGGGTTAGCATTGTTAATGATTCGGCTAACTTTGAAAAATCTTACACAAATCTTCGATAATAACTAGCTAATCCTAAAAACTTCGTACTTCAGTTACTGTCCTTGGTGTTTTCCATGATAAAATGGATTCTACCTTAGAAGGATCAACAAAAATTCCATTTGCAGATATTATGTGACCAAGGAAGGTAACTTTTTCTAGCCAAAACTCACATTTATTAAACTTGGCATACAATTTATTTTCTCTAAGTGTCTGTAACACACAATGTAAATGTTCTTTGTGCTCTTCTTCTGATTTTGAGTATATCAATATATCATCTATGAAAATCACTACGAAATGATCAAGGTATTGATTGAATACTCTGTGCATTAAATCCATGAATGCTGCTGGTGCATTAGTTAATCCCAAAGGCATGACCACAAATTCGTAATGACCATATCGAGTCCTGAAAGCTGTTTTAGGAATATCCTCTTTTTTAATCCTCAATTGATAATACCCTTGTCTGAGATCAAATTTGGTGAAAACCTTAGCACCTTGTAGCTGATCAAATAATTCATCTATCAAAGGCAAAGGGTACTTGTTTTTTATTGTGACATTGTTTAGCCCTCGATAATTGATACACAATCGTAATGTACCATCCTTTTTCTTAACAAATAACACAGGAGCTCCCCATAGTGATACACTTGGTCGTATAAACCCTCTTTCAAGTAACTCTTGCAACTGTATCTTAAGTTCTTTTAATTCTAGAGGGGCCATTCTATATGGAGCCTTTGATATTGGTTTTGTTCCTGGAACAAGATCAATGTTGAATTCTATTTCCCTTTTTGGGGGTAATAAGATTAATTCTTCAGGGAATACATCTGGGTATTCTCTCACTATAGGGATGTTCTCAATTTTCTTCTTTTCAGTAGGCTGATTTATAAGATAAGCAAGATATCCAGTATATTCATTATAAAGGAGTTTTCTAGAGCGTGCCCCAGATATAATAAGATTGGAGAAGAGCTTACTATCTCCCACCAATTTAACCTCAGCTTGTCTTGGAATGCAAAGTTTTACTTCCTTTATTCTGCAATCTATTTTTGCATGATGCCTAGATAACCAATCCATTCCTAGTATCACATCATATTCTTGAATTGGTAGGATTATCAAGTCTGCTGGAAATTCTTTTTTTGTAATCTTGACTTTATATGATTTTATTATAATTTTAGTAGTCATACTACTTCCCATTGGAGTACTTACCTCCAATATGTATGGTAAACTTTCGACCTCAACATCCAAGATTTGTATCCATCTAGGATTGATAAACGAATGTGTGAAATCGGGATCAAATAATATCTTAACTTTATAGTTATTAAATAGTAGCGTACTTTCCACAACATTAGATGCATCGGGGATTTCTTCTCCTTCCATAGTAAAAACTCTTCCTTGCATCCTAGGTTTATTATTCTGATTGCCGTGTCTTTGACTTTGAGGTAGACCTCTCTTTCTTGTTGTCTTTGGGTAATCTTTAATGTAGTGTTCATTGCTTCCACATCTTATACATTTCCCAGCCTTTAGCCAACAACTATCTTCAACATGTCCTAACTTTTGACAATAATTACAAAAGTCTCTTTGCCCTACTGGCTTATCAGAAATTCCCATCCCTTTTTCTTGGCTTTGAGATGCCAAGTCATTAGAACCCCTTTTTATCATTTTTGTATTTCCTTGAAACCTCCCCTGCTGCCAAGTTACTAAGGTTGTCCTCTTACCAAGTCCAATCTGTCATTTATTTTTACTATCTTCTACTCGGCATGCCAACTCTATAACCTTAGAATAATTTTCTATGATGATAGGGGCTAAAACATCCTAAATCTCCCAACGCAAGCCTCTAATAAAGTGTTTAATTCTATTATCTTCAGTTGATACTAAGGATGGGGCGAACTTTGAAAGTTTTGTAAATTTGGTCTCATATCGAGCCACCGTCATATGATCTTATTTGAGAACAAGAAATTCTTCTTCTTGGCTTTCTCATATGTGGTATGGGAAATACTTTTCATTGAATTCTTTTAAGAAATTATCCCAAGTATGTGGGATATTATTTTGTCCCCACTTATATGTGATGGTTCGCCACCATTCTCTTGTTGTCCCGAATAGTTGATATATTGCTAGCCTAACTTTTTGCTCATCTGTATAGTTTAATACTACAAAAATTCCTTCCATTTCTTCCAACTATAATTCGGCTTTCTCATCATTTTCATACCCTCCATCAAACCTTGGAGGATGAAATTTCAAAAATCGTTCTAAAATGATATCCTAAGGTTATTCTATGTTTGGTGACATGTCGTGGCATGACTGATGGTTGGCTATATTGTTGGCTTGCTATTCCATTATTTGGAATACTCTATCTAATGTTGCAATTACTTGATCCAAAGAGTTTGAAGTTTGATCAGTTGAGTTGTTCCGTTGTTGCCTTGTGTTAACCATCTTAATAATATTCCAAGAAAAGACCTAAAATAATAAAGATAATTAGTATTTCAAAAGGATGCACCAAAACCATAGTATTGATATTACTTATTACTATACAACAATTTACAATATCAAGACGTATTACTAAATACTTCCGATAGTGCTTATGATATAAGCCTAAAAAGTTTAGTTAACTAAGCTACATGCTTTGACTAGTTCTCTGACTATTGACTGTGTTCTGGACTATCTCTTTTTGCCACATTACAGAGATCATACAGGCCCATTTGCAAAGCTTGGGTCTTGTCCTCATAATTCTGGATGATTTTTGCATATCTTAACCTTTCCCTTTCTAATAACCTATTTTTCTTGGACAGTTGATCAATTTCTTTATCTGCCTTTATGCAATATTCGGCCAAGAATTGTCCCCACTTCTCCTGGTCATCAAGTCCTTCACTTGGCACTTGATTTTCGTGTTTTACTGCAATCAATTCGTTCTGAGTCACATTGTTGTCATAACAGGTCTCTCCTAGTCGTTGATGGAGCCAGCTATAAGCTTGGTAACTACGAAGCACTTCTCGCTGAAGCTCATTAATCTCTTTTGTTTGAGCATCCATTATTAGATCTTTTCTTGTTAGCCTAGTTGACTCTACTTCTTCCTCACTATCTTCTATCACAACATAAAAATCCTCATTATTTGGCTTATTAACTTTTTCTTTTATTTCTTCAGAGGGATCTTCCTCCATTGATGACTGATCTTTATCTAGCTCCATAGCTACAAAATGTCTGACAATATTAAAAAAATTCCTATGAAACATAACAATTATTTCTTAAATACAAAGGTGTCTATCTAATATCCTACTTTTTCTAAACCTAGGTTCTAATACCACTCATTTGTCAAGCCTCAATTCAACCCCCTCGCCGAGGCTTCCTTAGCGACGGACTGCCTAGCTCTCGCTAGGACTCGGCAACTTATATGAGTAACAATAATCAAGTTTAAATTAAAAGATTTTCTTTTATTCAATCACTATGAATATTATAGAGGTCTCTTATATAGGACAAGGTAGTAGAACATTAATACTCGAAAAGTAATTCATGACAAGGCTCTCTCTACTCGTTTGTCTAATTCTCCTTGACTTCTGTTCCTGCAGGGTTTGAAAATAATTTTTTTGGTGTGAGCTTAACAGCCCAGTGAGGTTCATATGTGCATGTGAAGAAAATATGCCATTGTAAAATCTACGATAACAGTTTCATCAAAAAATCTTTTGAAAAGTCCCTAATGCAGCAGCAATATGCACAAGTAATAATAATATAGTAACATGTAATAGTATAGTACAGATAACAGTTCCCTGACGTCTTATCTCTCCATTACAAAAACAGTCTACTTATCCCTCCCAGGAGGTCCATTTCCGGAAAGGCCTATCGGTCTCCCCCACATTAAGTAGACAAATCTCCTATCCACAATAATGGGGTGCTACCAATATGTACTTTAATGCTCAACAGAGCCCTTGCGTGTTTGAGCAATCTCCACACATATTAGTTATATAACAATCACAAACACATACATTGATAAAGTAATAGTAGAACATAATAATAATAGTAAAATATGATAGCAATAGAAAATCATGGAATCAATACTAACTCATGGTAGTTATAGAAAATCATGGTAATAGTATGAAATTATAAAATTAGTAGGAATTCATGATGATTATAGGAAATCATGTTAGATTATGCATAAATAAATATAGAAATGCAAAGAACACTCACTTTTAAAAGTTGCCCAAAAATCTTCTTTCCTTTTTCTTCCCTTCCTTCTCTTCCTTTCTCTCTTTTTCTCTTTCTCTCTTTCTTTCTCTCTTCCTCACGATTTTTGTGATGGTGTTGGTATGAAGGGGATGGGTATTTATAGTTGTTAAGTGACCATGGATTTTTAACAAGTGTGAAGACACTTGTTCTCTATCTAAACTTACTACCTTTGATTTAAACCAAGTGTCCCTCCATGTGGCAACCATAGAAGACATATACATTTGACATCTAACACTTGGCATCCATGTGGTTCAATATGTGCATGACAAGTGTTGGTGGACGGTGTTGTCTTGTAGTGGTTGACGATGTTGTCTTTTAGTGGTTTATTTAAGTTTTATATATACATTTATATAGTTCTTTATATTCATGTAATTTTATTTCAGTTTATTCACTTGCTTGTACATAAGGAAATGACCCTGTTTTGGATAAAATAGTTTCAAAATCTAGTCCTTCAAAATAAAAGTCGATTCTCCTTTTCAAGAGAAAAATTCAAAAATGTAAATTTTGTTGAATTTTAGTTTCGTAAGCTAATAATCTAGAAAATTTCTAAGAAAATAGGTTTTCTTTTAATTTGATCATAAAGAATAATTATCAGAACTTTTTCTCCTAAGGTAATCTTTTTAATACACAATCAACAATAAGTCATTTCTTGTAATTAGATTAGGGTACGTGACAATTAATCCAAATATCCATTACTTAGTTCCCTACCTTATGATAATTGCCAGAGTCTCCCACAAGATAAACCTCCTATATGCTAGCGTGGTAACAGAGATTTTACTTAAACAAGGAATCAATCTCCAGTAGGATGTAAAAGTTGAATTGAACATGAAAAACAGTATCAATGCTCCACCATTCAAAGAGCCAACTGAATATTTGAAAATGATCACTGGGTAAATAAAAAAAGAAGAAGGAGTGAAGAGCCAGATGAAAGAATGGTAGAAAGAGCTAAAGGTTATATTACTACCCAAGGGTTATCTTACAATGAGAGAAATAAGGAAAAATGGAATGAATTTTTCAAAAGAATAGACACCCTTGAAACAAGATTGAATGATAGATTTGATAGCATGGAGAGCAAATTTGAGAGTAAATTTAATACTCTGGACTATAAGATAATAGAGTTATAAAAAGATTTCAAAGGATTTAGATCATTTAAAACTAATATGGAAGAATACATGGAATAGAGCAGGGAGTACGTGCAACGATCGAAAGAGGAACATTGATACATGCAGTATAAATTATTACACATGAGCAATGACATGAAGCTTAATTCCTCTTTTATTTGTAATGTATAGGAAAATATAGTAAACAAATCTAGAGCTCCTACCTCCTCCACAATCGGTATCCAACTTAGAACACCTTTTCTAAGCTCCTCTGCATAGACTTCATCAGCTTATCCATTCTTTGTGCATCCCCCCAGCTTTTGTCCCATATACGGCACATTTGATACTCAATCCGTGCCAGATCCTCCCATTATCTCCACAAAAGAACAAGGAAAAGCAAAATTTAGACCTAAGGATATAAATGATTAGTTTGTAGTTAAACCCTTACTCTATATTTATGTGTTTTATAGTCCAATCCTCATATAAATGTATGATATTAAAATAAATATTTCTGTATTTTGTAGTCCATCTCAAGTTTAAGACCGAGGCAAATCTTAATTTGGCACTAATATAAATCATGAGGGAGTTTTGATACTTAATCTCACTCACGTCATTTTTTTCCCTCTTACTTTAAATCCATTTTGTTGTTGAAAAAATGGGAGAAGAGTCATAAATTGGGAGAAAAATAAAAATAGATTTTCATTTATAAAAATCAAAATTAAAGAAAATTCAAATCAAATAACAAAAAACAAAAAGCAATCGCAGGTAGCAGGCGGGCTACCACACGCATGCACTACTGCCCATGTGCATGGGCGACCACGCATGCATGTGCGGGCGACCGTGGGTGAATGGGTTGGTGATCGCACGCATAGCAGGCAGTCTACCGCCCACGTGCACAGGTGACCAAGCATGCAGCAGGCGGTCTATCGCCCGCATGCACAAGTGACCGTGTGCTATCGCTCGCATGCACAGGCGATCGCATTGCTTATGTGTGCCCTACGGCTAGTACACACACATTGACATATGTTTTTTATACTTTAGTTTGATATTTTGCTTTTTTTTCTTCAATACTTCACGCAATGTGACTTATGACTTTAAAACTAAGATCACAAAAAGAAAATAACACTAATAACACTAAAGCCATACAATCGTCAAGGAGAACGAGCATACAATCCAACTTTAACACTTGATTACTTAATTTTATCCCAAAATTTGGTATTAGATATTACATATATTATATTACATATAATATAGTAGAATATAGTAGTAATTGCAATATACTAATATAGTAACATAGTAGTAATATATGTATATAGTAATATAGTAGTAATGTATAATAATTATATTAGATATAGTAGTAATTTAGTGTCATGTATAATAATTTAACACTTGATTACTTAACTTTATCCTAAAATGACCATTGACCATTGTAATTTGACATTACATATTGCATATATTATATTACATGGTATTACAGTGGTAATTACATATACTAATATAGTAATATAGTAATATAGCAGTAATATAGTAGTAATGTATAATAATTATATTAGATATAGTTGTAATATAGTGTAATGTATAATAATTTAACACTTTAACTTTATCCTAAACCCTAATATACTAGTAATAAAGTAATATAGTAGTAATAACATATATTAATATACTAATATAGTAATATAGTAGTAATATAGTGGTAATTACATATGCTAATATAGGAATATATATAGGAATATAGTAATATAGTAATAATGTATATATATAGTAATATAGTAGTTATGTATAATAATTATATTAGATTTAGTAATATAGTGTAATGTATAATAATGAAGCATTAAATAATTAAATAATTATACAAATATAGTAAATCAAACCAATTTTTTTTGCCATGTGAACACAAATCGAATGGATGGGGTGGCTCCAATGGATCCAATGGTTGGGGTTGGCTAAGGACATGTCACACTTCTTTGCAGACTTTGCAGATTAATGTCATTCCAAGGCACACAATTCAATCTCAACATTTGATCCAACGGATGTTGGATGGCTGGGTGGGTCAATCAACAACTGAAATTAAATAGAATCGGAGAGGGAGGGAGGGAAAGAGAGAGAGAGAGAGAGAGAGAGAGAGAGAGAGAACAAAAAAGGAAGAAGGAAGAAGGAAGAATTTGAAAAACTTTTTCTAATCAAGATATATAGAGACAGAGACAGAGACAGAGAGAACGAAGAAAGAAATTTGTGAAGCTTTCTCAAGATTTTGAAGATTTCGCATAGAAATGGGAAACGAATATGAAGATTGAACCATTAGGTCTTCCAATAACAATAAGGCTTCTACGTCTTTTCTTGATCTTGATGCGTGGGAGAAAGATGCATAGGAGAAAGATGTTATCGGATAGAATGGGTTCAAGCTTTTTTAAGTGAACTTTTAATGTTTTTACTAATTTCTAATGTCACTGGATCGAATGGGTTAAAGCTTCTAATGTTCTTATTGATTTTTACTGTGTTTTTTAATATGCTTAGTTTTAGTTTTAATTGTTTTAGATTTAGTGTTGTATATTCTTTTTAATATAAAACTTTTTTAGAAATCGACAAGCTGGCTACAAAATAAAATTAAAATTAATAAAATTAATTTTACTTTACTATTTTTTTAATATAAATAATTTTTACTATTTTTAATATAAATAATTTTATAGTTTTAGTTTTAGTGTTGTATATTCTTTTTGCCTTTTTGTAGCATATAGATGGAACTGGTATTGGAAGGGACTTCTAAAAAAAATCAGAAAAATTCTTCCTTAAAACTAAAAATACAAAAGAGAAATAATACAACATATTACAATAGAATGGAATTCCAATAGAATAGAATTCCATTGGAGTCCCCTAGAATGCTTAATAAATAAATAAATAAAGGAAAAAGATGCTATCTCTTATGATAAAAATGCAAAGGGTAAAAATACTAGCAGTCCTTTCTGATAAAATCCCATTGATTGGTTTCACTTGTATCAACTACACTTTTATATGGCCTTTAAATTTCTTTCAGTTTCTAGCTACAAAATAAAATTAAATTTAGTTTACTATTTTTTAATGTAAATAATTTTAACTCATTTTTAGTGCTCTATTTTAGTTTTAGTTTAGTTTAGTTTTAGTTGATTTAGTTTTAGTGTTGTTTATTCTTTTTAATATCGAACATATTCCAATTTCTTTAATTTATATCACAGAAAAGAATTCTTGAAATCGACAAATGGCTTGCGTGCAATGCATGTGATGATGGTATATTCCTATCAATTTGTTTAGTTATTATGTAATAATTATATGTATCTATAATAACATTATCTACATTTAGATTCAAAAATGGAGAGAACTAGATGAAGATGAGAGGGAGAACTACAACAACGCGGCCAAGCAAACAAAAGAATTGCTTGGGATAAGGAGGCGGATAATGAGGACAACAACACTGATTCAAATAAGGTGCTCTCCTAACCAAGTAAAGGAGGTAATTTCTTCCCTTACTCATGATAAGAAATGTGTAGTAAAATATATGAGATTTGGCAAACTTTTGAAGCTTACCAGTGACATGCTGAGTCAAAAATTATTCGAAGAACTAATAATGAGGTTTGAGCCAATAGAAAAATGTCTTTGCATCGGTAATAATAAGAACTTTAAGTTCACATCTAAAGAAGTAGGGCAAATCCTAGGAACCCCCTATACTAGATGTGATGTTTTGGGCTATTCATCTTTTATTGAATCATCCTCAGAGATCAGAAAGTATTTCTCCAAACTAAAGTATAGCTAGTTAAAAGAGCATATGCACATGGAAGATGCCTCCTCCCCTAGGTTTAAACGATGTCTTTTGCTTTTCTTCCTTGGATGCTTTTTATTTTCGACTACGAATGTATTCCCTACCTCCAAAAACATCACGGCTACCATTGATGTAGACAATGCTAGCAAATACAATTGAACCAAATTTGTATTACAATGGTTAGCTAACGAGGTATGCCAATTTAAAGTTGTGAAGAGAGGAGGAAGGAAGGAAGCATAGGGCAATCAGTGGTTGTTTATTTTTACTTATGTTGAGTTTTTAGTTCAATGTTTATAAAGATATCCATTGTAATTTAACCATTAACAAATGTTAGTCCATGTATATAGATCTTTTACTTTGAGAAGATTAGACTTGGTGATTTAGGTGGTAACATAAAGAAACTATCCATTCACTATTGGACTACCGACTGAGAGAATCAGAGACTTGGATTTGAGTGTCTGAATGCAAGTTAACTGCATTATTTCTTTGAAGTAAGAACTCTTTGAATAATGAGTAATGAGTTATTCATTGATAATTTTTTGTACTATCTACAGGGTTTGTTGTCTGTTTGATGTCTGAACTCTTTAAATAATGTATAATGAGTTAGAAATTAAGGTTGTCTGTCTGTTTGTTGAAGTCAGTGGAGAAGAAATTAAGGTAAACGCACTAGTACTAACTAATTATGAGCAATTACCACTTGTTATTATATTTCAAATATCTCAATCTTACTTTTGTTTTGTAGAGAATTAGTATCAAACAAGAACTTAAAATGTTTCTAGAGGAATCAATTTGAATGTGGTCTGATCTGTTGCAAATATAGTCTGATTTCTTGCATAGACTGTGTAACTCTAATGATGTACAAGACTTTGATGTAGAGGAAGAAGAGAAAAATTAAAAGAGGTGGAAGGGTTGTGATTTTGATGAGGACCTGGAGGTATCAAACAGGAGGACATAGGGTAGAGGGTTTGAAGGAGAGGAATGAAAATGAGGATCACTCATCCACTTCTTCTTCACAGCCAGATACTAAATTGTGTAAAGATGCTGAATTGTATGAAGTGATGAATGCCTTAAGTGAAATGAAGGAAATAAAGGAGGTGAAGGAAGTAAAGACAAACACAATTTATACCTTTGTTAATGTAAGACTTTTTTTGCTAAAGAAGAGAGCGTTTGGCTTTTTTATGGATGAAAACTCATAAAAAAAAATAAGCCATGCAAGTACTGTGTTACAACCTTTTTTATCATTTGTCATTTCATACATCTTACTAAATCCAATTTCTATGACAATAGATAAAACAATTTTACGTAATATTGTTGGAGACTACATGTCGTGGAGCGATGTTTACGAGTTGGTGCCCCTTCATTAGATTGGCACATTGGTATGAATCTATGAATTCTTTTATTTTTTGAATTTTTTTATTTATTTTTAACATTGATAATGATTATTATGTTTGTAAACCATGGAATGCTATATACGTTTTCACAATAGCTACTACCTAAAGCCATGTCCCTTCTTCTCTAAATGTGTTTTTCCATTGTGGTTTTCAATAAGTCTTCTTTTATTCTTTGATTCTTTGATTGTGATTATTCCATTGTGTCCTTAACACTTATTCTCCGGTCACACCTACGGGCTATGCAAGCTATACACCAAAGCCCAAAGCACGCAGTAAACCATGAGAAGTGTGTGCGGTCCCCCCTCTCCTCACATCCTTACTCCAAAACCCTTTTGACACAGCACCATATCCATATACACATCTCCCCCTACCTTATTTTACTAATGCAAATGTCTGTGGTAAGCGTGTCTACCTTGGACACCAAACAAAAAAACAATCAAAGCAAGTGGGATATTTTAATGATTGAAGTTGTTTATCTGAAAAAGAACTTGGATTCTAGTTTAGATTGTGCAATCTAGTGAGTTACTTACAATTACACATTAATATACATTTCTATTAATATACATTTAATATATTATTGTATTTTCATAACAGGTTTTTATTCCTATTTTTTCAAACAACATTGGTTTTGTTACACTATTTATCTCGACAAGCAAATCATGTACCTCCTGGACTCAGGTTATCACTTTAGAGTCCATAAAGATGATGAATTGCAAACTTTGATGGTAATTACTTAAATATCAAATTTTGTTCAACTATATTTTCATTAATTTCTCTTTACAGAAGGACTGCATTGAGAGAACTTTTGAAAATTCATTCTTTATCTCCAAAATTGTGCCTATTGAAGTTCTACAATAGCCTAACACGTAAGTTAATTAGTTGCGTATCTTGTAAATTTGCTACAAAATTTGAAATTAATACATTCCCTAAAATAATTTCTATTTGTCAGGAATGATTGTGGAATATTTGTTATGAGGTTTTTGGAGATATGGGAACCAAGGATGTCCATAAGTCCACCAACTCAAGAAGTATGCCTTATATTATCCTCACCATTTATGTTATTGTCATGTATTTGTTTTTGCATTGGAATTACTGATGGCTTCCTTTGATGGCTTCATTTTAGGATCTTAATTTCTTAAGAAAAGAATATTTTCTAAAACTTCTATATCAGAGCATAATGCAGTTCGTCTGGAGATGATGTTGATGGTGATGGAGGAGATACAAACAAAGAGAAAATCAATAAAACCAAAATTTGAATAAGTGTAAAGAAAATCAATTAAACCAAAGCCTGAAAGAGTACAAAGGAAAAGGAAAATTATGAAGTGATGTGGTAAACTCTATGATGTACGAATGTGATATACAAACTAAACCAATTAACCAATTGACTGCGAGTTCAAGTTGCTATAATATATAATAACAATTCCATTAGAAATAATTTTTTTACTTATTAGAAACAATAATAATTCCAATAATAATCCATATTAATAATCCTAATAATAATCTACAATAGAAATGGGTAAAATGCATAACATCAATATGCATGTTACTAATACCTATTATCACTCCTGTTAGCAATTTTATCATTAGTTATCATAACAACTCCAATGAATAATAATATTACTATACTTTACTACTCCAATTTACTTTATACACCTATTACCCATTACCATACCTCGTTTCACTCTAATCGCAAACTTACCTCACTCCAATAATAATATTATCATACCAAGTTATCACAAAATTATCATAACTTACCACTAGCTATAGCCTATTATCCAAATTATACAACTTACCATTATGTTTGATACCCTAACCTTAAAATTTTGAACCATCCCTAAAGACTATATACACAAATATTATAGATGGCATATACAGTCCTAAAGAGTACCACATTTAGCAATCCCTAAAAAGACATATAGATGGCATAGAGAGACTATTTTCAAATAGTCCCTAAAGAGATACGAAACCATTAGAATAGTATATAGCATTTGCAAATGGTACAATATAGGCGGTATAGCTCAAGTTAGGTCAGGATTGGAGATGGAGAGTCAAATAAAGCTGTGAATGTAACCAAAAAAGAAAAAACGAAATCTTTAATTAAGTTACCACTATATTACTACTAATTATCATAAACTTACTACAATTTAAGTTACTATTATATTACTACTAGTTATCGTAAGCTTACCACAATTTAATATACCTCTATATTACTATTAATTATCATAAACTTATCACAATTTAAGTTACCACTATATTACTACTAGTTATCGTAAACTTATCACAATTTAAGTTACCATTATATTATTACTAGTTATTATAAACTTACTATAATTTAACTTACTATTATATTACTACTAGCTATCACTATGTTACTATCAGTGATCAGAAACTTATCATAATTTTAGTTACTACTATATTACTACAGTTATCACTATATTATTACTAGTTATCGTAAATTTATTATAATTTAAATTACCACTATATTACTATTACTTATTATAAATTTATCATAATTTAAATTACCACTATATTACTATTAGTTATCACTATATTTCTACTACTTATGATAAACTTAACATAATTTAATTTACCACTATATTATAATTATATTACTATTAGTCATCACAAACTTACCATAATTTTAATTACCCCTATATTACTACTAGTTATCATAATCTTACCATAATTTATCATAAAATTACAACATGTTATCCCTACCTATTAATAGTGTCATATTTACTGATAACAACTAAAAACCATCCTAATTAAACATCCCTTTTACAAACAATATAATATATAGGTTAGCATAGGTATACATTTATGCAGATGGTATGGTTTAGCCTTTGTAAAGAAGACTCATATAGAGATTCTTTCCAAACCATCACTAAAGGTTATCACATTTGTCAACGATAAGTGATAATCGTCCAAATGGTAGATGACATTTACATATGGTAAAACGTATCGGTTAATATAAATGAAAAACTTATGCAAACGGTATTGTTAAATAGACAGTAAAGAAAAGTTATATAGAGACCATTTTCAAACTGTCTCAAAACATTGCTACATTTAGTGACCACAAGTGATAACTGTTAGAATTGAATATTGTTATTACAGATGGTTTTGCTACTTTATGGATGGTTTTATACCATCAAAAAATGTATACATTTTCCAACAGTTTCGTCGAAAGTATCTCAAAATACCATCACTAAAGTTCACTTACAATAAAAGTCACCATCAGTATAGGGTTTTAATGTTGTAGTGATATTACAATCTTACTTAAAATTATACTAAACCTATAACCATTTCACATAAATATACTACATCTTTAGAAACACCCTAACGATCTCTAATTTCCTTACAGTTGAACTTTGGTAAGCCCTATAGATAATCATCTCCTTAGTGGACTTTAATAAGCCACACTTTCCTCTTGGCGAACTCCAATAAGTCACCCTTATTTTCTATGAACTTCAATGAGCCATCCTTTAATCCTAAAACAATTTCCCGTATTTATAGGAGAATAAACTTACACATCACATAAATTACTTTCGAAATTCTTATATATGCAATATCCTTTTCTCCTCTTGTAATCTTCTATTGTTTTCAATATTTTCTTTCTAAAAAAGCAATTTTTATTTTATGCATTTGGGTTGAACCAAAACATTACGGTTCATAACACCCATTTTTGTAAATTGAGCAGCAAAAAAATTCTTTTCTCGATATATGTGATTAATTCTGAAAAACCCACACGCTATCTTCCATTATGACTCCCCCTACTGCATTCGAACCGAGAAGACTCATATGTATTTAAACAATGTCTAACAAAAAGAGGAGGATCCCATTTAACATAGATTGTTTCCATGGGAGGAATGCATTAGGAAAATTTTGAAAAGCAAAGAAAAACTCATTGGTTACATGCAGTGCCAAGTCCATCTATATAAGTGGTGTGTTAAACAGTTTTTGTCACGCCCCGACCTCTTAGTCGAGCATATGACAATTGTTGCATTACCTCCAAACACGTGTGAACCCACTCTGTGTCCCGAGGTACAACAAGGCATCTAATATTCCATAAAATAAATTCAATTTATCCATCAAACAATCTAAATGCCCCAATATAAACAATAAACCCTGCAAATGAAATTTTATACCAACTAAAAAGAGTTCCAAAGTAGGTAAGTAAAGGGTTTCCAATATTGGCCCAAAATAAGAAATAAAGTATTTGACAGAAACCAGACTTTTAAAAGTTTACAAAACTTCCTCCATGGGTCCAATCCACATAGTTCCTAAAGGTAATACTTATTGAAGATCAATAAAAGTAACTTCTTCTGACCGGCAACCAGATGATGACTAAGTTTTCAAGCTATCTTCCCCTAAAAAGAGATAAAAAGAGAGGGTTGAGTATAAAATACTTAGTGAGTGTAATGACCTGTTAAACATAAATGAGGGGCGAGGGTGGTTATGCCAAATGAGTATATCAAAATCATGTAATTGCAATACCAAATGTCATTTGCATAAATTAAATTTAGAATAAATCTTCTATGACTCAAATGTTTCCATCAACAATCAATTTCATTTTCCTTTCAAATCTTCTTGGGGATTACCAATGGCTGTTGGTAGAATCCGCCAAAGAATTTTTTCACAATTTTTCATAAAATAATCTCCATTCCATAGTGTTGGCCCGAAGTTTTTGTAGGTGCAGCCACGTCATCAGGGCCCATCCTGCCACTTTCAAGCCAAATTTTAACTCAGTCATTACCACACCACCTCATCGGTCTCGATTCGTGGAAGATTTAGACTATAGTCCTTTTTCTATGCACCATGTTACAAAATCCATTTCACATTTCAATATCATAACCATTTACAATGGAATGAAATTTCACAATTCACAATCATAATTTAGTTGTAACATGATGCAAACAGTTCAAAAAATCAAGGATAGAGTTATGGATAAATCAAATCATTTAAGTTGGGCACACCATAATCACAAAGTATATCAAACCCATTTTAAAATTCATTTGAAAATTCATTTCACAAATCATAATTTTAAAATCCTTTTATCATTAATACTCAACATAACCATCCACTTACTGTGTATGGGAGGGTAGTGACTCCTAGTTTCTGCACAATCAAGAGTATGACCTTGGTCAGTCTTGTCTACTCCCTAAGAGACATCATCAAATAACAAAAATTATCAACATTTATCATTCCATATTAACCTATAACTCTAACATTCAAAACCTAACTTTTCTCTTCTCTTACCGTGACTCAAAATCCTCCAAATTTATTTCATCAAATTCCAACATAACTCCAAAGTCATGAAAGATGAGAGTAAACCCAAATTAAGAATAAGAAGATTACCTATATTTTTGTCACCTCTTTTACTACAAGCCAAGCTACCATCAAACCCTAGTTTTTCTCTCTCTAGAAAACCTCAAATCTCTTACTAGATCTAACTTTCAAGAGATTGGGTTTTAAAGTTTTGGAGTCTTTAGAGAGTGGCTTTAGTGGTGTTTTGATTGATCTTTGAAAGAAGCAAAGAGAGAGGGAGAGAGAGTGTGAGCCTAAAGGAGAAAAGTGAAAGAAGAGATGAAATTTGGTCTTTGGGGGTTTTGGAGTCCTACTTCCACTTTTTACATACAACTCATTTCCCTTGTTTACTTAGTAGTCCTCTCTCACTACTAAATTATACAAGTGTCCAATATGGCCTTCTTGTTTTATTTGGAGACTCAACCTAATAAGTTCAAGTACTGGAAGCTTTATTTGTTGAGAAGGTATGATCGGTGACAAATAAGGAGAGTTGGAACGAGAATTGATTTTTATGGAAACAAATTACAAGAAATAACAAAATATGAAATATAATATAAATTGCCTATAATATAGTTAAGGTATTTGGATGGCTTGGTGGTGAAAATTCTTTTTGAGAGTTAGTGGACCCAAGTTCAAATCTCCATGGTGGCAAGTGACGACAAGGTAAACAAAATGGAAAGGCCAAGTTCAAGTCTTCTTGGCTACAAGTGGACCGAGAGGCAAATTGGAAGAAAATAGAAGAAAATGTCATGCCGAGTAGGATCACCGACAAGGTAGGGTAATCCAAGTAGGAACACCGATAAAGTTGCAATTGGGAGAGAAATATGTACAAAGAGTTTTCATAATTATGGTATCAAGAAATAATATACCGAGAGGCACAGTTCAAATGTCCTCCATCAGTAATACACCGACAAGTAAGAGAAATATATTGATAGGTTATAAATTTCACACTATTACCAAGAAGTAATATTAATAGGATGAATGCAAGTGAGGTACCGAAAGCTATTGGAGAAAGGTACTGTTATCTTCTTATTTGTAAAGCAATGGATGGTAAACATATGTCATCAAGTGGAAAGTTTTCAAGTATTAATGGAGTACTGAGAGAAGTAAAATAAATTTAACTAGTCACCATCGAATACCGACAAGAAAATCAATATTTAAAGAAACTATTCTCTAAGCACTAATGTCCCATCGAACAAATAAATTCTCTTAGCAATAATCAAGTTCTACTAAATACTGAACACCGAGCACTCAAGTAATCGATAAATTAAAATTTGGAGGTCTATGGACCAAGTGCCTAAAGGATTCTTGGATAACCCAATGGATAGAAATTCACATTTATATCAAATTAATTATTTCTCCCATACTTTCACGAAATATTAAAAAAAGATTCAAATAGACTATTTAGAGTTAACATCACCATTTGGATTTGTCTGGTGTTATAATTCTTAACCCCCTTAAAAGAAAATTTTCTCCTCAAGATTTTTTCAGTAATATTCCTCAAATAGTTGGGGATGTTGCTTCCTCATTGTTTCCTTAGGTTCCCAAATCATCTCTTCAATATGATTGTTCTTCTATAAAATCTTAACAATTGAAATCTATTTATTCCTCAAACTTTTAACTTGTTCCTCCAGAATAGTCACTGGTTGGACTCCAAAAGTTAACTTTTCCCTTAACTCAATGGGATGAGTCTCAAGGACATAAGAGCGATCTTGTAAATATTTCTTCAACATTGATACATAGAAAACATTATAAATCCTTTCTAATTCTGAGGATATTTCTAACAGATAAGCCACCTATCCAACCCTTTCTATGATCTTGAATGGACTAATATAACGAGAACTTCACTTTCTCCATCTTCAGAACCAAATTACACCTTCCCAAAGAGATAGTTTCAAAAATATTATGTCACCAATCTCAAATTATAATGGTCGTCTCCTATTATTATCGTAACTTTTTTACTGATCTTGAGCTATCATTATTCTCTCTCTAATCAACTTCACCTTCTCGACAATAGCCTTAATTAATTCTATGCTCTTTATTTTCCTTTCCCTAACTTCATCGCAATACAATGGAGTTCTACACTTTCGTCCATATAAGGCTTCATAAGGGGGTATTCCAATGCTAGCTTGGTAACTATTGTTGTAGGCAAACTCTATCAAGAAAAGGTATCTATCTCGGCTACCTTGGAAATCCATTACACAAGTTCTAAATATATCTTCTAATGTTTGGATTGTACATTCAGATTGCCTATCAGTTTGAGAATGAAAGGCAATACTAAATCTCAATTGAGTGTCTAAGGATTCTTGTAACTTCGGCCAAAACCGAGAGGTGAAAGAGGGGGTCACGATCAGACACAATCAATATTGGAACCCCATGAAGTGTCATAATTTCATCAATATATAATTTAGCTAACTTCTCTAAAGGATAGATGTTCTGAATTGGCAAAAAATTGGCTAACTTGGCAAGACGAACTACGGTCACCTAAATGACATCATGCCTATTCAGTGTTCGTGGTAAACCAACTACAAAATTCATAGTGACATGCTTCCATTTCCACTTAGGGATTGGCAATGGTTGGAGAATACCAACAGACCTTTGGTGTTCAGCTTTTACTTGCAGATACACTAAACACTTAGACACAAATTCAACGATCTCTCTTTTCATTCTGGACCACCCATAAGTCTCTTTAATTATTTGATACATCTTAGTATTTCCCGAGTACATAGCATATGCCGATGAGTGTGTTCCTTAAGAGTAGGCTTACGAAGATCAAAGTCCATAGGAACACAAATTCTATTTTTAAACACCAGCATTCTATCCTCTCTAATTCTAAATTCACCTCCTTCTCTATTATGGACTTTCTTAACTATCATTTTTAATTCATCATCGGCTGCTTGGAGCTCTCGAATACGATCCACTAAAATTGGCCTTATCTCAAAACTAGCTAGCAATGCACCTTGTTCATCACTTGCTAATCTAACTCCAAAAGCTCGGATGCCAATCAAATATGAAAAGTAAGAATTTCTAAGAGACTCCAAATGAGACAAAAACTTTGGACTCAAGGCATCTACAACTACATTGGCCTTACCAGGATGGTAATCTATCACTAAATCATATTCTTTAATCAACTCTAGCCATTTTCTTTGCCTCAGGTTCAACTCCTTTTATGTGAGCAAATATTTCAAACTCTTGTAATTGGTAAAGATTCTATAAGTCTCCCCATACAAATAATGTCTCCAAGTTTTCAAAACAAATACAATTATAGCTAACTCCAAATCATGGTTAGGATAGTTCTCTTCATACTTCCATAGTTAGTGAGAGGCTATAGGCTATCACCTTATCATTTTGCAATAACATATCTCACAACCCTTTTCTACTGGCATCACTATAAACCACATATCCACCTCCACTTAATGGGAGAGTAAGGATAGAAGCGGATGTCAACCTCTTCTTGAGCTCTTGGAACTAGCTTCACACTTATCATCCCACATAAATTTGAGTCCTTTTCTTGTCAAGTTAGACAATGGGGCTACAATTCTAGAAGATTCCTTAACAAATATTTTATAATATCCTGCTAACCCGAGAAAACTTCTAACCTCTATCACATTTCTCTACTCCTACTTTAAGATAGCTTCAACCTTCTTTAGATCCACAAATATTTCTTCACCGGACATTACATGCCCCAAAAATCCAATCTCTCTCAGCCAAAATTCATTTTTAGAAAACTTAGCATACAACTATATCTCCTAAAGGGTTTGCAAAACAATTCTATGATACTCGAATACTCCCCGTAACTGTTTGAATACACTAAGATGTCATCAATAAACATGATTACAAATTTATCAAGATATGAGTGAAATACTCTCTTCATCAAGTCCATAAAGGCAATAGGAGTATTTGTCAACCCAAATGGCATCACCAAAAACTCATAATGTCCATATTGAGTCCTAAAGGCAGTCTTATGTACATCACTCTCCTTGATCTTCAATTGATGATATCCTGATCTCAAATCAATCTTTGAGAATATGCATGCACCTTGAAGCTAGTTAAAAAGATCATCAATCCTATAAAGAGGATACTTGCTCTTAATAGTAACTTTATTTAGTTGTCATTAATCAATACATAACATAAGAGTGCCATCTTTCGTCTTCCAAATAGAGCTAGTGCATCTCAAAGGGAGGAGCTTGGCCAGATGAATCTTTTAACCAACAATTCTTGGAGTTGTACTTTCAACTCCTTTAATTCTGCGGATGCCATCCTATATGGTGGAATAGAGATCAGTAAGGTACTGGGAACCAAATCAATGGAAAATTCAAACTCCCAGATTGGAGGCAAACCAAACAACTCATTCGGAAAGACATCTGGGAACTTATTTACCACTGGAAAATCCCTTAGGTTGGGTCCCTCAACCGTAGTGTCAATGATATGTGCAAGGTAGGCTTCTCATCCCTTATACACTTGCCTTCTTATTTCTATTGTTGAAATCACACAGCTTGGCAAAATTCATCGCTCTCCGGCAAACACAAGCGGGGGACACCCAGTCTATAAAACTCCACCTCCTTAGTAAAGAAATCCACTAAAACTCAGTGAAAGTACAACCAATCCATACCTAGTATAGTGTCAAAATCCCTCATTTCTAAAGGGACCAAGTTTGCCTCAAGAGTTGTCTCCCCAATCATCTTATCACAACCCTTATATACTGTGTTCATAACCAACTACTCACCCAAAGGTGTAATTACCAACAACTCTTCCTCAAGTAAGGTCAAGGATCTGTCAGCATGCTTAGCAAAACTTATACTAACAAAGGAATTATTAGACCCCGTGTCAATAAGTATGCGGGCATTGACACCAAAAATTTTCATCACACCTATAAACAAAAACTATTAGACACAATATAAATTAATCCACATGATGCATCCCCTATATCCATATGTAAATTCATCCCCCCTCTAATTTTCTGCATACTATCAAGATCATTTCTTTTTCGTAAATCATTATAGTTCTAGTTAAAGGATACATGTGATCAAGTCTGGATTGTTCTGGATGTCCTCATTGGTCATGGCATAAATCCTCGCTTGAGTCCTTGTTTGTGGACATTGGGTTGGAGCAGCTATCATATTGCACCCGGTCCCCATCCATGAAGCGGTATTCGTTAAAGGAGTGGGGATATTGGTTGGGCCACCCATGGTTCCACTAGGGAGATCTCGGCTCAAATGGCTTCCCCGTCCCAACTCTTGGAAATTGTTACGGAAATGGCCCTTCTTTCCGCATTAATAGCACCTCTTGAGTACATGACAAATCCCAAAATGGTACCTTCTACAGTGCTTGCACTGCTTCTTCTTGTTTCCCATCGATTTACTCCTAAAGGCGGTACTAGATGTGGGAGTCCAAACTTGGATGGTTCTTGACTTTGTGGAATGCCAATAGACTCTGTGATTGAGACTCCACCGTACAAGTTCATGCTCCTATTTTGTTTTAAATTCTGGCCGGGTGCAAGTTCGGACCTTCTCTTCTTACTTTGTCCTTCACTAGTTCTTCCCCTTTCCTTTACCATTTTCCCGACCTTTAAAGCTAATTCAAAGACATTTTTATAGGTGTGGGTTGAGGTTACAGACATCTTCTCCTGAATGGACAAATTTAGACCATCCTCTAACTTGAAGCATAAGTACTCCTTGGAAGTCACCAACTCCGAGACAAATGAGGACAACTACCTTAACTCCGTCTCATGTTCCGCCATTGACTTGTTGCCTTGGCGGAGGTGAAGGAACTCTTTCCAAATCAAATCTTGGTAAAATCGAATGTAATATTTTTTATTGAAATCCCTAAGGAATTTATTCCAAGAAATAGGTACTGTAGACCTCTCCTTTAGGTTATCCCACCATATTTAGGTGTCTTCATTCAACAATTTTACAGCCACCAATAGCTTTAACTCATCATCGAGTCTCACATTGGCTACGGTCTTCCGAATCTGATTTTTCTAAATTTTTCACCACATCGCATCACTAAACTTTGATACCAATAAAATTGTTATGCCCCAACCACTTAGTCGAGCACGCGACAACCGCTGCGTTACCCTCAAATACGTGTGAACCCACTCCGTGTCCTGAGATACTGCAAGGCATTCTAATATTCCAAATATTTTAAATTATATTCAATTCATCCATCAAACAATCTAAATGCCTCAATATAAACAATAATCCCTGCAAATGAAATTTTACACCAACTAAAAAGAGTTCTAAAGTAGGTAGTAAAGGTTTTCCAATATTCATCTAAAATAAGTAATAAAGTATTTGTCACAAACCAGACTTTTAAAAGTTTACAAAGCTCCCTCCAAGGGTCCAGTCCACATAGTTCCCAAATCTAGTACCTATTAAAGATAAACAAAAGTAACTTCTTCTGACCGACAACCAAATAATGGCTAAGTTTCCAAACTAACTTCCCCTAAAAAGAGATAGAAAGACAGGGGTGAGTATAAAATACTCAGTGAGTGCAATAGCATGTTGAACATAAATGAGTAGTGAGGGTGGTTGTGCCAAATGAGCGTATCTAAATCATGTAATTGCAATATCAAATGTCATTTGCAAAAATTAAATTTAAAATAAATCTTCCACGACTCAAATATTTTCACCAACAATCAATTTCATTTTCCTTTCAAATCTTCTAGGGGTTTGCCAAAAATATATTTCTACCAATAGCCATTGGTAGAATTTGCCAAGAAATTTTTTTATAATTTTCCATAAAATAATCCCCATGCCATGGCGATAGTCCAGAGTTTTCGTGGGGAGCAGTCATGTAATCATGTCTAGCTTAAGGGGCTCTCCATCCCCTAACCCACAAGCAGAATTTTAACTCAGTCTTTACTACGCCACCCCTTCGATCCCAATCTATGAAAGACTTAGATTATAGTCCTTTTTCCAGGTACCATGTTACAAAATCCATTTCACATTTGAATGTCATAACCATTCACAATGAAATGAAATTTCATAATTCACAATTATAATTCAGTCGTAACATAATGCAAACAGTTCAAAATATCAAGGATAGAGTTATAGATAAATCAAATTATTTAAATTGGGTACACCACAATCACAAAGTGTATCAAATCTGTTTCAAAATTCATTTCACAGATCATAATTTTAAAATCCTTTTATCATTAATACTCAACATAACCATCCACTCACTGTATAGAGGAGGGTAGTCACTCCTAGTTTCTCCACAATCAAGAGTATGGCCTTGCTCAGTCCTGTCCACTCCCTAAGAGACATTATCAAGTATTCAAAATTATCAACATTTATCATTCCGTATCAACCTATAACTCTAATATTCAAAACCTAACTTTTTCCTCTTTTACCGAGACTCAAAATCCTCCAAATTTATTTCATCAAATTCCAACATTACTCCAAAGTTATAAAAGAGGAGAGTAAAACCAAGTTAAGAATAAAAAGATTACCTAAATTTTTGTCATCTCTTTTATTGCAAGCCAAACCACCATCAAATCCTATGTTTTCTCTCTAGAAAACCTTAAATCTCTTACTAGATCTAACTTTCTAGAAATTGGATTATGGGTTTTGAACTCTTTAGAGAGTAGGTTTAGTAATGTTTTGATTGATCTTTGACAGAAGCAAAGAGAGAGTGATAGAGAGTGTGAGCCAATGGAGAAGAGTAAAAGAAAAGGTGAAATTTGGCCTCCATGGGTTCTGGAATCCTACTTCCACTTTTTATCTACAACTCATTTCCCTTGTTTACATAGTAGCCCTAAATTACACAAGTGCCCAATATGGCATTCTTGTTTTATTTGGAGACTCAAACCAATGAGTTTAACTATTGAAAGCTTTATTTGTTGAGATGGTGTGATAAGTGATAACTAAGGAGAGCTGGAACGAGAATTGGTATTTATGGAAACAAATTACAAGAAATAACAAAATATAGAATATAATATAAATTGCATGTAATGTGATTGAGGTCTTTGGATGGCTTGGTGGTGAATAGTCTTTTTGGGAGTTGATGGACCCATGTTCAAATCTCCATGGTGGCAAGTGACAACAAGGTAAAGAAAATGGAAAAGACAAGTAAACTCTTCTTGGCTACAAGTGGACCGAGAGGCAAATTGGAAGAAAACGGAAAAAAATATCCTACTGAGAAGGAGCACAGACAAGGTAGGGTAAGTTGAGCAGGAATACCGATAAGGTTGCTACTAGGAGACAAATATGTACAAGGAGTTTTCACAATTATAGTACCGAGAAAAAATATACTAAAAGGCACAATTCAAATACCCTCTATCAATAATACACTGACAAGTAAGAGAAATATAATGATAAGCTATATATTTCACACTATTACATAGAAGTAATACCGATAGGATGAATGCAAGTGAGGTATCGAAAACTATTGGAAAAGGTACTATTAGCTTCTTTTTTGTATAGCAATGGATGGTAAACATGAGTCATCAAGTAAAAAGTTTTTCAAGTGTTCATGGAGTTCTGAAAGAAGTAAAATAAATTTAGATAGTCACCATTGAATACTTACTAGAAAATCAAAATTTGAAGAAACTATTCACCGAACACTAACGTCCCATTAAACAAATAAATTCTCTTAGAAAAAATCAAGTTCTACTAAATTCCTAACATCGAGCACTCAAGTAACCGATGACTTAAAATTTAGATGTCTACTAACCAAGTATCTAAAGGAATCCTGGATATCCCAATGGGGCAGAAATTCATATTTATATCACATTAATTATTTCTCCCACACTTTCATAAAATAAAAAAAAAATTAAATAGCACATTTAAAGTTAAAATCACCATTCGGATTTGTTTGGTGTCACAGTTTTGGTGTTTGAAAAAAATTGATGTGCAATAAAACCAACTGGGGTAGTCCATCATGAATAAGTGGATATGCAACAAATATGATTTTTGGAGAAAAGAACACTTGATTTGAGATGATCATATCTAAGAGGCCAAGGCAATCACTAGAGTGGTTGTTCACCATTTTTCAAGATAAAGTACGATAAACAAGGGGGTTAGTGGGTAGTAAGAAAGATCAATGTTGAATACAACCATGAAGTTGTTACAAGTAGTCAGTTTTACTTTCTAACCTCCTCAAGTCGAGAGTTTAGTAACACAGACATACACAAATTAAGAATATAGACCATACCTATTATGTGGCTCAACCCGCACAGCTTCCTTAAAGAGGCAAATCACACTTTGCTCATTATAAATACTCTCTATCCCACATTGGTTTAAGGAAAAGGGAAGACCCAAAAGTTCTTGTATAAATAAGTGGCATTAGGTGAGTTTGTGAATCATCATAAATCCAACAGAGTTAGTAAAAGTGGGTTGTGATCTTTTAAAATTTTCTTTTCTATCTCTTTTGTATGATGGTATTTTGAGTCTAAAAACACTTTCCAAAGACATTTGTAGTCTTCTTTTTTGATAGTTAAATTTGCTCCTCCATTGCTTGTGGAGGTCTATTTAACGAACCATATAAATTTTGTCTCCTTTTATTTTATTCTGTCTTTTCTACTCTATTCTCTATTTATTTAATTTTGCTTTGTTATTTGTCTATTGATTTATCAAACAACCCTCCAGTTAACTTCCTATTATTTCAATCCTAACAAACTGGTATAAGAGCTATTTTAACTATTTTGAGAAAGTTTTTGGGCAATTATTTTAATAACATAATAATGACAAAAATAGTTGTCACAAAATTTGATAGAAATGTCAATTTCAGCATGTTGTAACTTAAGATGGAGGTCATTTTTGTTCAGGACGCATTACAGGGGATAGATGCTAAACCAACTAGTCTGACAGATATAGACTTTGCTACAATGGATAAAAAGGTGAGATCTGAGATTATTTTGAATTTCTCTGATGAGGTTTTTACGGGAGATTGCTATAGATACCACGGTTAAGGCCATGTGAGATAAGTTTAAAACTTTATTTATGAAGAAAACAGTCGAGAACAGACTTTATCTGAAACAAAGTCTATATATGCTCCATATGATGGAAGATACATCTATACTCTCTCATCTTGATAAATTTGATTCTATTATTATGGATTTGGAGAATATAGATTCAAAAATTAATAATAAGAATCGGGTCATGTTATTATTGTGTTCTCTTTCTCAATACTTTAAGTATTTTCATGATATTATGATTTATGCCAAAGAAACTATTTCATATCAGGAAATTTAATCTGTTTTAAAATCTAAGGAGCAAATTGATAGGGATATTACTGAAAAAATTAATGGTAATCAAGCTGAATATTTAGTTGTTAAGATCAGAACTAATAAAAAGGAATTTGATAATAGTAGATCTAAATATAAAAATTTGAAATGCAATTATTGTCAGAAATTGGAACACGTTAAGGTCAATTGCTTTAAGTTAAAAAATAAGTCAAAACAAAAGGAAAAATCTAATGAGAAAACCACTACGACTACCGAGACTAGTGTTGCAGTAGATAAGGATAATGGAGATATTTTTTGTGTAATTCATGACATGAAAAGGTTTAAAAATGAATGGATTTTAGATTCAATTTGTTATTATCACATGTGTTCTAACAAAAATTTGTTTTCTACTTACGCATCTGTTAATAGTGAAATTATTTTGATGAAAAATGATATTGTTTGTAATATTATTCATAAGTATACAGTTTGAATTAAAATGCATGATAGTATTGCGAGAACTCTCACTGATGTTAGACATATTCTTGATTTGAAAAAAAAATCTCATTTCTTTAGACACCTTAGAAGCTCTTTGGTGTAAATACACAGCTGAAGGTGGAGTTATAGAAATATTTTGTGGTATTCTTGTTATTACAAAAGTTTGCAAGTCTAGTAGATTATATTTTCTGCAGGGATCTACTATTATTGGTTTAATTTCAACCTCACCATTAATGTTTGATTCTAATATTCGTTCAGATTTGTGGGGGTTAACTCGTGCTCAGTTTAAAGGTAGTGCCAGGTATATGTTGGCTTTCTTTGATAGGCATTTAAGAAGTATGTATGACAGTTGTGTTTACTTCTAAAAGTCAGATAATGGGTCCTTTATTTATTTTTTGCTTTATACTGATGGCATACTTATTGTTGTCAAGAATTTGTCAGAAATATTCATTTTGAAATTGGAGTTAAGCAGTAAATTTGTTATAAAAAATTTGGGAGTAGCTAAGAAGATTTTTGGTATGGAAATTAAGAGAGACCAAGGAGTTAGAAAATTATTTTTGATCCAGAATAATTATCTTGAGAAAGTTTTAGAAAATTTTGGCATGAAAGATACTAAACCTGTGAGTACTCCATTTACTAGCGATTTTAGGCTATTTGCTACTAGACATCACTGTCAATTGAAAAGGAGGATTATATAGCATAAATTTCATATTCTAGTGCAGTTTGCTATATTATGTATGTAATGGTTTGTATAAGTTCAATGGACAATCCTACTAATATGTTTATGAAGCCTCCTCCAATCTACAAGTTTAAACAGTACTTGAACTTAGTTGGTGTTCATTGTTATTGATCAGCCCATTAAAGCATTTGTGGAGAAGGTGGAGTATGTTTACTATTTATTAATTGTGGGACTCACCAAGGTGGAGATTTCTTACATGGCTCATCCCACGTTGCTTCCTTGAAGAGGCAACTCTTACTATGCTTACTATAAATATTCTCCATACCACATTGATTTAAGGAAAAGGCAAGACCCAAGAGCTCTTGTACAAATAAGTGCCATTATGAATTATCATCAATCCAACAGAGTTAGTAAAAGTGAGTTATAATCTTTTAAGATCTTATTTTCTATCTTTCTTGTATAATGGTATTTTGAGTTTAGAAATGTTTTTTTAAGGCATTGTGAAGTTTGCTCCTCCCTCGTCTGTGAATGTAGGTCTATTTGACCAAACTACATAAATTTTGTCTATCTTTATTTTATTTTGCATTTTTTGTTCTATTTTCTATTTATTTAGTTTTGTTTTATTATTTGTCTATTAGGTTATCGAAGAGTTAACTTCCTATCGTCTCGGTCTTAATAATACCAAATAATAGAATTATTGGTTCATTAAGTTGGTGGTTATGAGAAGGTTGGCTTCACTAAGAAAGAATTGTACAACAACATTGCAAGGTAATGACAAATTGCAATGACTAAGGGCGATGCGGAAACAGCTATCGGGTACATATTGGTTGATAGGCAGCTTATGCGACTATTTTGGACACACTCTTTAGGGAAAAATATAAAAAAACCTCTAAACTTTAGAAAAAAAAGAAATACAAACACTTTCCCTGAATTATGGAAAATAACAATCTTAACCATTTATTTCAATTCTATCAATTTTTCGTTAAATAATAAAAAATAATGTTAAAATAATTAAAAATTTAAAAACAAAAAAAGAAAACTTTTCTCTCTATGCACATCTCACACTACCAAGCGATAGAGAAAGAGGTTGACAGAGAAAGAGGGAGAGAGATTGAAGGCTGCAATGGTGTCTCCTACGATGGAAGCCAGCGATTGTGTCCATGGTGGAGGAGACCAAAAGTCGATTGGAGCAGCGTGAAGGACATAGGGATAAGCGAAAATATCTACAAATTTCACAATTACTGAATCCTAATTTCAAAATTTGTACCCTCCAATTTTCAGATTCATTTGAAATTAATTTCCATATACCCTTCTTCTTAGAAACCTTCACCTTTAAAGAAGCACAAGTACCTATTGAATGCATTCAGTTATATCATCTTCAAGAAGCATATTTCCATGTTGATCCGTCACATGAGATACTACATAGGAAAAGAGATAAAATTTAGTCAACTCAAACAAATGAAAATCAGTCCCCCAACTACATAACCCTTTTCAAAAATAAATAAATAAATAAAGCAAAGAAAGGAGAAGAATTGGAAAGAATTACCATATCCATGAACCCTTTACCATCAGAAGAAATGTAAGCCCTTCTGATAATTAAATTCAAAATATATCAAAACCTGAACTATCTACCTACAATCATCATATATTCAATCAAACGAAAATCCTATATAAGGATGCATGACAAATCCT
The DNA here is from genome assembly GCA_037126225.1 of Dillenia turbinata. Lineage (NCBI taxonomy): Eukaryota > Viridiplantae > Streptophyta > Magnoliopsida > Dilleniales > Dilleniaceae > Dillenia > Dillenia turbinata. The sequence continues at coordinate 2,964,000 of JBAMMX010000028.1, read as the reverse complement.
ATGCATGTTTTAATTCAAAAATTAGAGTTAAAATAAACGAAAGCGAAAATTAGGAATTTAAGGTTACCTCTAGTCATGCTCTTGTTCTTCACTTTTGGCAAATGTAAAAGCATCAAAACAATCTTTGGGATATGCACAACCCTTCTAAACCCTCAATTTCACTCAATAGATGGTGTAGAGATTAGAAATTCAGACTTAGGGATCCAATGCACTGAGAGGGTGTTTATATAGGCTCTCAACCATCAAATAGCCGTTAAAACATCATAATTATCACCCTAATTTATTGTTGAATGTTATGAGAATTGAATTGAATATTCAAAATAGAAAAACAAAATTAATTGTGTGGAGGTTGAATGGGACACCAAAATCCGACCGAATGCATTGCCAATTCAAATTCTTTCCATTTTTATTACATTTAATCTTTTTTATTATATTTTTCCCAATTAATTTGATATTAAATGCATTAAATTCAATTGAATTTGAATTCCAAAAGTCTAACATCCTAACCAATAAAAATCCATAAGAAGCAATATCAATATTACAAAATGCAACATATCCTTATCATCAAAAGAACATCATTAAAATCCAATAATCCTCCTATGAAAATTGCATTGGCACGCGAGAAAAACAAAAGAAACCCACTTCCAATTCAACAAAACAAGAAGGAATTCTAATAAAACACAAGAAATTCAACAAAAAAAATATAGAAATAAGGAAAAAAGAACTGGGGTGCATTCATGTGAATTATAATCTTCTTGAGTTCATAATTGGCCTAGAGAGATGGAGATCGTAAATCCATGACCTAGCCAATAGATTAAGTCCAATATGCTTCAAAATGATAATTGATTTTGGTCCTTTTCAGCTCTCTAATCGTGTTTAAAGCTTTAAGTCACCTATTCAAACTCAATTGATCTCAATTTCATGTACATGTCATGATTTCTCCCTTGCCTACCATTGATTCCGACCTTAAGAACCATTTACTGGCTGAAAGACTTAAAACTCAAAATTGAAGCTCAAATCTATTCCCTTTTGATCCTTGATCATTATTTGTTGTTTAAAATAGTTTAAAGTTGTATTGAGTGGTCATGATGTTAAAGAAGGCTACGCTACCCTTCCATATGCCCAAAAGTTGCTTCATTGTTATATTTTTACTCAAGTATTCATAATTGGGAGCATTTATGAATGGTGAGAAGCTTGTGAGCATGAAGTTGAAAAGCAGACTGCACTACAAAATTAAAACTCTATAGTGACGGTAACCTTTATTGTTGGTGAACTTTAGAACGACCTTTTTTATGCCCTATAGCAATGCTTTTGATGAACTGTTAGGAAATGTATATATTTTATGACAGTATAAAATTGTTCATTGGGAAAAGTTTAGTAATCGTCATCAAAGGTAGCACGACCATCTATAAAAAATAATGTTGAATTATCACGGTTATTACTTATGGTCAGTAAATGTGAAAGTTTTAGGGATGGTTTTAAAATAGTCACTATATAACTCTTTTTTACTATTTACTTAACCATACCGTCTGTATAAGTTCTACACCTATATTAACCCATATATTGTACAGTTTTTAAAAACTATGTTCAATTCTGACACTTATCATTTATAGTCAGTAAATATAACAGAATTTTAGGAACGGTTTGAAAATAGTCCCGATATAACATTTTTTACTGTCTAATTAAATATACCATCTTCATAACTTTTATTCAATTCTGACGGTTATTATTTGTGGTCAATAAATATGATGGAGTTTTAGGGACAGTTTAAAAATTGTCTCTCTATAACTCTTCTTTACTATCTATTTAACTATACTGTCTATATTTTATAATCTTTAAAGATGCTTTTGAAGAAACCGTTAGAAAATGTATACATTTTCTGATGGTATAAAATTATCAGTCAGAAGAAGTTTATCAACTACCTGTAAAGTATCAAAACCATCTATAAAAACGATATTCAATTCTAATGGTTATTAGTTGTAGTCCTTAAATATAACAGTGTTTAGAGACGATTTGAAAACAGTTTCTATATAACTCTTCTTTTCTGTCTACTTAACAATATTGTTTGCATAAGTTCTTCATCTATGTTGACCGATATATTTTATCATCTGTAAATGTCATGTATCATTTGAACGGTTATCACTTGTTGTCGATAAATGTGGTAACCTTTAGTGATGGTTTAAAAAGAGTCTCTATATGAGTTTTCTTTATTAATAGCTAAACCATATCATCTGTGTAAATCTATACCTATGCTAACCTATTTAATGCACCATTTGTAAAAAGGATGTTCAATTAGAATGGTTATTAGTTGTCATCAGTAAATGTGATACTATAGGTAGGGATAACATGCTGGAATTTTATGATAAATTGTGATGATAACTAGTAGTAATATAGTGGTAACTAAAATTGTGATAAATTTAGAATAAGTAGTAGTAATATAGTAGTAACTAGTGGTAATATAGTGATAAGCTTAATTGTGTAAGTTTTCGATAACTAGTAGTAACTAATAGTAATATAGTAATAAGTGTTGGAAATTGTTGTCTCCTTAGTTTTGATGATAACAAAATCCCTCATGGTGTTCTAACAATTTTATTTAGTGTACAGATATCAAATTTAATAGATAGGTTTTATTAAAGAAAAGTCATAGAACCAGTCATTCCGTAAGGCTTATTTGAGCTATAGAAGCAAGATTTTTTTATATTTGTTGAAGACCCAGCAAGCAAGGTAAGTATAATTTGAGTACTATACTTAACCCAAAATTGAGTTTAGATATACATAAAAGACTTCACCATAAGAGGGGATTTTACATTCCAAATTCTTCCATACATAGAAATTTTTCTAAGTGTGGAACTGTGATCATTTGACCATGTTTGGACGACCATATCTTCTTATATATTGAAGTAAAACCTAAAATTATGTTTCAAAGAAGGTGTATAGGACATCAATTTCAATCATTTGTAGTACAAATATCTCATGGAGATGATGGTGAAAAGTCAGCTAGAAGTTGGTTGCTCACCCATTTTACATAGCAGAAATACTTGTCTGAATTTGGTTCTCGATGGATATTTGGCATTCGATATCTTTATTATTGGTTAACGATTTATGAGTTTGATAAATCTACATCAAAATACTATAGTTAGACAGCACATATGATGATTTGTGGGACAATTATTACGAGATATTTATGGTGAAACATATTAGGAAAGTTAGCTGGTTATTTGCTTATTCTCAGAGTTAAGGCTGAACATTTGGGTTGTTTTTAATTTTTTTGAAAGGGCTACCATCTGGATATAAGCAAATCAATTTGAGGGGATAATGGAGGGATGTTTAAACTTCAAAAACATTTTTTACTACTGGTAAATATTACCATTTAGGAGGATAAGAAAGCTATTTCTCAGGGAAGTTACTCAACTGATTGCAGTAACTTTGGGGTAAACATTTTTACCGCAGTTTGTTACCATACAGCACGTCAAATAGCAGGTTCTGTGGATTATCAAAGTGTGCCGAAATACTCGATTCAAAGAATATACAGAACATCTATGAAACTGAGAAAAAGCTCTGCATTTTGACCAAGAAGAAAAGCCTACTACTGTCATTTTATTTCTTCATTTTGTATTTCATTTAACTGAGCAGTAAATGCTGAGTTACGAGTGTGGTTTGTAAGTGAGCTATTGCGTGTGTTACCTTCCATTGTTGGACGAAATAATCTTCATGGTGTGAAGATCAAAAGTCGACAAATAAAGTGTATATTGCTGATTCAATCATAGTGGAAACTAGCCAGTGGCTGGACCCCGGATTGCTTGGCTGGAAGAGTGGATGCAGGCACAGGGCCGAACCACTATAAATCAGATTTGTTTTCTTCTTCTCTCTATTAATTTTTGCTTTAGATTGACTATAGATTTAAAAATAGAATCTAAGTGGAGTTAGATTTTTGAAATTTTAGGTTTTAGACAACCAATTCAACCCTCCCTTCTTGGTTGTCTTTGGGACCAACAATTGGTATCAGAGCAAGGTCCTTTACTCTACTAAAGAGCACTCTTTAGAGTGATTGACCCATGGCTTTTCCCTATAACTATAGTCAGGCCGTGAATAGGATACCATACTTTGATGGTACAAACTTTTTCCATTGGAAATTTAGGATGGAGACTTTTATACAAGCTACTGATTATGATGCTTAGGAAGTAATTACTTCTGGAAATTTAGAAGTTAAATTGCCCATAATCACAGAGGATGACAAGAGAAAGATGTCTATTAATTCTCGTGCTAAACACTGCTTTTATGTACAATCTCACCAACTGAATTTAATCTAATTTCTTCATGTGCAAAAGCAAAAGAAGTTTGGGACAGGTTGTGTATCACACATAAAGGAACCAGCACTGTTAAAGAGACTCAAATCAATCTCCTGATACAAGAATATGAGTTATTTCGATTTCAACAAGGAGTTAGTGTAAATGTGTAACACCGACGCTGCGGTGTTCGTACAAGTATACTGTTCATGGAATATATATAAAATATTCCTCCGTTTATATATATAAATTTTTTTTTAATATAATTTTTTTTTTAAAATTAAATTGCATTGATTTTCGAGTTTTGGAGTTTTAATTCAAACCTTTGGTATATTCAATTATTAAAATAGAATAATAAAGTATATATAAATATATAAATATATTTTTCTTTTCATTTATTAAATTATTTATTTCCTCATTTATTTATTTCCAAATCTATCCAAATATATATATAATAAGAATAATAATAATGAAAATAATAATAATAATAATAATAATAAAAATATCCGAATTAGGGCTAAAAGCCATAATTCTTTTCCCTTCTCTCTCTCTCTCCCTCTTTCTCTCTCCGTCTTCTCCTCTCCCCCACCCACGCCGCACCGCCGCGACCGCCTGCTCCGCCACCCCAGCTGGCTCCGCCATCCGCCACGGTCGGCCCCCCTCTCTCTATTTCTCTCTCTCAGTTTTCCCTCTCCTTCTTCCTCCCATCTCTTTCGTCTCTCTCTGTCTCTGCGATCTCTCTCACCCGCGACTCTCTCTCTCTCCCTCTTGCGGTTCTCTGCCGCGACTCGGTGCCACCACACGCCACCGCTCACCTCTCTCTATCACTTTCTCTCTCTCTATTTCGCTCTCTATCGCACAGTCTCTCTCTCGGTCTCTCTTACTCACTGTCTCTCAGTCTCCCTCAGTCTCGCTCTGCTCCTCCCTCTCCTGCGCGCACGCGACTGTGCACAACAGCGCGCGACAGTCTCTGCCCCAGCGCTCACGTGACAGCTCTGCCCCACTGCTCGCGTGAGACAGCCCCTACGAGCGAATGACCCCGCGCGAGACTGCCCCTACGCGCCCGACTGTAGCGCCACAGCTCCCGCTCGCGCGGCTGCTGTGCTGTTTCCCCTACTCGCGCTCTCGCATGCACTTGTTTCCCTCTACTGTGAGCAGGTTCTGCCACCTGCGGAAGCCCCAACCGAAAACCCTAGACTGCCTGCACTCATTTCCTGCGAAGGTAAGGACGAAAGTTCTTACCTATAGATTTAGGGTTTTGATTCCTATATAAATTAAGATTAACTACTGAAATTTGCTTCAATTTGAAGTATTGCAGGTTCGTACTGAGTTGTAGGCGCACGGACGTTAGGGTTGTGGACTGCGAAAACCTAGGTAAAGAGATTTTTGGTCTTTTCATTAATTGAATGAAATTAGAGTGAATTTAGGGTGAAAAGGCTTACATGCGTTTAGAAATTTTGTTCGATTGGAATAGAATGTAATTTCAAAAAATGCTATGCCTAAATGTTAGGGTTAAGTTTAAAAATTTACGTGAATTAGGCTATTTAGTATGAATGAAGCATGTTAGAAGATGAAGGATTCATGTTTGCATGAATGGAATGGTTTCCTTTAAAATTTATTTGAAATATGCATGAAAGCATTTTGGGATCAGAGTTGGAATGAGATGTGCCGTGAAATGAAGTATACTGTAGCATTTTGTGTCTTTCTCAGGTTATATTAAGTTGTTAAATTTGCATAATAGTATGTATATGAAGAATAGATTAAAAGTTGTGGTTATAGTTTAAGAACTGTCGTAGTATTTTACATTGTAAGTCATCCTACATATAGGCAATCAAAATACTATTTCCGTATGATGAAAATAGACTTAAATACCTTGAAAATGCATATGGTTTGAAGAAATCGGATGAGAATTTAAAAGTGTATGAATTTTCAAAGATTTTTCTAATTTATAGGAAATTTGATGATTAATGTGATACTTTGGTTAGGTTGATCTTGTTGGAGACTCGAGGAGTCAAATTTGAAATTATTTTAGAAATAGGGAGTGATTACCTTCTCTGGAATGTGAGTGGGATCCTAATCTCTTGCATGAAATAGTGAAAATTTGATTTTACAATGTTTTTAAACAAAACATGCTTTGATATGCATTGATTCGACGTGTGATATTAAATCTCAAATCTGTTTTGTGACTATTGGAGTATCGTAAACTTATGATTTCTATAACTATGCATCCATGTTTGAATGAAATGAAATTGTGCCATGATTTGAGAATTTGAATGTTTTCTATTCTACCATTGCATCGGTTGTTGATTTGAAATGAATTTTGATGAAATGTATTGGCACACGGTTTTGAATCGTTTTGATGAACTATGTAGGTTGGATGCCCACTAGTTTTGTGTTGATATGATGTGATTGAGTCCTGATGGGGGACGGATGTTCTTGATTGATTCCGTAGCTACGAAGGGCATTTGTAGAGGCACGGGTTGCCCGGATACGCTTTGGCCAGAGGTATCTGCAAACGTCGTGATTGTGATATGTATGGGCCCGGTTGAACCAGGTATTGGGGAGGTCCGTCAGAATAGGCGGTCTAGCACCGGGAGTTGCTTGTACATGATTGTGATGTTCCGTATGGGCCCAGTTGAACCGAAAGGAGAGGTCCGTCAGAATAGGCGGTCTAGCACTGAGAGTTGCTTGTACGTGCCAACGTCAGGGTAGAGAGCTACTTTTGAAACACTTTGCATATTAAAACCCCCGATGCGCCTGTCCTTGGTCATGGTTGACCCTTGCCAGGATTCTTTCAGCTAGCTCTATGTTATACGTGATTTTAAATGGATGCATATATGTATGATATCGTGTGAATAATTAAAAGAGTTCATTTTATCGAACATATCATGATTTACTGCAAAACTTGAATTATTGTTTACGAATGATATTATTTGACACTCCAATTTTCACCTACACTATTAGTACTTGAGATTAATCCCCTCACTCACTGAGTATTCTTCTCCGAGTACTCACCCCTCCTCTCTCCCCCCTCAGACAGGATTATTGTTGTGCCGGAGCGACGTTTCAGATTTTGGAGATTTTGGTAGATTTGGGTGATTCACGACGGTGAGATTTAAGTTTTAAATAAAAATATGAATTTCGTACTTTATGTCTACCCTGCGTGGTCTTGTTGAGGTCCGTAATTGGTCGCGTACTTATTTTGGGATGATTGTATAATTTATGTATATTTATTTACGAAACTCTCATATTTCATTTGCATTGAGGCGATTGTACGTATTTGAATGTTACTTGAGAAAAAGTATTGTATATTATATAAAATTTTAGGTCCGCTCGGTGTAGCGGCTGCTCATGCTCTAGTTGGGCATGACAGTAGAGGTCTGTGGCTATGATTGCTGATAATTTATTTAGCCTTGCGTTGTTCTGGATGTCGGTTGTGGGATTGTTTGATTTTGGAGAGGCCGGGATGGCCATTTGTTTATTTTACAGGATGAATGTTGATATACAGGTGAAATTGTATATGGGAGACCTCCGACTTATGGGGAGATTCTGCCCGATTTTCTATAGACATATAGCCGGCATCCAGGGCAACGGGCAGCTGTTCACGATTCCCGGTTCGGGGCGTGACAAAAGGACATGTTTAATAGGTTTTCTATAATAACTAACGAACTTGATTCTCTTAAAAAATGAAATTCTGATTCAGATCAAGTAAGGAAGGTTCTTCGAGTCTTGCTAAGAACTTGGGATGCCAAGAAGACAACCATTGAGGAAGCACAAGACTTGAACAAGCTGTCCCTTAATGAATTGAGAGGGAAATTGATGTCCTATGAGGCTGAAGTTTTTCATACTGCAGTATTTGAAAATAAGAAGAAGTCCATAGCATTTACGGCTGAAAAAAATAAAAAATATGCAGAAGAAGACACAGTGATCAAGACATCAACTTGTTGGCCAAAAAGCTCTCTCGTGCCTTCAAGAAAAAGGGTAAAAAGATCTTTAAATCTAAGAACTTTCAGAACCCACAAAAGTTTAAGTCCAATGCAAGAAAAGACAGCAGGAAAATGGAGCAAAAAGATGACAAAATCTGTTATAAATACAAGAAGAAAGAACACATCAAATATGAGTGTCCAGTGCTGCTGAAAAAGATTGAAGCATTCAAGAAGAAGGGCAAAGCAATGATGGTGACTTGGAGTGATTCAGAATATGAAAATCCAGATGATAAAAGTTTTGACACATTAGAGGAGGTTAATCTTTGTCTTATGGCAAAGGATGAGGTGATCTCTGAAAACTCAATTGATATTGCTAAATCTGACAACTTATTGTGTATAATTTCAGAACTAAAAAATAGAATTATCACACTAGAAAATGAGAAGGATTTATTTTAACAAACCAAGCACTTGTTGAATTCTGAAAATGAAACAATAAAAGCTGAAAATGAGAGTTTAAAATCTGAAAACAATAAGCTAAACAACGAAATACATATTCTAAAAAATAGAATTTCTAAACTATCAAAATCAATAGATAATACATTCCAAAAGTTTCATGAGAGTGATGAGAAATTAACCAAATTACTTTCCATACAAAGAATGGATTTTTCCAAAAGAGGTTTAGGTTATGTTCCTGATCATTATATGCCTTCAAGTTCTAATACAAATGTTTTTATCAAAGCTACAGAAACACAAAAAATAAACACTTTTCAGCTTGGAGTAAATACTCATGAAATTTACAAAAGACTGCAGAGAAAAATAAGATTCATTTTTCAAAAATTGCCTAACAAACCACACAAAACCTGTAGAAAATACACTCACATTCATCACGATATATGCACACAAAGTTATCACAAACTGCAAAAAAATATCACAGAGTTTCACACATAAATGCATACAGAAGTATACATAGAAGCACTCATGGAAACACATAGAATGTCTGGTGAAAAACTGTATTTTTACAGAAAATTTAATTCTGGATCTAGGTATAATAAATTTAGTAATATGCAGAATTATTTGCCTTATAGACCTAGTTATGCAAGAAAGAAAAATGTTTCATGCTACATATGTTATAAATTGGGTCACTTAGCTAGGAGTTGTTTCTTGAACAAGTTTAGTTCATACCAACACAAATTTAATTCAAATGCAAGTTTGTTTTCAAAAGAACCCAAATTTGTTTAGGTTCCAAAGAACAGATGACAGTTTTCTTTCTGTATAGGAACAAGAGACAAAAATCAAAGGAAAATGGTATGCTGATAGCGAATGCTTGAGACATATGATGGGTGATGCTTCATTGTTCAAGAAGTTTGAAAGAAAAAACTATGGAATAGTGACCTTTGGAGACAATCAAAAAGGAAAAATAATTGGAAAAGGCACTGTAGGTATAAACTCGACCTCTATAAAGAATGTGCTTTTTGTTGATAAATTGATGCATAATTTAATGAGTGTTAGTCAATTGTGTGATTTAGGATATGATGTGTTGTTTAAAAAGGAAAAATGTATAGTATTTAATAGTGAGTCACATGAACAAATTTTTGAAGAGATTAGGTTAGGTAATATTTATATAGTAGACTCTTAATATTAAATAGTTGAAAAGAAAATTATTTGATATCCTTTAATGATGATATCTTTCTATGGCATAGGAAATTAGGGCACATAAATTTCAAACAATTAGAAAAATTATCTAAATAAATAAATAAATAAATAAAAAATAAAAATATGGACCCCACCTTCCACATTTCTTTTTCATTTCTTCTTCCTTTTTTCTTCTTTTTCTTCTCCTGCTCCCGACTCTTTCCTCTGTGTCTCCTGCCCTCTCTCCCTCATCTTACTCCCTCGTCTCTCTTTTAATCTCACTTTCTCTCTCTATAGAAAATGATTCTCTCTCATTAATCCTTCCATCTAACCCTAAAACCTCAAGCAAAACATGATTTTGTGAGGAATTTTGGAAAATCTAAGGTTACGCACGAAGGAGAAAATTAGGGTTTTTGAAAACCCAACTCCAAATTCCAATCCGGTTTCGAATCTAAGATAATTTCTTACTCTAAATTTTGTATTTGACTTCGTTTATATTAGATTAGAGTTTATTGTTAGAGAACAATTGGCTGAGGAACCGAATACCCTAGGGTTATAAAATATTAGGTTTAGGGTTTCGATTTATGGGAATATAACATGCTTAACATCTGAATATTGTCTGAATATTGGAAATGTTAGAATTAAATGGGAATCCAAAACAAAAAAAATCCTGTGAATCTGGAAAGCCTGTGCGGTCTGTGATCATTCTATAATAACTCTTTCTACACTACTGAAAACTGAATGGAGTTTATTTCTACTAAAACTAGACTTCTAGAGCTTTAAAATGACATATGACTCAAAGGGTTTTGTTGAGAATTGAATTTATGGTGAATTTTAAAATGGCATGAATTCTGCAAAGAATTCTGTGTACTGCCTGAGTCCTTCGCTGCAATTTTTACATGCCTTCTAAGTTTAATTAGTCTAGGCTCTGAACTTGAAAGTTGTAGATCTGTGTCTTAGCTTTAATTTGAGACCTACATCATTTAAATCCAATATGTATGGTGAAAGTAATGATAATTTTTTTGGGACTGCGCAAATTTAGGTTATGAGTTTAGGACTTAATATTCATAAATTTAGATACTTTGATACAATTTGAATGGGCTTGGGACATACACATAAAAGTTGTAGTTTTATATTTAATATTTTAGCAAAAATTACAATTTCCATGATCTGAGGAGTATAGATCAAGATACGGTCATTTTTTTTATAATATGTTATGCTAGAAATTATTGGGAAGTTAGGAATTTGTGATATATTGAGAAGAACCAAATTTCTTTAGTATAGGTATACAATTTAATGATTAATTTGTGACCAATGTCTTAGGTTAAGGCATTGGGAATCAAAGCAGAGGTTAGATTTTGTTCGATTTGGAAATTGGGAGTGATTACCCTCCCAAGAGGTGACTGGATGGTCCGTTGTGTCATAAATAAGCAAATCTATTTTAAATTCTTTTATAAATGATTTTGAATGATTTTTACATGATTTATATGAAATTATTTGTGATTATGGGATATCTGAAATTGAAATTTGAATTAGAATGCATCCTATGTAATTATAAATGAATTTGTATCATTTGCATTGGATATTGGATTGGTAAATGCTTGTAGCATGATTTCAGGATTTGTTTGATGAAACATGACACTTTGATGACATTTTGAATGATTGTGAAATGATGGTGCACGAGTAAAAGGGCTATAGTCATTCCCCCACGGAGCGACCTAACGGGGTGACGTGGATTGGGGTTTTATTGCGAGAGAGGTATACGTGGCCTCTACTCTGCCACGTCGGACTATCCGGATTGCACCCCAGTGAGATACAATCTAACGCCAAGGAAAGGGGTAGTGTTTTGAAATACTGAAATGGAAAACCCCTTGGCGGGCTTCCGTCTTGGTTCGGCCAAACTCAGGACGGAAGTGATTTCGATGGGACCCTTGTGATTTTCTGAAAGAATGTTTGATGTGGATGCATATTTTATGAATTATCTTGATTTACTGAAAATGCTTTTATATATAAAGTGTTGTTTGAGATATACTTTGACTCTCTTACATTCACTCCTCATTTATCACACAATCATACTATTGCACTCCACTCACTGAGTATTTATAATACTCACTCCTCTCTTTTACATTTTTCAGAGGAAGTTTAGGGCTGCGACAAAAATTGAAGTTTGAGAAGTTTTATTCGTTGACTTGTGTAGGTATATAGTGATGTAAGGTTATTTTGGTTTGATCTGAAATCTATGGAAGGGATAATTTGTATAACTCTTTTGGTATGGATTTAATCGATACTTGCTTCTTGTATAGGAGCAAGTATTGGTAGAATCCTTATATTGCTTATGTTAAAACTTTTTCATTTTCTTTTAAATTTCATTTTTGGTAAAAACTTATTGTTTAAATGGGACATTTGGACTTTATTTGATTTTTGAAAGGCCGGGATGGCCGGATGCGTGCATGTGATTTAGATTGGCTGAGTTGGCCTTGTGCGTGTGCTGATTTAAGTTAAATGGACCGGTGCGTCCTTTGATTTTTTGTTGAATTCTGGAATGGCTGGGATGGCCAATTATGCATGTGTGCATGTAGAGGAACCCCCTCCCCGAATGTGTGCTGATGTGTGCTTGTGTGTATAGGAACGGACCGAATGGGTCCTTTGCATGTGTATTGATGTATGATTTTCCTAATTTGATGAATTTGTAGATTAGAAGATCTGTTGTACTGTTGTGTAACCTTGCGGAGTCTCGGTATATGGAGAGGTTCTGCCCGTGTACCGAGACAACGTGACGGTTGTCGCATGGTCGATCCGAGGATCGGGGCGTGACAGCTTTATTGGTATCAGAGCCAGGTTTACGATTTTAAATGTTTGACGGTTTTGAAATGTTTTCAAATGTTTCCAAATGTTCCGAAAGTTTTTCTAAAGATTTTGAAATGTTTAGTTTTTTAAAAAGGTTAAAATCTTTTAAAAGGTTTTCGGAGAATATACAAAATTTTCCATGGTTTTCTTAGGAAATTAGAAATATTCTTTTTAGGGGGTTAAGCACTTGGGTTAGTATTTATTTTAAATTGTTAAGTTTAGACCCTCCCTGTAGAGTTTTGCTCCCTATACAAAGAGTAAGGAATCCGAATAGGATATTTTCTACTCCACCTCCGCAACCCAAGTGATGTATCACTTTATAAATAGTTTCTCAATTATGATTCAAAATCCCCCTTGGCTTGTTTGACTAAATGGTGAGTATTCTCGTAGTAATTCCTTTGGACTAACATCTTGATGTTAAAAGTTTGACACACTTGTGTATTATGCATGACTATATGGAATTGTTTATGATTAGCATGTAGGATAAAATACTCTTGAGAGATTACAATTGCGAGTAGATGTTGGGACTTGATAAAGGTTTTCACGGTTTATCTTATTAAGTATGATGAGTATTTTTGAGTTAATACACGCGTGTTAATTTCCATGGGGTCTAATAACTCACTTATAAATATGGAGTTTGTTAAACACTTCAACCGATTCTTAACCTCTCTTAGCGAAGGATTTTTGGATGTCACCCTATTGGAAGAAAGTGAGAGTTAGGACTACTCCTCCTACTGAGGATAATTTCTTAAAGTTTTTGAATTAGTCATGTAGGGACCAAAAGAAGGTAGCGGTCTAAATATTGATGGCAAATTAGATGCCACAAGGTGTCACGCCCCGATCCTCGGATCGACCACGCGACAACCGCCGTGAAATCTCGATATACGGGCAGAACCTCCCCATATACCGGGACTCCGCAAGGCTACAAAGACGGCACCACAGTTCTTTCCATACATCAATCATCAAAAATAGAAAACATCACATAACAAAACACATGCAAGGACACATCCGGTCCATCCCTGTACACACGAGCACACATCGGGGAGAGGGAACCTGTACATGCGCATTTACACATCAACACACAATCGGGGAGAGGGAACCTGTGCATGCACGGCACACAATATGGCCATCCAAGCCATTTCAAAGTTCACAGTATAAGGAAAGCATTTAACAAACAGGAAGTCCCAAAACATAGTCGTAAGATCTTACTAATACTACTTTGAAGAATCAAGCAAACGTCCGTAAGATCCAAACGATATGAGTTGTCCAAGACTTCGTGAAATCGAAAGAAAATAACCATTCTCAATATTACAAACCAAATGTCCCACTCAAAAATGAGTTTTTACCAAAACTAGGAGAGAAAGAAAGTAAACAACAACCACGTAAGGATTCCATCAATACTTGTTCCTATACAGGAAACAAGTATCGATTAAATCCGTACCAAAAAGAATTGTACAAGTCTTCCCTTCTTCGGATTTCAATTCAAACCAAAAATGACTATACATCTCGATGTATACCTACAAAAGCCAGCTAGTAGGCCCTCCCCAAGCTCCAATCTCTGTCACAAATCTAATCTTCCTCTGAAAAATGTTAAAGAGTGGGGTGAGTATTATAAATACTCAGTGAGTGGAGTGCAATGGCATGATTGTGTAATAAATAAGGGGTGAAAGTGGGGAATGTCAAAGCATACTTCAAACATCATTTTCATATCCAAACATTTCAGTAATTCAACATCATTTATAAAATATGCATCCATATCAAACATTTTCTCAGAAAATCACAAGGGTCCCATCGAAAACACTTCCGTCTCAGGGCGGCCAAACCCAGACGAAAGCCCGCCAAGGGTTTTTTCTATCCAATGTCTCAAAACAAACCCCCTTCCTTGGCGTTGGCTCGAACCTCACCGGGGTGCAATCCGGATAGTCCGACGTGGCAGAGCAGAGGCCGCATACCTCTCTCGCATATAAAACCCCAATCCACGTCACCCCGTCGGGTCGCTCCGTGGGGGGAATGACTATAGCCATTTCTCTCGTGCACCATCATTTCACAATCATTCCATTTCAAACAATGTGCCATATTTTATCAATTCAATCCACAAATCATGCTACGAGCATTTACCAATCAAGTAATCAAGACAAATGGCACAAATTCATGTAAAATCACATAGGATGCATTCATAATTCAAATTCTCATTTCAGACATCCCACAATCACAAATAATTGCATAAAAATCATATGAAAATCATTTCAAATCATTTATCAAAGAATTTAAAGACATTTTGCTTATTTACTACACAACGATCCGTCCACTCACCTCTAGGGAGGGTATTCACTCCCTATTTTCGAAATCAACTCAAAAAGACTCCCCTCGAGTCTCCAAAGGTCAACCTAGACCAATCAACACGAATCATCATCAATTAAGGCTCTATAAAAGGGTTTCTAATTTCCCTTTTATTTAAAATAGCTTAAATTTACACAACCACGTTCTTACACTTTCATTTCATCAATTTAGGATCATTTCAAATCACCAACGACTTTAAATTTACAATATTCCTCAATTTTATCAAATTTCTCCCAAATTACATAATCTTAATTTAATTCACGCCAATTTCAATTCAATTCCCAAATAAAACTACGCAAATCAATCAAATAAAACTCTAATACTATCAACGACATTTTAACATGCTTCGCAGTCCAATTTACATCAAATTCTAGACCTAACTTCCATCATTTCATACAAACTTTCAAGAATAACACATTTCCTACGAATCTAGCATATTTTTAGAATATATCCACACTTATTCTCAACCTAAATTAGACAATTAATCTGAGTATTGAAGGGATTGAAAATCCCTCACCTAGGGTTTCTCAGTTTGCAAACCTATCTTCCAGTCGCCGGTGAATTCAAGCCTGTAACAATTTCAATTTACAACAATCGTTAGAATTAAACCTAACGACTAAGAATATTCAACCCTAGAATTAAAATTGAAAAACCTAGGCTTACCTCTGCAGGTCTGTAACCTAGGGTTTTTGTCTTCCGCGGCCTAGGGTTTTGAAAGGATGCAGTGGCCGCTGGTTTGGGTTGTCGACAGTGGGAAGTGCTCCCAGTGAGCACTGCGAGCAAGCAAAAGAGGAAGGCAGTAGAAGTTCTGCCATCGCGCGCACGGGAGAGAGAGGGAGAACTTTGTTCGCGCGCGGGAAGAGAGGGAAGAGGGAGAATCGCCCGCTCGTGCGTGGAAGAGAGCGACTGAGAGCGATAATGGTGGTGGTGGAAGGCGAAACAGAGGCGACAGGCGAGAGTCCTTGAGCGAGAGGGAGAGAGTTCGTGAGAAAGAGGGAGAGAGCGAACAGAGAGAGAAAGACGAAGAAAGCAGAGGGAAGAAGAGAGAGAGACGAACACCGCGATGGCGGTGATGGCGGAGATGAATCGCGAGGGAGAGGGAGAGCTTCGGTGTTCAGTCGAAGGAGAGGAAGAGAGCGCAGAGAGGAAATGCGATTAGGGCTATTAGCCCTAATCGATTTGGGGGAAAACGAGGGTGCTGCGTTTCACCCCGAAACGCAGCATCTTCTTTTTTTTTTTTTTTTTTTTTTTTTTTTACTAACTATATAATATATATATATATATATGTATTTTTCTCATCACATTGGATGTTCCCCAATATACCAAAAATAAAATATACTACGAATTTGTAATACGACATTTCAATTATACCAAAAATTTAAAATTTATACCCCAAAATCAAAAATCAATAAAATTAAAATTTCTCTTTATATTATAAAACAAATTTCCAAAAACTCGGTGTTACAACTCTTAACCCCCTAAAAACAAATTTCGTCCTCGAAATTCCAAAATATAATTCATACATCAAAGAGCTGCGAATGTTGCTTTTGCATTAATTCCTCTGTCTCCCAAGTTTGTTTTTCTAGTTGATTATATTCTCCACAACACTTTAACTATAGGAATCTACTTATTTCTCAACTGTTTGAATCCGCCGATCTAGTATTAACACAGGCTGCACTTTGAAACTTAGGTCTGAATTTCATTCTATCAGAGAAGCTTCAATCACATGAAATGGATCCGGCAAATACTTCTTAAAATATGTTAGGACTATTTTACCTTCAGAATCAACAACTAAACTATCAAGACTCCAACACAAAATTCCTTAAATTATTTTTCAAAAGAGACCTTAAATAAGAAATGTCCACTACCATGTCATGTCCATATCAATTGCAGATCCCAAGATAGAGAAAATCCTTATATCCTCAAGTTTGTGTATAACGAAATGTAAATCAACCTCAATATGGCCTAGACTAAGTGAGGAAATTTACTCCACTGATAATATTTGTATGCTTCCAAGTTTTAAATCTCCAATCCTTAATTAGATAACTTTTTAATCAAGGTATTTCTATCACGATCATTCTATCACTTTTTTTTTTTTCATGCAATATCACCAATAGTCTATCCAAATCAAATCTATTACATACATCTGCATATTACCCGGTGTCTGCATTAATATCCCCAAATTATTAAAGTAATAACCACTTCTATTGTCTGTTATATTTATCACCGTTACACTCTAGACATTACAATCTTCTCATTTACATACAGTGCTTTCAATACAATTCTCATATTCTCTTAAACCCTGAATTGATCGGCTTGACAAATATACAAGTTTCCCTGCTTTTGAAACCAGATTACTTCTTTTCAAAAAATATTTTCAAAAATACCTAGTCTCTCACATCAATTCTATAATCATATAATCACAAAAGACACATCATAAAAATTCGCTTTGCATTCACTTAATCTACTACTGATCTTATCTACCCTGGTCAAAATTCCTTTTGATCTAAACTATCTTAAATATTACCCATAAATCTCACCTTGCTTATGGATCTATCTTGTAACAATTTCCTATATTCGATCCCTTTAACTTTACTCACTCGATCCACTACATCCACTTGTCACTCGACTTTAATTGACTCAAAGACTCCATTTCGGTAGAAATTAGAGAAATAAAATCCTAATTACTTGGATCTCTCCCGTAACAACTTGATGGTCTCGATTTACTAAAATAAAAAAAAAATCATAATTAGTGATAAAATTCTGAATTTTCCCTTTTCAATTTCTTTCTAAAAATCCAACTGCTCATAATTATATGAAAGGAACTCCCAACATGAGTAGCAATAAGTCTTTCCTAGGGTTACAAACAAACCTTTCATTAAACAAATCCACGTCACCAAAACGATTAAATCAACAAAACATATCCTAGCTACATATAGATCTTATCATTGCATTATCGTACAAAATCTCTCTACTATCAATCATTCTCTTTAAAGTAATATTAATTCACCAAACAAAATAAAAGACCAACTGAAGTGAATCATTTTCATCACAGGTACCTACCTTTGTAAGTCTCATTTAATAATACTATCCTGTTTCACTAGTTATGCATATCTGTGCTTTTTAGAATCTGACTTTAGCCGTTGCTAGAAATCAAAATTCATGTTTCGAATCTAAGATTCTTCTAAAGAATATTAGGAAGGACTAGGGTAAGCATGGAAATTTTTAGTGAATAGACGGCATGGCATATTGAGCATGAATGAAGGGTGAAAGTGGTTGTGCCAAACACATATATCAAAATTCATTTCCGTGTAATGCCAAAATCATTTGTAATAACATAAATTTATATCAAATTTTCCATGACTCATATTCTCCAATTCAATAAACAATTTTATATTTTCCTTTCAATAACTTTCGGGTCTGTCCAAAATCACTTTCATACCCAGCCTTTGCCACGCTGCCTCCATGGCCTCGATCCGTGGCAAGACTTAGTCATTATTGGTTTTCCAACACCATGTTCCCAAGCTTAAGTTATCAATCGATTCACAATCTCAAATATAAGATATAGCTATTCTTCAAAATTCACATGAGTATCCAAATGTAACAAATGCGAATAGTTTAATATTCAAAGTCATGAGTCATGGATATTTTGCCATTCATTTCAGGCACACCACACTCACAAAATATTTTAATCCTCTTTTAAAATTTATTTCACAAATCAATTTCGAATCCATTTGCAAAGTCATTTCAAAAATCAATTTATAATTCATAATTGAAAACAATTAACCCATTCATATGCATCAAAGCCGTCCATTCACATCTCCTATAAGAGAGTTAACCAAATTATCAACGAGTTGATCCAAACATCTCTAAATTTGGAAACAACTCAACTCAAAATCTCGATGAGTTGACAACCAATGAATAATACTATATGTCTATGGAAAAAGAGTCAAATGACAATTTCTATCAATTTCAATCAAGGTATATAATTATCACTAACACCATGAATATCTCAAAACATCAAAATCATCTCTCCTTAAATTCATTATCATGCAATCATGATCACTTAATATTTATATCCAAATCTCTAAATCATCAAGTTCAAGTTCTAAGGAATTTACCTGACAAACTAATGTCCTCCATGGCAAGAAATTTTGTCATACTCAATATACTAAACAAACTCTTGCATCTCTATTAAATAATATCAAATTCATGTTGTAAATTTCCCTATCTAACTTTATGACAGATCGCACTTACTAACAAAACGCAATTAAGCATTCCCTTTTATGCCAATAATTAACAGTAACATTATCTTCACAATACAAATATCCACTCAAATCATCAAAATTTTCCATATCGGTTACAGGCAATAGGAAGAAACTTTCTAACAATTCATGTCAATATCATTTCAGTTTATTCTTACCAACCTTTCCTTCATTCTATCTAATATACTAAATTTGCATTCATATGGTTCTAATAAAGTTCTCATGTCCAGGATTAAAAAATTTCGAACTCCCACTATTTAGGGGAAAAGAAATAATTGATACCAGCTCTAGTATTTCAATCCCTAACCATGAATCACTTGGCCATTGCTTGTTTAAGAAGAAATATCCATAAATTCCTTTTAGAAATATCCATTTGTTTGTTAGCGCCTTGAAGGCAGATTTGCCAGGTTTTCCTCATATTAGAATCCTTTGAACACAATTTCTAAATAAAATACTCCAAACTTTTCGGCATTTAAATTTTCTTGAATCTCACAAACTCAACCAATTTTGAACCATAAAGTTCAATGTGCACACTTCCTTTACTATCCAATCTACAACCTCATTACGACCTTTCCTTCTTCCGATTGTAGGAAACCCTACCAAAGTCACGGCATCACATTTGTAACTTTTCATGTCATTATTTCAATCTAATCCTTCACCACCACCGTGCTATCAAGACTCCACAACTAGGAACACTCCTCAAAGTGCCCTCTAAATGAACCCCTAATGGCCAAGTCCTTTTAAATCTCAAATATACTCTTTTATCGTGCTTCTTAGCAAAATAAACCACTTAATAAGCCACTAAAACCAGATGTAGAATCTATCTTCAATAAAAACACCCTAGTTATTAAATTATAGATAATAGTATCACCGAGTACCGTAAGCAATCTACTAGCAAGAATCTTAACCACAACTCAATAAAGAGGTGAAATCAAGATATATGAAGACTATAATTAATATGTAGAGGTGTGTAGGAGGAATCTCATTCGGTTCCTCAATTTTCGCCTATGAGGGATAGTTCTACGAAGAAGAGTCAAATCTCAGAAAATAGAATAGGAATTGAACTAGGTAGTTAACCCCCTAAAAATGAGCATTCCTATCCTCCTAAGAAATCCATGGAAGACTTGTACATTCTCAAAAACACCTTTTTCAAAAACCAAATACTTCAAAGTCTTTAGAAACTTTTCGGGACATTTGGAAACAATTTAAAACATTCAAAAACCAATAAACTTTTAAAATCGTGAGCCTAAGCTCTGATACCACTAAAACTGTCACGCCCCGATCCTCGGATCGACCACGCGACAGCCGCCGTGAAATCTCGATATACGGGCAGAACCTCCCCATATACCGGGACTCCGCAAGGCTACAAAGACGGCACCACAGTTCTTTCCATACATCAATCATCAAAAATAGAAAACATCACATAACAAAACACATGCAAGGACACATCCGGTCCATCCCTGTACACACGAGCACACATCGGGGAGAGGGAACCTGTACATGCATAGTTACACATCAACACACAATTGGGAGAGGGAACCTGTGCATGCACGGCACACAATATGGCCATCCAAGCCATTTCAAAGTTCACAGTATAAGGAAAGCATTTAACAAACAGGAAGTCCCAAAACATAGTCGTAAGATCTTACTAATACTCGCCTGAAGAATCAAGCAAACGTCCGTAAGATCCAAACGATATGAGTTGTCCAAGACTTCGTGAAATCGAAAGAAAATAACCATTCTCAATATTACAAACCAAATGTCCCACTCAAAAATGAGTTTTTACCAAAACTAGGAGAGAAAGAAAGTAAACAACAACCACGTAAGGATTCCATCAATACTTGTTCCTATACAGAAACAAGTATCGATTAAATCCGTACCAAAAAGAATTGTACAAGTCTTCCCTTCTTCGGATTTCAATTCAAACCAAAAATGACTATACATCTCGATGTATACCTACAAAAGCCAGCTAGTAGGCCCTCCCCAAGCTCCAATCTCTGTCACAAATCTAATCTTCCTCTGAAAAAATGTTAAAGAGTGGGGTGAGTATTATAAATACCCAGTGAGTGGAGTGCAATGGCATGATTGTGTAATAAATAAGGGGTGAAAGTGGGGAATGTCAAAGCATACTTCAAACATCATTTTCATATCCAAACATTTCAGTAATTCAACATCATTTATAAAATATGCATCCATATCAAACATTTTCTCAGAAAATCACAAGGGTCCCATCGAAAACACTTCCGTCTCAGGGCGGCCAAACCCAGACGAAAGCCCGCCAAGGGTTTTTTCTATCCAATGTCTCAAAACAAACCCCCTTCCTTGGCATTGGCTCGAACCTCACCGGGGTGCAATCCGGATAGTCCGACGTGGCAGAGCAGAGGCCGCATACCTCTCTCGCATATAAAACCCCAATCCACGTCACCCCGTCAGGTCGCTCCGTGGGGGGAATGACTATAGCCATTTCTCTCGTGCACCATCATTTCACAATCATTCCATTTCAAACAATGTGCCATATTTTATCAATTCAATCCACAAATCATGCTACGAGCATTTACCAATCAAGTAATCAAGACAAATGGCAAAAATTCATGTAAAATCACATAGGATGCATTCATAATTCAAATTCTCATTTCAGACATCCCACAATCACAAATAATTGCATAAAAATCATATGAAAATCATTTCAAATCATTTATCAAAGAATTTAAAGACATTTTGCTTATTTACTACACAACGATCCGTCCACTCACCTCTAGGGAGGGTATTCACTCCCTATTTTCGAAATCAACTCAAAAAAACTCCCCTCGAGTCTCCAAAGGTCAACCTAGACCAATCAACACGAATCATCATCAATTAAGGCTCTATAAAAGGGTTTCTAATTTCCCTTTTATTTAAAATAGCTTAAATTTACACAACCACGTTCTTACACTTTCATTTCATCAATTTAGGATCATTTCAAATCACCAACGACTTTAAATTTACAATATTCCTCAATTTTATCAATTTTCTCCCAAATTACATAATCTTAATTTAATTCACGCCAATTTCAATTCAATTCCCAAATAAAACTACGCAAATCAATCAAATAAAACTCTAATACTATCAACGACATTTTAACATGCTTCGATTCAATTTACATCAAATTCTAGACCTAACTTCCATCATTTCATACAAACTTTCAAGAATAACACATTTCCTACGAATCTAGCATATTTTTAGAATATATCCACACTTATTCTCAACCTAAATTAGACAATTAATCTGAGTATTGAAGGGATTGAAAATCCCTCACCTAGGGTTTCTCAGTTTGCAAACCTATCTTCCGGCGTGAATTCAAGCCTGTAACAATTTCAATTTACAACAATCGTTAGAATTAAACCTAACGACTAAGAATATTCAACCCTAGAATTAAAATTGAAAAACCTAGGCTTACCTCTGCAGGTCTGTAACCTAGGGTTTTTGCTGTCCTGCGGCCTAGGGTTTTGAAAGGATGCAGTGGCCGCTGGTTTGGGTTGTCGACAGTGGGAAGTGCTCCCAGTGAGCACTGCGAGCAAGCAAAAGAGGAAGGCAGTAGAAGTTCTGCCATCGCGCGCACGGGAGAGAGAGGGAGAACTTTGTTCGCGCGCGGGAAGAGAGGGAAGAGGGAGAATCGCCCGCTCGTGCGTGGAAGAGAGCGACTGAGAGCGATAATGGTGGTGGTGGAAGGCGAAACAGAGGCGACAAAGTAGAGTCCGTGAGCGAGAGGGAGAGAGTTCGTGAGAAAGAGGGAGAGAGCGAACAGAGAGAGAAAGACGAAGAAAGCAGAGGGAAGAAGAGAGAGAGACGAACACCGCGATGGCGGTGATGGTGTGGTGGTGATGGCGGAGATGAATCGCGAGGGAGAGGGAGAGCTTCGGTGTTCAGTCGAAGGAGAGGAAGAGAGCGCAGAGAGGAAATGCGATTAGGGCTATTAGCCCTAATCGATTTGGGGGAAAACGAGGGTGCTGCGTTTCACCCCGAAACGCAACATCTTCTTTTTTTTTTTTTTTTTTTTTTTTTTTTTACTAACTATATAATATATATATATATATGTATTTTTCTCATCACATTGGATGTTCCCCAATATACCAAAAATAAAATATACTACGAATTTGTAATACGACATTTCAATTATACCAAAAATTTAAAATTTATACCCCAAAATCAAAAATCAATAAAATTAAAATTTCTCTTTATATTATAAAACAAATTTCCAAAAACTCGGTGTTACACTAGGAATTGAAATTCTCTCTATCTCTCTTACTCATTATGGTCATGGATCATAAGCCCTGATGATGTCATTATTATAGAACTCATTATATTTCTCTGGAATCTATATGATCTGATGAGGTCAGTCAATTCCGTGGTTCAAGATTACAACTTGATTGGGAAGGGTGTAAATTTAGTTGGAGGTAAAATTAGCAAAGGAACATGCAATTGTGTCATGTTATTTGTAAATGCTCTTGTTGGTTTCAGTCCTAATTGTCATGAGATTTGAGAAAAAAATTCTTGATTTGGATTCCACCTCAAGGAATAAGGCTTATAAGATGCATTTTGGTCATCTCCCTTACATTTAGATTCCAAATTATATTAAATCGAATCCTATTCCTTTTATGGTTAAAAACATATAGCTATCTCATAGAAGTCTTAGAAGAGTGGTAGATGATTGTTGGAGAGAAATCGAAGATGGGGGATTTCAAGTACATCATAAATGCAAAGAGTTCTGAAAGTTGGATAAGATAACTTGTGGAAATATTAGAGTAAAGAAGAGTATCATCCTTGACCAGATAGATGTTTCATAGATTGGATATTTAAAGTGATTGCTTATGATCCTTATTTATCAGAAGGTGAGTCTTAGGTAAAAGGTAAGGTCTTTGTACTCATTTTATTTACACTCTATTCGAAAGTTACAAGCATTAGATGTTTCCTCTCATGGTAATGTAATCCCTTTCTATTTATGAATGTCATCTTCATAAAACGCTAAAGAGGAATGAGGGTATGAAAAGCATTATGGAAATTATTACCTTTCTCTTTAGGCAATAATGTTATAAGACTATCAATAAGTATTATCAATTCAAGCATTAGCTATTTTATATACTATATGAATTCAAGGTTGTTTGAACTATATTATATGGGATGTAAATTTAGTAGATTGGGTAGAATGAATTAAAAGTTGGTAGGAGTAGACGGAAAGGGTATCAGTAGGAATTGCTAGAAAGTTCCTTCTAATTGTCTATAACCAATGATTGTGATCCTTTGAAGGGATATTCGTATTGTGAGAATAAGGTTACTACACTATATATATGAACCTATGGTTACTGAAGTTGTGATGGTTGGTATTGTGTGACTAAAACAGATTCTTATCCTATAAAGAGGTTTCTCTGTAGGATTATGGAACATTACATTTTGAGATTGCTATAAATTGAGTTTATTCTAGGACTTATTATTCTATAATTAAAGGGACCCTTGACTTATATGGCTTGTGGTTTGATTACTTGTAGGAGAATTGATTGCTTGTGAGATCACTATAAGAGTCATTGTGGCATATAAAGATCTAAAATTAAGTTCTTATTGGCAGTCATATAGGAATATGAATAGGAGGTATTGAATAATAGATTCAAAAATAGATGGAGAGTTATGCAGATGCCCTACTATGGTTGCATATGGCTAAATTAAGATGATTAATGTGGATATACTTTAACAGGTTGGAAATATTATGGATGATAAAATATTAGTTTAATTTTAAAACATTGATGGCAGTGAAATCGTGAGAAGATTGCCCTTAGAAGGAAATTAATGACTCGTAGCCTTTGACTCACTTGGTTCTTTTATTTCTTTGTTGAGCAGATGTCTTTATCGTGCTTTTGCCTTTAAGTAAGGAATTTCCTCATATGTCACCCTTGTTATTACCTCATTTGTTCCAACCATTGATACTTTAAGATAGATAGATAGATAAATTTTTGCTATAATAAAGTGTTGGTTTTGAAAGAGTGTTTGTCTAAGAACTTCATTAAGAGATCTTGAGAACTTCATTGAAAAATCTTTCTAGTTTTGTTAACACCCTATTATAGGATAAGATATTTTGATGATTGGACTTAAGATTATATTGATTTTGATTGTTTCTATGTATATTGTTTCCATAGATGATTGGTGGAGGTTGATCTCAATCTAACATAGGAAAGGGATAGGAGAAAACAGAAATTGGAAATTTTCATAGGGATATAATAGTTTTGAAGAATTGGAAAACAAGCTGGTAAGAATTTGGACTAAATTAGTGGTTGGTGGCACTATTTGGCTTGTCTCATGCCCATAGCACACTCGCGTGAATGACTTAAGTTCTAGGAGCATTTTAGAGAAGAGATATGTGGTTTATAGATAGGCATACCACTCATAGATATAGAACTAGTACAAGACTTTGTGTAGAATGAGATATGGAAATTATCATCATTTAGTAATTTTTTTGAAATTTAGTTCAAATAGGAAGGTTGTATTGAAAACACTGTATGCAGATGGAAAGATTGTAATGTCTAGAGTGTAACAGTGATAAATATAAGAGATACTAAAAGTAGTTATTACTTTTTATAGTTTTAGGCGAGTCATATAAGCTAAATAAAAAAAAAGAGGTAAAATATTGACATGCTTTATCTTAGTTTCCATGGTTTTCTTTATTAGATTCAAGATTCATGACAATTGTTGCCTACAACTTGAGAATAAAGATCACCCTCCACTTATTCTAGTACTTCAAATTCTTGGGTTGAGATTGTCAATGATAAGAACTTGTTCAACCATGCCAGTCTAATTCTTAGATATCTAGCTCGCTGGAGTCTTATCTTGATTGATTTGATAGGATCAATAATTGAGATTTGGTAGATGTGTATTGTGAAGTAGTTTGAGGAATGCTCCATCTTCCTAAAATCCCTACTTTGATGATGATTTAGACCTTTCATTACTCTTGGGAAGTCTAGGCAACTCTATAACTAACCTAGTCTCTAATGCTTTGACTTATTAACATTTCTCATATTCTGTTTGGAATTATCCTTTAAGAGGGTGGAGAAAACATCCTCAATATACTAAATATACTTGACAATTTGTAAGGAATTTGGCCCAAGGATGAATATGTCCGAAGTTCCTATGTAAGATATTATGCACAGAGATCGTAGATGAGTTATTTTCTCAATAGATTGTGTCAAAAAGTTTTTAGTTGTGTTACTGGAAAGTAATCCTAGGTCTACTACTCTAGACCATTAATAGATAATACTAGTAATAGATTAAATAAATACAAGTAATTCTTCTGATGTACCCCATGAGATTTCATATTTGTTTGTTCAAGCTAGTGACAACTTTGTTGTCTAGTTTGGAAGTTTGAGGATATGGAAAACCAGTGACAGCTTCCTCAATGTTTGATGCAGTCACCTTGGAGAAGCTAATATGATGAGCCTTTACGTGATGACATGAATATTATGATGATAATTCTTTAGATTCTCTGCTGGATATATTGTACTTCTGTTTGAAGGAACAAGTAATTTTCCAAACTTATGGAATCTTTAAAAGTACAGTTTATTATTCATTCTTTAGTTTATAAGTGTTATATTTCTTTTATATCTCTATTCTCTATAAACGTTTCATTCTTCATCACTTATTTGCTTATACACTCATGCAAAAGCCCAACTCTGGGATCTATACATTGCAATGAGGTTTATCTGGTGTTTCAGTTAGCTGCAGTGGTTTTGAGTTCCTTAGATAACCATTTTAAGTAAAGTCTCTTTAATTTGAGGTGGATTCATCCTTCTAATGGAAGTATGAGGTTATATGGATTATTCTAGGTTTTACAACATCGAAATAGTGAATCTTACAAGCATCTAGACAGAAATATATATGCATGGTTACTTGAGCACCATTTAGGAGTAAGAACATCTATAAACAAAATTTTGAGGTATATTGAACAGGTCGAGTTCAATGATAGTATTTTCTAGATATTGTGGTATGTGCATTAAAGACTTCAGTTTTAAATCTTTCTGTAATACTTTGCAACAGATATAGGGTAGAGGCCTATTTCAGTTGTTGTTGAGGAATGCATTGATCTAGAAAGTATTGCTCCTTTCATATCCAAAGGTTTCGAGGAATAACACCTACCAAGCACTTATATTGGGACAAGACAATTTTTCTATCATTACTTTGGGGAATACTATAGAGTATGATAATGTATTTATAGTTGAATTTATTTGATGAAGGCCTTATTTTTAATATGGTGTTGAGAATTTGATAGCGATGTAACCTAAGAAACAACAGTGGCAGAAAAGTATGGATATAGAATTGATGTACGATTATTATTTAAATTTCAATGACGAAATTTCTTTTAGGGGGTAAAGTATTGTAATACCGAGATAAAAAATAAATAAATAAATAAATAAAAAATAAAAATGTGGGCCCCACCTTCCACATTTCTTTTTCTTTTCTTCTTCTTTTTCTTCTCCTACTCCCGACTCTTTCCTCTGTGTCTCCTGCCCTCTCTCCCTCATCTCACTCCCTCGTCTCTCTCTTAATCTCACTTTCTCTCTCTATAGAAATTGATTCTCTCTCATTAATCCTTCCATCTAACCCTAAAACCTCAAACAAAACCTGATTTTGTGAGGAATTTTAGAAAATCTAGGGTTACACACGAAAGAGAAAATTAGGGTTTTTGAAAACCCAACTCCAAATTCCAATCCGGTTTCGAATCTAAGGTAATTTCTTACTCTAAATTTTGTATTTGACTTCATTTATATTATATTAGAGTTTATTGTTAGAGAACAGTTGGCTGAGGAACCGAATACTCTAGGGTTATAAAATATAAGGTTTAGGGTTTCGATTTATGGGAATATAACATGCTTAACATCTAAATATTGTCTGAATATTGGAAATATTGGAATTAAATGGGAATTCAAAAATAAAAAATAAAAATTTCCTACGAATCTGGACAGCCTGTGCGGTCTGTGATCATTCTGTAATAACTCTTTCTACACTACTGAAAACCGAATAGAGTTTATTTCTACTAAAACTAGACGTCTAGAGCTTTAAAATGACATATGACTCAAAGGGTTTCATTGAGAATTGAATTTATGGTGAATTTTTAAAGTGGCATGAATTCTGCAGAGAATTCTGTGTACTGCCCGAGTCCGTCGCTGCAATTTTGACAGGCCTTCTAGGTTGAATTAGTCTAGGCTCTAAACTTGAAAGTTGTAGATCTGTGTCTTAGCTTTAATTTGAGACCTACATCACTTAAATCCAATATGTATGGTGAAAGTTATGATAATTTTTCTGGAACTGCACAAATTTAGGTTATGAGTTTAGGACTTAATATTCATAAATTTAGATACTTTGATACAATTTGAATGAACTTGGGACATAAACATAAAAGTTGTAGTTTTATATTTAATCTTTTAGCAAAAATTACAATTTCCATGATCTTAGAAATATAGATCAAGATACGGTCATTTTTTTTTATAATATGTTATGCTGGAAATTATTGGGAAGTTAGGAATTTGTGATATATTGAGAAGAACCAAATTTCTTTAGTATAGGTATACAATTTAATGATTAATTTGTGACCAATGTCTTAGGTTAAGGCATTGGGAATCAAAGGAGATGTTGGATTTTTTCGATTTGGAAATTGGGAGTGATTACCCTCCCAAGAGGTGACTGGATAGTCCGTTGTGTCATAAATGAGCAAATCATTTTTAAATTCTTTTATAAATGATTTTGAATGATTTTTACATGATTTATATGAAACTATTTGTGATTGTGGGATGTCTGAAATGGAAATTTGAATTAGAATGCATCCTATGTAATTATAAATGAATTTGTGCCATTTGCATTGGATATTGGATTGGTAAATGCTTGTAGCATGATTTCGGGATTTGTTTGATGAAACATGACACTTTGATGGCATTTTGAATGCTTGTGAAATGATGATGCACGAGTGAAATGACTATAGTCATTCCCCCACGGAGCGACCCGACAGGGTGATGTGGATTGGGGTTTTATTGCGAAAGAGGTATACGCGGCCTCTGCTCTGCCACATCGGACTATCCGGATTGCACCCCGGTAAGGTACGAGCCAACACCAAGGAAGGGGATAGTGTTTTGAAATACTGAAATGGAAAACCCCTTGACGGGCTTCCGTCTTGGTTCAGCCAAACTCAGGACGGAAGTGATTTTGTTGGGACCCTTCTGATTTTATGAAAGAATGTTTGATGTGGATGCATATTTTGTGAATTATCTTGATTTACTGAAAATGCTTTTATATATAAAGTGTTGTTTGAGATATACTTTGACTCTTTCACATTCACCCCTCATTTATTACACAATCATACCATTGTACTCCACTCACTGAGTATTTATAATACTCACCCCTCTATTTTATATTTTTCAGAGAAAGTTTAGGGCTGCGACAGAAATTAAAGCTTAGAAAGTTTTATTCGCTGACTTGTGTAGGTATATAGTGATGTAAGGTTATTTTGGTTTGATCTGAAATCCATGGAAGGGATAATTTGTATAACTCTTTTGGTATGGATTTAATCGATATTTGCTTCTTGTATAGGAGCAAGTATTGGTGGAATCCTTATATTGCTTATGTTAAAACTTGTTCATTTTCTTTTAAATTTCATTTTTGGTAAAAACTTATTGTTTAAATGGGACATTTAGAGTTTATTTGATTTTTGAAAGGCCGGGATGACCGGATGCGTGCATGTGATTTGGATTGGCTGAGTTGGCCTTGTGTGTGTGTAATACCAGAATCTTGATGTTCAGTATTTTGGAAATATTTCTATAAGAAAGTAGAAAAATGTTGACTTTGTGTATATATATATATATATTTGTTTAGTTATTTAAATATATTATAAAAAAAAAAAAAAAAAAAAAAAAAAAGAAAGTGGAGATGCTGCGTTTCGGGGTGAAACGCAGCACCCCGCTGTTCCCGAATCGATTAGGGCTAATAGCCCTAATCGATTCTCACTCTCTGCCCTCTCCCTCGTTCTCTCTCTCGCGAACATTCTGTCTCTCACTCTCCCTGACCTTCGTCTCTCATCTTCGATCGATCCGCCACCACCTGCGACGCCGCTGCAACCACCACCTGCGACGCCGCTGCAACCACCACCGCGAACCACCGCGTTCGCCTATTCTCTGTCCCGTACCGTTACTCTGTCTCTTTCTCTCGCGAAATCTCTCTCTATCACGATCTCGCGCCATCTCTCTGGTTCTCACTCACTCGTCTCTCCCTCTGTTTCACTCTGTTTTGTCTCTCCCGCGCGAATGGAGTTGCTCTTCGTCTCTCTTTCGCGCGACGACAGAGATCTTTGCCTCCTACGCCACTGCTCACTCGCGCAGTGATTCCTGATCGCCGGTCGAGAGCCCTCACTGCAACCCACCATCGAGGCTTTGAAAACCCTAGACTGCAACCACCGTCCCGCATAGGTAAGGATCGGTCCTAACCCTAGCCTTAGGGTTTTCAACATTCCTTAGTAAAAAGTCCGGTTATTGAATTAAATGTTGAATTTGGACTCCTTGCGGGTTTGAGAACGGACTCGAGAAAGTACCCGAGCAAGGATTTCGATCCACGAGAAACCCTAGGTGAGGGATTTTCAATCCCTTAAGCAATTCAAGTATTTTTGTTAAATTGAGTTAGAAATTACATCGATATATTTTTCGAAATGTGTTAGACTTGAAAGAAATGTATTTCCCTACGTAGTTGTATGACATTTATTGCGGTTAGGTCTAGAATTTGATATAAATTGACGTGAATTAAATTAGGATTATGTAAATTCGGGAGAAATTGATAAAATTGAGGAATATTGGAAATGTAAAGTCGTCGGTGATTTGAAATGATACTAGTTTGAGGAAACGGCAAGTATTGGAACGTAATTATGCAAGTAAAGGCTATTGTAAATAAAAGGGGAATTTGAACACCCTTTAATAGAGCTTGAATTGATATTTATTCGTCTTGATTGGTCTAGGTTGACCTTTGGAGACTCGAGAAGAGTCGTTTTGTGTTGATTTTGGAAATAGAGAGTGAGCACCCTCTCTAGAGGTGAGTGGACGGATCGTTGTGTAGTAAATAAGCAAAATGTCTTTAAATTCTTTGATAAATGATTTGAAATGATTTTCATATGATTTTTATGCAATTATTTGTGATTGTGGGATGTCTGAAATGAGAATTTGAATTATAAATGCATCCTAAGTGATTTTACATGAATTTGTGCCATGCGACTTGATTACTTGATTGGTAAATGCTTATAGCATGAATTTCAGATTGAATTGATAAAATGTGGCACATGGATGGAAATTTGAATGATTGCGAAATTGTGGTATTGTGAATCGATGATTATGAAATGAAAGGTGCCGCAGATGACTATAGTCATACCCCCCACGGAGCGACCCGACGGGGTGACGTGGGTTTGGGTTATATGCGAGAGAGGTATGCGGCCTCTGCTCTGCCACGTCGGACTATCCGGCTGCACCCCGGGGAGGTCCGAGCCAACGCCAAGGAAGGGGGTAGTTTTGAAAAACTGAAATGGAAAACCCCTTGGCGGGCTTCCGTCTTGGTTCGGCCAAACGCAAGAAGGAAGTGTTTTCGATGGGACCCTTGTGATTTTCTAAAGGAATATTTGAATGAATGCTTGACATGGATGCATATTTTATAAATGATGTTGAATTACTGAAATGTTTGGATATGGAAAATGATGTTTGAAGTATGCTTTGACATTCCCCACTTTCACCCCTTATTTATTACACAATCATGCCATTGCACTCCACTCACTGGGTATTTATAATACTCACCCCACTCTTTAACATTTTTCAGAGGAAGATTAGATTTGTGACAGAGATTGGAGCTTGGGGAGGGCCTACCAGCTGGCTTTTGTAGGTATACATAGAGATGTATAGTCATTTTGGTTTGAACTGAATTCCATGGAAAGGAAGACTTGTACAATTATTTTGGTACGGATTTAATTGATACTTGTTTCCTGTATAGGAACAAGTATTGATAGAATCCTTACGTGGTTTGTTGTTTATTTTCCCTTCTTCCATTTTTGGTAAAAACTTATTGTATAAATGGGACATTTGGACTTTATTCGAATTTTGAAATGGCTTGGATGGCCATATTGTGTGTCGTGCATGCACAGGTTCCCTCTCCCCGATTGTGTGTTGATGTGTAAATGCGCATGTACAGGTTCCCTCTCCCCGATGTGTGCTCGTGTGTACAGGGATGGACCGGATGAGTCCTTGCATGTGTTTGTTATGTGATGTTTTCTGTTTTTATATGATTGATGATTTGTGTAGAAAGAATTGTTGTCTTGCTGTCTTTGTAGCCTTGCGGAGTCCCGGTATATGGGGAGGTTCTGCCCGTATACCGAGATTTCTTGCGGCTGTCAGCGTGGTCGATCCGAGGATCGGGCGTGACAGCTTTAGTGGTATCAGAGCTTAGGTTCACGATTTTAAAAGTTTGATGATTTTGGAATGATTTCAAATATTTCCAAATGTCCCGAAAGTTTCTAAAGATTTTGAAGTGTTTGGTTTTTGAAAAAGGTGTTTTTGAGAATGTACAAGTCTTCCATGGATTTCTTAGGAAATTGGGAATGTTCTTTTAGGGGGTTAACCATTAGTTTTGCTTAACCCATTGAATTTACCATATCCTCCTTGTCTTGTAGCACTATGCCTCCCCGAAAGAGAATGAGGAACGTGAACGAGATTCCTCCACCGGAGCACGAGGATGAGTCGTCCTCGCATGCTCTTCCTCCCTCGGTGTCTGCGCACCCGGCTCCTCCCACTGGGGTTTCTGCTCCTCCTGTCACCGCTCTACAACAAGTAGTGGAGTGGTGGACCACCTTTGGAGCGCAGTACCAAGCTCCACGGCCGACTGCAGCTCCACCGGCTCCTCCTTCAGTGCCGGTTACTACTCCTAGCACTCCACTAGCACCTTCTCCTCCGGTTGCTACGGCAGCCGATCGCCCCAAGGTAGAGCTGTCCAAGTTGATAAAGGAGGCGAGACATTTGGGGTGTGAGACCTTTTCGGGTTCTTCTGATGCTTCTGTGGCCAAGGAATGGATTGGCCGAATCCAAGAAACCGTCACCGACATGGGATTAAGTGATGAGAGAAAGTTATGGGTGGCGGTGAAGCTGTTGGATAAAAGTGCGAGGACTTGGTGGGAGAATGTGAAGGGGAGGACTCCTATTGCTCTTACCTGGACAGATTTCCTCAAAGCTTTTGAGGAAAAATACTTCACCCGATTCTACCAAGATCGGAAAAGAGAAGAGTTTTTCAAACTGTCTCAAGGGAGCAAGACCGTGTCTGAATATGAGACAGAACTGAGAGAGCTTGCTACCTATGTCCCGGAGTTTGTGAATTCCGAGAACTCCATTAGTTCGAAATTTGAATCAGGGCTAAACTTGAACATTAGGGAGAAAATGCCTATCACCAGAGGGCATACATTCCAAGACATTCTAGACATGGCCTTGAGGGCCGAGATGATGGTGATGGAGAGGAACAAAGTCAGGGAACCTCAGGGGAAAGGGAAGAGGCCTAGTAGCTCCAATCCAGGTCAAGGCTTCAAGAAGAGTCGAGGCACCGGCTCTTATTATAGTGGTGGATCCTTTTCGGGGTCAGTTGGCTTTCCTCAAAGCCGATCTACTTTTAGACCAAGTGCTCCCAGCAGATCTGTGGATGTGGGAGTAGGGTACAGGGGTGGCAGAGGAGGAGTTTGCCCGAATTGCAAGAGGCATCATTCAGGTCCGTGCGGGGGACCCAAGAGGTGTTACCACTGTGGCAAGGAAGGTCACCTTAGGCACTCTTGTCCGGAGTTGTTTGTAGAAGGACAAGGGAGTAGGCAAGTCCGAGCTCCCTCGGGTGGTTTTAGAAGAAATCCGGCGACTGTTCCTACACCTTCCACTAGTAATGCACAGAGGACAGCCACCGGTAGTAATACGGTTGCAGCCCCCACTCACCGCCCTCAGCCTAGGACTCAGACCCGAATCTATGCCATGACAAACGAAGAGGCCCAGGTCAATCCCGATGTAGTCACAGGTAATTTCTATTAAATTTTAAGCTTTGAAATTGAAAATGTGATATTAATGGTTTGTGATTATAGTTCAAAGAATGTGGGTGATACAATATTGTTTGTGGTTTATACTATAGGTACGATGAAGGTCTTTGATGTTGATGCACATGTACTCATAGATACTTGGGTCTAATCATTCCTTTGTGAGTTCGGGGTTTGCCAAGCATTCTAATAGGCCTCTAGTCCCACTTGTTGAAGAGTTATTGATTATTACACCTTTGGGAGAGCACTTAATTAGAGACACAGTGTACAAGTCTTGTAAAGTGAAAATCGGTGAAGTAGCTCTTGAGGCGGATTTGATTCCGTTGGAAATGAAAGATTTCGATGCTATTTTGGGCATGGATTGGCTATATTTTCACCGAGCTTCCGTTAATTGCTTCACTAAGGAAGTGGAATTCCGAAGGCCAGGACATCCCTTTCTTATATTCACCGGTGAACGGCGGGTATTGCCGAACTGCGTGATTTCAGCTCTTGAAGCACGGAGATTGGTGCATAAGGGCTGCGAAGCATATTTGGCTCATATCATTGATACTACGGCGGAAAGCCTTGATCTGAGCAACGTCCCTGTGGTGAATGAGTTTCTGGACGTCTGTCCGGAAGAGTTACCTGGGTTACCACCGATTCGGGAATTTGACTTCGCTATAGATCTTATTCCCGGCACGGCACCAGTTTCTACTACTCCTTATCGAATGGCACCGGCGGAACCCGAAAGAGTTGAAGGTCCAACTCCAAGAATTGTTGGATAAAGGATTCATCCGACCGAGCATTTCACCTTGGGGTGCTCCGGTTCTCTTTGTGAAGAAGAAAGATGGCACTCTTCGATTGTGTATCGATTACCGACAATTAAATAAGGTGACCATCAAGAACAAGTATCCTTTGCCGAGAATTGATGACTTGTTTGACCAACTCCAAGGGGCGAGTGTCTTCTCCAAGATCGATTTGAGGTCCGGTTATCACCAGTTGCGGATAAAGGAAGATGATGTCCCCAAAACTGCGTTTAGGACACGGTACGGGCATTATGAATTCTTGGTGATGCCTTTCGGCTTGACGAATGCTCCGGCAGCTTTCATGGACCTTATGAATCGAGTTTTCCACTCCTATCTCGATAAGTTCGTCATTGTTTTCATTGACGACATTCTTGTGTATTCCAAAAATGATGAAGAGCATTCAGATCATCTTCGGATTGTGCTACGAGGACTCTCGAGACAAGCAATTGTATGCTAAGTTTTCAAAATGTGAATTTTGGTTGAAAGAAATTGGTTTCTTGGGACATGTAGTATCCGGAGAAGGGATATTTGTTGATCCGAAGAAAGTTGAGGCAATTCTGAGATGGGAACAGCCCAAGAACGTCACCGAGGTGAGAAGCTTCCTCGGATTGGCGGGTTACTATCGAAGATTCGTAGAGGGTTTTTCCAAAATTGCAGCTCCGTTGTCTGGTTTGACGCGGAAAGGAATTAAATTTGAATGGACAGATAAATGTGAGCAGAGTTTTCAAGAACTCAAACAGAGACTCACATCAGCTCCCATACTTGCCCTTCCTACTATCGGTGATGATTATGTTGTTTACAGCGATGCTAGTAAACAAGGGTTGGGATGTGTCTTGATGCAGGGCGGCAGAGTTATCGCCTATGCTTCTCGACAGTTAAAGAAGCATGAGTTGAATTATCCTACCCATGATCTAGAATTGGCTGCAATCGTATTTGCATTAAAGATTTGGCGTCATTATTTATATGGAACCACTTGCAGAGTCTTTACCGACCACAAGAGCCTCAAGTACCTGCTCACCCAGAAGGAGCTCAATTTGAGGCAAAGAAGATGGTTAGAACTGATCAAAGACTATGATTTGGTGATTGATTATCACCCGGGCAAGGCGAATGTAGTTGCGGATGCTTTAAGCCGCAAGTCTTCATCTTCTTCTCTAATTCAGGGAGACTCTTACCTCTCATGCCTGGTGGCATTTCGTGCTCTTGGTGCCGAAATTTCTTGTGATGACAGCGGTGCGTTATTGGCGAAATTTGAAGTTCGACCAACTTTGGTGGATCGTATTAAAGAACTCCAAACCACTGATGAAGAGTTAAAGCAAATTGTGGAAAAAGTTCGCAAGGGTGAAACTAATGATTTTCATGTTCGGGAGGATGGTACAATCATGTATGGGAAACGGATTTGTGTTCCCAAAGATGATGGGCTTCGAAAGGCTATTCTAGAAGAAGCACACTCTTCGGCTTATGCTATGCATCCCGGAAGCACAAAAATGTACAGAACCATCAAAGAAACTTATTGGTGGTCAGGTTTGAAGCGGGAAATAGCTGAATTTGTGGCAAGATGTCTGGTTTGTCAACAAATAAAAGCCGAGCATCAAAAACCAGCCGGAACGCTTCAACCATTGCCTATACCTGAATGGAAATGGGAGCATATTACTATGGATTTCGTGGTAGGATTGCCACGTACTCCGAGTCGTCATGATTCCATTTGGGTGATAGTGGACAGACTCACAAAATCGGCACATTTCCTCCCAGTTCAGAATACTTATTCCTTGGAGAGGTTAGCAAGGTTGTACCTTGATGAGATTGTCCGACTTCACGGGGTTCCAGTATCGATTGTATCAGATCGAGATCCCCGATTCACATCCAGATTCTGGCCTAAGTTGCAAGAGGCCTTGGGTACCAAGTTGAAGTTCAGCACTGCTTTTCATCCGCAAACCGATGGGCAATCTGAACGTACAATTCAAACATTGGAAGATATGTTGAGAGCGTGTGTTATGGATTTCTATGGGAGTTGGGATAGGCATCTCTCGCTGATTGAATTTGCATACAACAACAGCTACCAAGCTAGTATTGGGATGCCTCCCTATGAAGCTCTCTACGGAAGGAAATGTCGAACTCCACTTTGTTGGGATGAAGTTGGAGAACGGAAGATTGAAAGTATAGAATTGATCGAAACTACCAAGGAAAAGGTGAAGCTAATTCGGGAAAGAATGAAGGCAGCTCAAGATCGGCAAAAGAGCTACGCCGACAAAAGGAGAAGGCCCTTGGAATTCGAAGTGGGAGATATGGTATTCTTGAAAATATCTCCTTGGAAGGGTATAGTTCGATTTCAGAAACGAGGAAAACTAAACCCTCGTTATATTGGACCCTACAAGATTCTGGAAAGAATTGGAATGGTAGCATACCGACTAGAATTGCCGTCAGAATTGCAAAGGATCCATGATGTCTTTCACGTTTCGATGTTGAAAAAGTATTTGCCGGATCCTTCGCACGTATTGGAAGTTCCTCCAATAGAACTGAAAGAAGACTTGAGTTTCAAAGTGCAACCTGTGCAGATAGTAGATAGACAGCTCAAACAGTTGAGGAATAAGCAGATTCCTATGGTAAAAGTGCTGTGGAAAAACAATCAAGTCGAAGAACAGACTTGGGAAACCGAAGAACTAATGCGGAAGCAACATCCGCAGCTGTTTGATACATGAGTTGTATTTTGAAATTTCGAGGACGAAATTTGTTTTTA
Organism: Dillenia turbinata; assembly: GCA_037126225.1. Classification (NCBI taxonomy): domain Eukaryota; kingdom Viridiplantae; phylum Streptophyta; class Magnoliopsida; order Dilleniales; family Dilleniaceae; genus Dillenia; species Dillenia turbinata. The sequence continues at coordinate 2,926,094 of JBAMMX010000028.1, read as the reverse complement.
GGGGGTTAAGAGTTGTAATACCAGAATCTTGATGTTCAGTATTTTGGAAATATTTCTATAAGAAAGTAGAAAAATGTTGACTTTGTGTATATATATATATATATTTGTTTAGTTATTTAAATATATTATAAAAAAAAAAAAAAAAAAAAAAAGAAAAAGAAAGTGGAGATGCTGCGTTTCGGGGTGAAACGCAGCACCCCGCTGTTCCCGAATCGATTAGGGCTAATAGCCCTAATCGATTCTCACTCTCTGCCCTCTCCCTCGTTCTCTCTCTCGCGAACATTCTGTCTCTCACTCTCCCTGACCTTCGTCTCTCATCTTCGATCGATCCGCCACCACCTGCGACGCCGCTGCAACCACCACCTGCGACGCCGCTGCAACCACCACCGCGAACCACCGCGTTCGCCTATTCTCTGTCCCGTACCGTTACTCTGTCTCTTTCTCTCGCGAAATCTCTCTCTATCACGATCTCGCGCCATCTCTCTGGTTCTCACTCACTCGTCTCTCCCTCTGTTTCACTCTGTTTTGTCTCTCCCGCGCGCGAATGGAGTTGCTCTTCGTCTCTCTTTCGCGCGACGACAGAGATCTTTGCCTCCTACGCCACTGCTCACTCGCGCAGTGATTCCTGATCGCCGGTCGAGAGCCCTCACTGCAACCCACCATCGAGGCTTTGAAAACCCTAGACTGCAACCACTGTCCTGCATAGGTAAGGATCGGTCCTAACCCTAGCCTTAGGGTTTTCAACATTCCTTAGTAAGAAGTCTGGTTATTGAATTAAATGTTGAATTTGGACTCCTTGCAGGTTTGAGAACGGACTGAGAAAGTACCTGAGCAAGGATTTCGATCCACGAGAAACCCTAGGTGAGGGATTTTCAATCCCTTAAGCAATTCGAAGTATTTTTGTTAAATTGAGTTAGAAATTACATCGATATATTTTCTGAAATGTGTTAGACTTGAAAGAAATGTATTTCCCTACGTAGTTGTATGACATTTATTGCGGTTAGGTCTAGAATTTGATATAAATTGACGTGAATTAAATTAGGATTATGTAAATTCGGGAGAAATTGATAAAATTGAGGAATATTGGAAATGTAAAGTCGTCGGTGATTTGAAATGATACTAGTTTGAGGAAACGGCAGTATTGGAACGTAATTATGCAAGTAAAGGCTATTGTAAATAAAAGGGGAATTTGAACACCCTTTAATAGAGCTTGAATTGATATTTATTCGTCTTGATTGGTCTAGGTTGACCTTTGGAGACTCGAGAAGAGTCGTTTTGTGTTGATTTTGGAAATAGAGAGTGAGCACCCTCTCTAGAGGTGAGTGGACGGATCGTTGTGTAGTAAATAAGCAAAATGTCTTTAAATTCTTTGATAAATGATTTGAAATGATTTTCATATGATTTTTATGCAATTATTTGTGATTGTGGGATGTCTGAAATGAGAATTTGAATTATAAATGCATCCTAAGTGATTTTACATGAATTTGTGCCATGCGACTTGATTACTTGATTGGTAAATGCTTATAGCATGAATTTCAGATTGAATTGATAAAATGTGGCACATGGATGGAAATTTGAATGATTGCGAAATTGTGGTATTGTGAATCGATGATTATGAAATGAAAGGTGCCGCAGATGACTATAGTCATACCCCCCACGGAGCGACCCGACGGGGTGACGTGGGTTTGGGTTATATGCGAGAGAGGTATGCGGCCTCTGCTCTGCCACGTCGGACTATCCGGCTCGCACCCCGGGAGGTCCGAGCCAACGCCAAGGAAGGGGGTAGTTTTGAAAAACTGAAATGGAAAACCCCTTGGCGGGCTTCCGTCTTGGTTCGGCCAAACGCAAGAAGGAAGTGTTTTCGATGGGACCCTTGTGATTTTCTAAAGGAATATTTGAATGAATGCTTGACATGGATGCATATTTTATAAATGATGTTGAATTCCTCGAAATGTTTGGATATGGAAAATGATGTTTGAAGTATGCTTTGACATTCCCCACTTTCACCCCTTATTTATTACACAATCATGCCATTGCACTCCACTCACTCGGGTATTTATAATACTCACCCCACTCTTTAACATTTTTCGGAGGAAGATTAGATTTGTGACAGAGATGGAGCTTGGGGAGGGCCTACCAGCTGGCTTTTGTAGGTATACATAGAGATGTATAGTCATTTTGGTTTGAACTGAATTCCATGGAAAGGAAGACTTGTACAATTATTTTGGTACGGATTTAATTGATACTTGTTTCCTGTATAGGAACAAGTATTGATAGAATCCTTACGTGGTTTGTTGTTTATTTTCCCTTCTTCCATTTTTGGTAAAAACTTATTGTATAAATGGGACATTTGGACTTTATTCGAATTTTGAAATGGCTTGGATGGCCATATTGTGTGTCGTGCATGCACAGGTTCCCTCTCCCCGATTGTGTGTTGATGTGTAAATGCGCATGTACAGGTTCCCTCTCCCCGATGTGTGCTCGTGTGTACAGGGATGGACCGGATGAGTCCTTGCATGTGTTTGTTATGTGATGTTTTCTGTTTTTATATGATTGATGATTTGTGTAGAAAGAATTGTTGTCTTGCTGTCTTTGTAGCCTTGCGGAGTCCCGGTATATGGGGAGGTTCTGCCCGTATACCGAGATTTCGCGGCGGCTGTCGCGTGGTCGATCCTAGGATCGGGGCGTGACAGTGTGTGCTGGTTTGAGTTAAATGGACTGGTACATCCTTTGATTATTTGTTAAATTCTGGAATGGTTGGGATGGCCCAATTATACTTGTGTGCATGTATGGGAACTCTCTCCCCGAATGTGTGCTGATGTGTGCTTGTGTGCACAGGGATAGACCGGATGGGTCCTTTGTATGTGTATTGATATATGATTTTCCTATTTTGATGGATTTGTAGATTGGAAAATTTGTTGTACTGTTGTGTAGCTTTGCGGAGTCCCGGTATATGGGGAGGTTTTGCCCTGTACCGAGACAACGCGACGATTGTCGCGTGGTCGATCTGAGGATCGAGACGTAACAATTTTAATATTATATTAATAAAAAATTTTAATATTAAAATACAAATTAAAAAGTTTTTATAGAAATATTATAAATAATTATTTTATAAAATATGAAAGTAATATTAAATTTAATAAAATATTTTGATTTTATAAAATGTGATCGGGGTACTTTGCTAATTCAAAAAATAAAAGCGGGTATACTTTGATAACAAAAAAAAGGGTAGTTTGGTGATTAAAGAAAAAGGTCGGGGTACTTTGATAAAAACATATGCGTAGTAATCCGGGTAGTTTGGTAATTCAAAATAAAGCGGGGGTATTTTGATAAAATCGCATGAACAGTAACCCAAAAAGCGAGGTACTCTTGATAATTCAAGGAAAAGAGATAGTATTTTTGTAAAAGCACATGAACAATAATCGAAACCGCCCTTTATATATATATAGATAATTAGGACGAGCACCTAGAGACAAAAAGGTTCCCGTCACTTACCCTTTCACTTGTCGCTGTTGCTGGCTCAATCTCATTCCCATGACAACCAACATACACTTGTCTCCGCTAGTAGCCCAGTCAACGTAAAATAGTCAGGTTTGTCAATCACCTTCAGACTGTTTTCCTTGTTTCCATCTTTCTTGAATATGCATTTTTGTTTGTTTAGAAGACTAATAACATTTTTCTAGAACCTTTGAAATGACTCCTTCATTGTGTTAATAGGACATTTGCAGCTTGTCTATGAAAAACCTGCTGTTGTTATAAACATGATTTTGAGAAAGGATCAGTTTTGTTTTCGTTTATTTATTTTTTTAATTTGATAAAATCTTGTCATGCAGTACAATTTCTGATGTATATGGTTGTCAAGACAAGCCCAAATTGAATCTATTTGTACATTTTGTGAAGCTCAACTGTGAAGAAGAGATCTTGCACGGGCTGGGGAGTTGCCCATAAGGGATTAGAACGGATGTGGCCCTACCTCTCCTATCAGCTTGCACTGTTCTATGAAAACTAAGATTTATGTCTAAAGTACCATAATTTAAATAGTAATTCCGGTGATATGGCACAGAACTTTCTAACATGCTGGCTGTCACCATGTACTTTTCATAATCTGTCCGGGTTATAACTATACTGCAGTAAAAAAGGGAAACAAGTTATGCTGGTTTACTTAAATTGGATGAACTTGAAGGAAAGAAAAAGGACACCCACAATTAACCACAAGCTGTTACTGTATATCTTGTACAAACCAAACATTATTTTACATTTTCTATAAATAGATAATTTATTTTTAAGTAGCTTGAACCTACTGCAACGCCACGGTGAGTGAGATGGTGCCAAAGGTGATTATGATAGGGGAAGTCTTCTAATGCTCTAAGCAATTTCATTTTCTTAAGGAACCAATTATTGTTGTCAGGAACTTACAGGACAACAAAGAAAGTTCAGGTCAGAATTGTGCTCCTTAGGCATAACAACAACAATGGCCTATAGTAAGTGACAATGAAGACATGGCTAGGAACAAACATAGAGCTTCTTCTTGCAAGTTCCTTCATCCGTTTTCACTACCATGTTGAATTTTCTACTCTTCGTCCATGTCTGATGATTTTAACAAGGAAAAGAGGCACCAAGTGAATGATTGAAAATAAAATAGAATAAAATAAAATTAGTTTGATTAGATTCTTGTGGGATTGATGGTCGGAGTCCTTTCTGATATAAATTTAAGAGACACTTACTTTGAGGCCAATGAAATGTCAACTTTGTCATGCTATGGGAATGGAATCTTTCTTGAGATGATGTTGGTGACCCTCTATCCGGAAGATGAGGTTGACTCGATAGATATAGATTCACTCTGAAAATTAAAATAAAATATCAACAGCATTATGAAGTTGTGGTTGGAATTAGTTCTCTAGGATTCACTGATCATGTTTAGAATATTATCTATAACTGTACTTGAAGCTACAAGCCTTTGTCCCCATTTTGCCCATCTTGATCCCCACAGGTTTTGTGGGATGCGCTTGAATTCCTGGTGACTTTTACTCCATGTATCCAGGTGTATGAGTGAGTGAGAGAGAGAGAGAGAGAGAGATGCTGATATGCAAATTAACTTTTATTCTTATCATTACTTTTCTATAGAACCACATTACATTTTTGTATTTTCAAGCCTAGAGAAGAAAAGAAAAATACATATTTTTGCAAAGTAGTGCACTTAGAAAGTCCATAAACCACCACACAGTTGTTAAGCTTAGCGTGCAAGGAGGTTGATATTCTACTTTGCGCATGCTTTTGCCGATGCCATGGCCATGTGCTCCACTTTGACCCCTGCATTACACATATTAGCCATTGCACGCGTATATTTCAGACCGTACGTCTTTAATGGTCCACAACGGTCCTGGTAAGTGTTCACCTGCATGACAGAACGCAAAAAAACTTGTTAAGTGAAATCAGATCACTTCCGGTCATCAAGAACTTGATCTGCTTAGGTTTTTTTTTCCACTGTTTCTTCTGAAATCTTTCTTTATGTCCGTAAAGGAACTTACAAATGCTTTAAGGCATTCCCAATCATCGACCAGAGGTTTCCCAGTAGGTCTAATCATATTCATCACAGTTGGACCATTTGCAGACCCAAACAATTGCTTCCCAATATTTTCAAAGCTTTGGTCGACACGCTTCCTATGAGACAATTCATTTTGTAGCTGATTGTGAGCCTCAAGCTTCATCTGAGACCCTTCAGCAGCGTTTTGATACTGAGGAAAAAACAATAAATTAGTTCAGTGTCACCAAATTAGTCCAATATATCAATTCATTAAAGCAACTAAATGAGAACCTTGCGCATCATATAATTGAGATTGGTGTCACGCTGGCTAATGACCCTTGTTGAGAGTAATCTTGAGTCTAAACTTGTATCAGTTTTGTTGTCATTATCAGGATTTGTGCCAACGTAAGTGTAGAGAACCTCTTTTTTCGTTTCCAAATCTCCATACTGCATAACATGGGACTTGCTTGAAGTTCTCTTTTTAACCTGTCAATGCAAATTCGGTCAAAGGAATTGAAAACTATAGATGTGCTAAGCAAATCTTCAATTGCCAAATTCCTACCACACTATATTGCTTCTGCAAAGTCTCAATCCGCAAATTGTGAATATCGCTGAATAAGGGCAACAGACAGCATAGAATTAGTATATGAGAGTGGTTTATTTATTTATTTTTTTGGCACAAGCACTGTTAAAAGGATAACTACATACTAACCTGTCCTCCATCCAAGAAATGCTATACAAGTCTCCTAGACAAACATCACCATCACAGTAATATGCATAGCTTGGTTCAGTTGGATTCGATGCTGTTGTTGCATAAATGTTTATATTGTTTGGAAGAAGGCCATCGAAAATACTCCCCGCCTCACAAGCTTCAATATAAATAACCTAAAAAAGAATTTGGTAGATACTATGTAGTTATAATCTAATTTTAAAAATAAAACTTCAATGAGAATTTCATGATTGACTAGGTTGAAAGGTATTTTTGTGAAATACCATGCTTTTATAAGTTCCCGCACTGTGCTTCTTCTTCAATACGTTGTTAAAGTCCTTGGCGTAAAGCTCTTTACCCGCAGGCATTTCTAGCAAAAGATAAACAATTCATTACCTGGGATTAGGTGACAAAATTCATTGTTCTCATCAATCATGGAGAACAAACTGTGTCTATAAATAATGCATAAATGTTTGTTTGGAAATACTTTTGCTAGAAAACAGAAAAGAGCAAAATCTCTTAGTACCAAACGTGCACGTTGATGGTGTACAAGTGGAATGCAACTTTTAGCCTCAATTTCAATCAAAATAAAGAGGAAAAAGAAAATTATAAAACATACTTACCAAGAACTCCCGGAGCACCATGATCAGTGTAAAATATAAAGATATGGTCATTTGGACCGCTGTTAACAACCTTTCCACTGCCTCCTTTAACGGCAGCCTTGTTTCCAAGAATAACAGCATAAAAGTTTTCAACATTAACTGCATCTCCCGTATAATCCTATGAAAATTATAAATATTTCCCATAAGATTTTGAGGTAATGCATAGATGCTATGATTGTGTGTGTGTGTGTGTGTGTGAGAGAGAGAGAGAGAGAGAGAGAGAGAGGGAGACCTTAGGAACTCCTTGGTAGACATTGGGACCATTAGGCTTGTTAATGATGACACCGGGTTGAGGATTCTCCTCAGCATAAGCAATGTCATCATACATGAAAACAATTATGTTCTCATCTTTAAGACCACCTTTTTTAAGTATTTGATAAGCATGACATACATCAGCCTGAAATGAGATGAGAAAATTCATATCATTAAGAAAGTGTTTAGGACTTTATGAGATGATTTACTTTATGTGAACAAGTGTGTCACCTGGTGCCTATAATTGTCATAATATCGCGAACCAGCCACAAGAACTGCCCACCTAGTTCCGATTGGTTCATCTTTATGGGGACTTGCTTTAGACCTGGCATTGGCTGAGTTAAACTGGTTTGGCTTCCGAGTTCCTAGAGCTGAGGTGGACAGCAAAAGAAAAAGAAGCGTTCTTATGATGGAAGGGTCCATCCCTACGCAAGGATACACTACCCGAGTTCTTTGAGTAACAAGTAGAATACTAGTTGGAAAGACAGATTTTGGTGCTAACACTAATGGATTGAGGCATATTTATAGTGAATTCTTGGAATCATCTAAGTACACCATCTCCCCCACTTAAGGATGGTCTATCCCGTAGTGATTGTTAGTATATAATTGCAGTGGGGAAATTATTCCAACCACGCGAGGATATTGCGGCGAGGTGATAAAATTATGGTGCTGAGAGGATGTTATCTTTATAAAACTTTTATTTTAGTTAGTGGGAAATCAACAATTACACTTAAGAAATTATTTAAAGAAAAAGAAAAGAGTTAACTCGGCGCAAGATAGACAATATATAAACAATTCTTTTCTTTTTTTTTTCTTTTCCCCTTCCAAAGAAATACATGCTACCTATTAAAAATCAAATTATGGAATTTCAAGTGAAATGCGAGTAGTTTTACTATCAACTTGAGAAATGCAAATATTTTTAAGAAATTATTAGTAGAAGAATACGTCATCTATGAGATTTAAGCTATGCAAAGAATTTCACTCATCTCAAAGAGCATGGGAGACAAACCTTTTTTGAGAATATAGATAATGGAACTATATATCTATTCAATGAATGCTTCAGACAGTGGCATTTCATGTCTCCAAGCAAAAAATGTCTCAATCAACATGACTTCCAAAATTAGCTAACTCATTTAAGTTTGTTTCTAGGCCTTGAGCTTCATATTCACTATCAAATGACGTCTCCATTTTCACAAGTTCCTTTCATGATTAAATCACAAAAACCTTAATTAAATCCTTGAAATCCTTCATGAAAACTCAGTCTCCTCAGGCAAAAAGCATCAAGTTTAGTACCTCAGCTCAATATGCATTGTACTGTAAACTATGATCCTACTACAACAGCAACACCAAAAGAAGTGCAGAAAAACAGAAAATGGGAGATGACAGCAATCAAAATCTACAAGTTAATTGGGCGGCTTGATGTAAGTGGGGAGTGAAGGCAGACTTGCAGGAGACCTAGTCTTCCACTAAACGCCCACCAAATTGGAAGAAGCGTATCAAAAGCTGTATTTCTATGTGGTAGTAAGAGCCACTAAATAGAATGTTCTTAATGCTCCACACCTCATTACACCATACATAAATTTTTGTTCTTCTTTGCCCTAGTGAGGAGAGCACTAATTTTGGTATTCATAAAGTTTTCTAGCATCGTTTTGGTCCACATTGAGTGGTCACTATTAATTTTAGCTCTTCTTGTTTATCATCACGCTTGAGTAACCACGTGCGTATAAACATGAACGCCTTTCCTTTTTTATAGCCTCTCTATATCAAGAAGAATTTATTTCTTATTGATGGCAACCTTCTTGAAGCTCCAATTCAACAAAGCCTGCACTGACACTGCACTTTGTCCTACCATGAGGATCACATTATGCTTCAAACATACACTCTATGACCAGATCATCAGTAAACTAGGGCGTGGGAAAGAAATAATTCCCAGGGAGTATCCAAACCAAGAATTTTAAATAACTACATCTTAAAGGCTAACTGACGAATCCGGAAGCCTAGAATACCAGAGAAAATGCGACATAGGTTCATTGGAAAAAAGTGCCGCTATTAAGGTGTTGATCACTTGTGTAAAGAATATTGACAATTCCTAAATTGAAGAGATTTTAGAAATTGTCAATATTCTTTACACAAAAATCTTGGGAATTAATATTGTAAGTATTGAGAATAAATTTTGGAGATTTCTAAATTAAAGAAATCTTAGAATATTGACTTTCTAAAATTTCAATATTGTAATTATTTAGTTTATTCTTTACAATCTTGTAAATATTTTATGTATTCTTTCTTTTTATATTTTTAAGGTTTAGCTTTATGGAATCACCCTATTTATAGGGTTATTGTACAATCTATTGTATATACAATATACACAAGTTATTTTCTCTTAGTCTGCTTTTCTTTATTTTCTCAGTTTTTCTGCTCTATTCTGCTTTTTCTAACATGGTATCAGAGCACTAGGTGTTCAATCTGATTTTATTTTATCAATTAAACACTTTCTTTTTTGTCTAGTTATGGAGAAATTAAATATTTCTCAACCTATATCAGTTATGTTTGATGGATACAACTATCAGGCATGATTTCAAGGGATGAGAAGTTTTCTTAAGGGAATGAGGCTATGGCGTTATGTTACAGGAGATATCAAATTGCCTATAAAATCTGATGACGAATCGGATGATGATTTTGGTAACCATCTTGAAGATTGGGATAGCAAAAATCACCAAATTTTTACTTGGTTTCGTAACACATCTGCACCTTCTATTCATCTGCAATTTAGTCGTTTTGAGACGGCTAAAGAAGTTTGGGACCTTCTTGCAAGTCGCTATACTACATCAGATCTGGCTCATCAGTATCAATTGCTCACAGAACTTCACTCTTTGCGACAAGAACGAGGTCAGTCAATCAATGATTTTCTTGCCCGTATACAGTCAATATGGGATCAACTTGCTCTCTCTGAACCCCATTGGCAATGCACAACTGACGCAAGTAAATATGCAATATATCGAGACCAAGGACGTCTGGTCCAATTTCTTATGGCTCTAACATCAGATTTTGAGCCTGTTAGAGCTTCTCTGCTTTATCGACATCCTCTCCCTACTATTGAAACTGTAGTTTCTGAGTTGATATCAGAAGAGACTCGTCTGGGATTACTCAAACCTCAACATAGTGACGTTGTATTGGCCACCACTACTCGAGGACCAAAATTTCCAAATTTCTGTCGTAACTGTCAGAAGTCAGGTCATATCCTTCCTAATTGTCCCACTGTTGAATGTAGGTTTTGCAAGAAGCGAGAACATATTTCTCGTCGATGTCTTGCTAATCCTATGATTGAATGTAGATATTGCAAAGAGAAAGGTCATCTTATTGAAAATTGCCCAAAGAAGGTCATTCAATCCCAAAATCGTTCTGCTACAGGTTCTCGACATATCTCACAATCTGCTACTGTTGCTGCCACTGAGAATTCTGCTACTACCACCTCTTCTTCTCAGCCAACAATATCTCTTGGTGATCTTCAAACCCTTTTACAACAAGTTCTTTCTTCTGATAATCACAAACATACTGCACTTTCTACCGTATCAGGTACTTCTTCTTGGTTTTTTGACTCTGCTTGCTCTAACCATATGACCCATAATTCTCATTCTTTTACTTCTTTATCCGCTCCTAGTACACCATCTATGATTCATATAGCTGATAGCTCTACCATGCCAGCCACTCATATTAGTCATCTTTCTAACTCTTTTTTAGATTTACCGGATACATTTTTTGTCCCTACACTTACCTTAAATCTTATCTCTGTTGGTCAATTATGTGAACTTGGATTTGACATAATATTCACTTCTATTGGATGTCGTGTGCAGGATCCTCAGACGGGAAAGATCTTTGGGACAGGCCGTAAGGTTGGACGTCTATACGAGCTTACTTCTCTTCACATTCCTATTAGTCGTTCCTCACTCTACTGTGCTGCCACTGTTCCTTCATCCTTTCACTTATGGCATCTTCGTCTGGGTCATCTATCCCTTAAGAAACTTCGTTCTTTAATTTCTTCGGGTTCACTAGGTTCTGTTACTGATGAATCTCTTCAATGTATTTCATGTCAAACTGCAAAACAACCGGCTTTATCCTTTAATACAAATGATTCTATTTCTAATGCTCCCTTTGATCTTATTCACTCTGATATTTGGGGACCATCTCTTACACCAACTATAGGTGGGTCAAAATATTTTGTTGTGTTTATTGATGACTACTCCCGTTTTACATGGATTTATTTGATGAAAAACCGCTCAGAATTACCTCAAATATACAAAAACTTTGCATCAATGGTTCAAACTCAATTTTCTCAAACCATCAAGATCTTACGCATTGATAATGCATCTGAATATCTTGAGTCTACTCTTACTATATTTCTTAAACAGCATGGAACCATTGTCCAACGTTCTTGTCCAAGTACTTCCCAACAAAATGGTAGAGCAGAACGAAAACATCGACACATTCTTGATATAACTCGGTCTTTACTTTTCTCTGCATCTTGTCCATCACAATTTTGGGGTGAGGCAGCTCTTACAGCTATATATGTCATCAATAGAATACCTTCTTTTATAATCTCTAACATCTCTCCTTATGAGCGGTTATATGGTTCTCCACCAGTATATAATTCTCTCAAAGTCTTTGGTTATGTTTGCTTTATGTTACTTCAACCTCATAAGCATAATAAGTTACAACCTCGAGCACGATTATGTTGTTTCCTAGGGTATGGCATTGAACACAAAGGATATAGATGTTGGGATCCTGTCTCCAATCGTCTTCGAGTTTCTCAACATGTCATCTTCTGGGAAAATATCATGTTTTCTTCCTTATCTCCTTTTCGTACCACATCTCCATTACTTACTAATCTATCTTCTGATTTATTTCCTTCTAGTTCTGATACATTGACAGATACTTCAACTCTTACGGCTTCTCCTTCAGATTCTCTCCCAAATGATGGACCTGCACCCTCTTCCACTGAAACTGAGTTGCCTCCTGAATCCACTCCTCGACCAACAAGAGTAAGAGCACCCCCTGTTCGTCTTCTTGATTATCATTGTTATTCTACAATCTCCACTCTACATGAGCCTCAATCTTACCGAGAGGCTAGTACTAATCCTCTTTGGTAGCAAGCTATGCAAGAAGAACTTCAAGCCTTGGAGAACACACATATTTGGGATTTAGTTGATCTTCCTAGAGACAAAACTCTTATCGGATGTAAGTGGGTTTATAAAATCAAAACTCACTCAGATGGGACTATTGAACGATACAAGGCTCGGCTGGTCGCAAAGGGATTTACACAGGAATATGGCATTGACTATGAAGAAACATTTGCTCCTGTTGCTCGTCTTACCTCTGTGCGTAGCTTGCTTGCTGTTGCTGCAGCTAAACAATGGCCCTTGTATCAGATGGATGTTAAAAATGCTTTTCTCAATGGAGTTCTAAATGAAGATGTTTATATGAAACCACCTCCGGGTTATTCACATCCTGCCAACAAAGTCTGTCGTCTTCGTCGTGCTTTATATGGCCTAAAACAGGCTCCCCGTGCCTGGTTTTCTACTTTCAGCAGTACTGTCAGTGATTTTGGTTTCTCTCCTAGTGCTTATGATTCTGCACTCTTCATTCAGAAAACTGATCATGGTACTGTTTTACTTCTTCTTTATGTTGATGATATGATTATCACCGGAAGCGATACTGTTGCAATCTCCGAATTCAAACATTTTCTTTGTGGCAAATTTGAAATGAAGGATCTCGGCCATCTTAGTTATTTCTTAGGACTGGAAGTTACTCCTACATCTTCTGGTTATTATTTGTCTCAGGCAAAATATGCCTCTGACCTTCTTTCCCGTTCAGGCATTTCAGATAATAAAATTGCTTCCACCCCTCTTGAGCATAATGTTAAACTTTCTCCTACATATGGCAACCTTCTTTCTGATCCTATCTTATATCGGCAATTACTAGGCAGTCTTATTTATCTTACTGCCACTCGCCCTGATATCTCTTATGCTGTTCACATTGTCAGTCAGTTTATGGCTGCACCACGATCTCCTCATTTTACTGCCGTTTTACGGATTCTTCGTTATGTTAAAGGCACCTTATTTCATAGATTTCATTTTTCTGTCTCATCCTCGTTACAGCTACGTGCCTATTCTGATGCTGATTGGGCTGGTGATCCTACTGATCGACGGTCTACTACTGGCTATTGTATTTTTCTTGGTGATTCTTTAATCTCTTGGCGTAGTAAGAAACAAACTTTTACAGCTCGCTTTAGTAGAGAGGCAGAATATCGTGCACTTGCTGACACTATTACAGAGTTATTATGGATTCAGAGACTTCTTTGTGACCTTGGTATACCTACTTCTTCTCCAAGTCCTCTATATTGTGATAATCAGAGTGCTATTCAGATTGCTCATAATGATATCTTTCATGAACGAACTAAACACATTGAGATTGATTGTCACTTTATTCGTCAACATATAACTAATGGTGATCTTCAAATATTCTTTCTTCGCTCTGTCGATCAACCTGCTGATTTTTTTACCAAGACTCATCTTTCTGGACGTCATGATGATCTATTATACAAACTCAAGATGACTTCTCTACACCCATCCTGAGTTTGAGGGGGGGTGTAAAGAATATTGACAATTCCTAAATTGAAGAGATTTTAGAAATTGTCAATATTCTTTACACAAAAATCTTGGGAATTAATATTGCAAGTATTGAGAATAAATTTTGGAGATTTTTAAATTAAAGAAGTCTTAGAATATTGACTTTCTAAAATTCCAATATTGTATTTAGTTTATTCTTTACAATCTTGTAAATATTCTATGTATTCTTTTTTTTATATATTTCTAGGGTTTAGCTTCATGGAATCACCCTATTTATAGGGTTATTGTACAATCTATTGTATATACAATAAACACAAGTCATTTTCTCTTAGTCTGCTTTTCTTTATTTTCTCAATTTTTCTGTTTTATTCTACTTTTTCTAACAATTTATATGGCTAGAAATGCCGTTTTCATACTTTGGTACAACTTCAAAGCATCTTTAGAAAAAGGTTTCAGTAAGGAAGTTGCCCGCGGCTTGGGGGGTTATATGAGACTATGAAAGGAAAAAAAAAAAAAAAAAAAAAAAAAAGAGATGATTTTCATTATGACAGTTCATATTGATTCCAGAGGCAATCCTAAATGGAGGTGAAGTGCACAAACATTAATCTAAAGTTTGAATATTTGTTACATATTAGTGTCTTCTTTTTTTTTTTTTTTGTCTATTACACGTAGATTCAAATCCTGGATCATGAGACAGTGGAGGGACAGTGGAGGAAAATTATAACTATTATTACTGTTTTCTGAGGGACATGCATATTTAGTGTTTTCATGAACCAGAAACAGAGGTTATAGGTTTAAATAATGAAAACAGTCTCCCCAACTCGCAGGACCAGAATTTCGTACACTGAACTACCTTTATAATTCAAAAATTCTCTGAGAAAAAATTATATTATGCTTATATTATACATTATAATTATATTACATTATATATTGAAATATATTGGAGTCAAGGCCCATTCTTAAAGATGGGCCAGCCTCCAGCCCAAGGACCCATTAATGGGCCAACCAATTTTATTGGGGCATCGCTATCCACCTATACCATTTTTTTTTCAAATTTCTAAATCATGGAAAATAATTGTCACATCCAAATGTAATGAAAAAAAATGTAGAAGTTACAACGGAAGAATAATAAAATAATTTTAAAATTATGTTCCTCCGGTGATTGCAGATAAAAATTGGTATAATAGTATAGAGTTTTTAGTTTTAGTAGCATATTCTATCAAGCATGTGGCCTACCTAAGAGGCCCCTAAGCTATTGCAAGGCTTTCCAAAATCTAGTGTGGTGCCCTAAAAAAGGGGTCACTAAATTTATGCAAAAGCGAACTTGGACAATCTACTGTGTCCAGCTCTCTGTCTCTGTCTCTCTCTCTCTCTCTCTCCATCTCTGTACAGCTCTCTCTCTCTCTCTCCATCTCTCTGGCCAGCATTCAGTTCCAGTGACATTTCGAGCAAAAATACTTAATCACACGCACTATAGAGAGGAGGAAAAAATTAGGTATTTTCAAGAGAAAAACCCTATTGAGAAATCCTAATACAAGATTCATCTCATTCTCATCCACTACAAAAAAATATACTTTTAACGACGAACTTTACGACAAATAAAATTTTGTTACTAATTAGCAATAAATTTTCCAATAAAAAAGAGTTCGTCGCAAATTTCCAACGAAATCACCAACAAAAAAAATTCGTTACAAATTTTGCGACGAAATTCATCACAAAATTTGCAACGAATAAATGTATTCGTCACAAAATTTGTAACGAACCTACTGTTCATCGTAAAATTTATAACAAACTTGCGGGTTCATCACAAAATTTTCCACGAACCTAGTGTTCGTTGCAAATTTTACAGCGAACCTTGAGTTCGTCGCAAAATTTGCAACAAAGCTAGTGTTCGACACAAAATTTATAACGAATCTTTGACTTTGTTGCAAAATTTGCAACGAACCTCTATGTTCATCGCAAAATTTGCAACGAACCCAGTGTTCATCACAAAATTTGTTGCAAATTTTCTATATTTAGAAATTTTTGCTTCCTTCCTTTCCATTTGTTTTGCTTCATTTCCACTTAGAAAATTTTTTTCTTTCTTCGAATGGATTCCGTTGCACCACTCCACTCCATTGGTAGAGGTAAGATCTCTCTCTCTCTCTCTCTCTCTCTCTCTCTCTCTCTCTCTCTCTCTCGTGCAGATCCAGTGGCTCTCCGCCAGATCTGCAGGTTACAAAGCGAATCCGGCGGTAGAGCCACCAGATTTAGCACGGCGGCCCTCGCGGGACCGAGAGTTGTCGCGGCCGCGAGTGCCACGCCTCTCACGGCCTTCCGTATTTTCTTTCTCCCTGTTTGATAAAGTGAGGGACTATCTTTGTAAATTTGGTTTTACCTTGAATTATTATAATTGGACTTGTCATGGCGAACTGTTTGTATCTGATGAAGAATATCGACAAAACATGTAATTTTCAGTTAGAGGGAATCAGAGTTATTATGATCAATTCAATCCATATCAGAGAATGGTAATTGATGCAGCGGACCATAATTGTAGTCCCGAATCAAGCCATGCAAGTACAAGTTTTGCTCCAATATTTGAAGAAATATATACTACTTATGCATCATCATTAGAAGAGGTTGAAATTATAAGTGTTGATGACAATGCGAATAATGAAACTTACGCAAGTCATCAATTTCAGGAAGTGTTGAGTGCTGCACATCAACCTTTATGAGATGGTTGTGATAGCCACACGAAATTATCTCTAACCGCAAGATTATTGAATGTCAAGACGGAGCATAATGTGTCTAAGAATTGTTTCAATGATTTTGTTCAAGTTATTGAAAAAGTATTGTTTCGTGATCACATAATTCCCAAAGATTTCTACAGTATGAAAAAGCTGGTGAAAAAGTTAGGTATTCCGGTGGAAAGGATTGATGTATGTAGAGATGGTTGTATGTTATATTGGGAGATGATAAAAATACATAATTTTGTAAATTCTGTAACCAATGTAGATATAAAAGTAGCAGAAGATCAAGTCGTAATCAATGACGTAAACCATACAGGAAAATGTTTCATTTGTCTTTAACTCTTAGATTGCAAAGGCTCTATGCATCTAAGATCACTGCTAAGTACATGACGTGGCACGCAAATCATAAAACAAAAGAGGGGTTAATGTGTCATCTTTCGGATGCAGAGGCATGACAACATTTTGATAGAACATATCCTCTGTTTGCAAAAGAGACTTGAAACATTAGTTAGGTCTCTATGCTGATGGGTTTGCTCCTTTGGTAAATCGGAAAAACTTATTCATGTTGGCTAGTTATTTTAACTCCGTACAATCTTCCACCCAGTATATGCATGAAAACCCCCTATACGTTTTTAATATTGGTGGTGCCTAGTCCGCAAAATCCGAAAAAATTAATAGATGTTTACATGTAACCACTGATTGCAGAATTAAAACAATTATGGGATAAAGATGTTCCTACATTTGATGTTCATACTGATCAGATGTTTATAATGAAGGCTACTATTCTTTGGACCATAAATGACTTTCCAACTTATGGCATGTTATCGAGATGGAGAACTGTAGGGATTTTAGGATGTCCGATATGCATGGAGAGATCAAAGTCATTTAGATTGAAATATGACAAGAAGGCGAGTTATTTTGACTACCATAGGCAATTTTAACCGCTAAATCATAAATTCAGAAGGAATAAAGAAGAATTCACTAAGAATAGAGTTGAGAAAACACCTCCTTCGTTGAGATTAACTGGTGAACAAATTTGGTATAGAGTGCTTTACTTTCCTTCTGTTATTAAAGATCACATGGTACAACACACGGCTATAGAAGTTCGCATAAATGGACTAAATAGAGCATATTTTGGGATCTACCATATTAGAAGACCCATTTGATTCGTCATAATCTCGATGTGATGCATATTGAGAAGAATGTTTTTGATAATGTCATAAATATAGTGATGGATGTCACTAGAAAAATGAAAGACAACTTGAATGCAAGGAAAGATATGCGCCTTCTTTGTAAAAGACCCACACTTGATGTCGATAGAAATAGTAGGGGACCAAAAATAAAGGCAATTTATACGTTGAATAAGGATCAGAGACGGACTGTTTGTGTCACGCCCCGACTCTCCCGTCGAGCATGTAACAACCGTCGCATTATCTCGGCATACGAGCATGACCTCCTCATATATCGGGATAGCGTAAAACATTCCAAATGTACAATAAATCTTCCAAAACATAAAATCTATCAAAACAAGAAATCATATATGCAATACACATGCAAGAGGCCCATCTGGCCCATCCCTGTACACACATACATGCATCGGCACACAATCGGGGGATCCCTGTACATGCATACATGTAGTGCGGCCATCTCAGCCAATCCAGAATTCTCAGACAGTTCATAAAATTCATAAAACCGAAAGAAAGTATCAAAATCCAACATTATAATACAAATGTCTCAGTACAAAATAAAACATTTTTCCAAAAACAATTTCGAGCAAAAGAATGAAGTTCCAAATCATAATCGTTCAGATTTTATCAATACTTACTTGAAGAATTCAACCAATATCAGTAAAATCCGCATGGTATGAGATGTACAGAACTTTCTTTCGATAGTCCAGTGATCTACAACTCCCAAATTAATTAATAACTACCCAAATCCAACAAAATAAACCTCCGATCAACACTAGTAGGTGCCGTCCCTCTATGCTTTCTCTGAAAAATATAAAAGAGAGGGGTGAGATTGAGAATATTCAGTGAGTGGAGTACAATAGTGTGATTGTGTCCATAAATGTGGGGTAAATGTGGGGCAGTCAAAGTATATATCATAAACAATACTTTATATATGTAAAAGCATTTTCAATAAATCAAACAGTTCGCAAAACATGCATCTACATCAATCATTTTTTCAGAAAATCATGGGGTCCCATCGAAAACACTTCTGTCTTAGGTTTGGCCGAGTCCAGACAAAAGCCCGCCAAGAGCTAGTATTTCCAAACACTACCCCATTTCTTGGCGTTGGCTCATACATCACCGGGGTGCAAACCAGATATAGTATGATTTCGACAGAGGAAGGGACATCTATCTCTCCCGCATATCCAACCCAAACCACGCCACCCCGTCGGGTCGCTCTATGGTGGGAGTGACTATAGCCATTAACTAACAGTATCATTCATTTCTCAAACATGTCGTTTCATAAATCATATGCCATAATTTCCAACAAATAATCACCAATTTCATACCATAGCAATTTATAAAACAATATTCGATAACATATGGCACACATGCATTTATAAACGCAGTGCATGCATTTATATTTCACGTTTCAGATCAAACATCTCACAATCACAAAACAATTTATATAAAACCTGCAAAAATATTTCAAAATCATTTATAAAACAATTTTAAAACAAGTTACTCATTTAAGAATATAATGAATCGTTCACTCACCTCTAGGGAGGGTACCCACTCCTAATTTCCATAATTTCCCAATGAAACCTTATTTCGATCCTCACTTGATCTTTCCTAAATCCACAATCACATTTACATTGTCAATTAACAATTATTTCCAGGATTTATCAATTTTTCCTAATTTGTACAAACCCTTATTCTCCAATTCATGAATACACTCTAATGTCATCAAGTGTATTTCATTTATAGATAAATAATGTGTTCAAAGTCGAGCCTAATTCAACCTAAAAGACCACTCAAAGTCGAAAACAAGCATGAATAATTAATTTTCTACAAGGTAGAAATTTTTTGAAAAATCATAAATTTTTCGATTTTCATCCAAATGTTTCAAACCATATGTCATTTTCAAAGTATGAAAGTCTAGTTTCATAATACGGAGATTGCATTTAAATTGCCTATATGCAGAACAAATTATAATCAAAAAGGTTACAATAGTCCTTAAGCTCTAACTACAATTTTTAATCTATCCTTCCATATACATGCCATTATGCAATTAATAACTCAAAAACAACCTAAGAAAGATATTGGATGCAACAATATCCTTCATTCTGCAGAATATTCCATTCCAACCCCAAAACCCTAATATTTTCATGCACATTTCAATCGAACTTCAAGGAAAGCTTTACTAATCAACCTAACAAGGTTTTTTTATCATCTAATATATTCTCTCATACTAAACAACCTAATTCATATAGATTCCTAGACTTAACACTAATAACTACATGCAAAATTTAAGGAAAATACATTTCCTTCGAATTCAACATAATTTTAGGATATAATATGCAGGTCTTCTCACCCTAAATTTAGCTGGAATTCGTTTAAATATTAAAGGGATTAGAAATTTCCTCACCTAGGTTAACGCAGTTTGCAGCCCTATGGTTCGTGCACCATTCAATTCAGTCTGAGACTTGCAATGCTTCTAAATCAAAGCAAAGTTCAGAAATTAAGCTTAAATCACAATGAAAATCGAAACCCTAGAGCTATTGGTTAGAAATTTTGCCCTTACCTGCACAAAGGATGAGTGCAGGCAGCCTAGGGTTTTCGAATGTCCAATGATATGCGCTAGTTTAGGTTGTCAGCAGAGGTTGTAAAAGAGAAGTGCTCGCAGAGAGCACCACGCGAGCGAGCAAGGGAGAGAGAGAGGAGCTTTGTCGCACACGAGTGAGAGAAAAAGGGAAAGAGAGAGAGGGAAAGAAGAAACAGAGTACCGTGAGATGATGGCCATGGTGGCCGGTAGGGTTCGCCGGTGAGAGAGAGGGAGAGAGTGTGGCAGAGAGAGGCAGAGAGAAATCAAGAGAGAGAAACGAAGATTCAAGAGAGAAAGAGAGAGAGATGGGAGGGAGAGAGAGATGAAATTAGGGTTTCTAACCCTAATTGAAATGGGGGGAGGAGGACACAGCGTTTTAGCCAAAACACTGTGTCTCCTCTTCTCCTTCCTTTTTTTTAAATAAATAAATATATATATTTATTCATATATATTTATACCCTCTTTTCAAAAAATTTAAAATTTCTTAAAAATGAGATTCACTATGAATCGCGGATACGACATTTTATATATATATACCCAAAATTCAAATTTAATATCTCAAAATCAAAAATCAATAAAATTTAAAATTTACCTTTATATTATAAAGATATTAATAAAATTTCTAACATCTGATTTTCGATGTTACAGTTTGTGAATGGTTGAAATCATTGAGGTTTCTGGATGGTTATCCTCAAATCTTGAGAGATATGTCGATTTGAAGTAATACAAATTGATTGGTTTGAAGAGTTATGATTGTCACATATTTATAGAAAAACTAATTCCTATTGCATTTAAGGAACTCTTACCAAATTTTGTATGGGGCGCCCTTACGGAGTTGAGCAATTTTTTTCATGATATTTGCTCAACAGTGTTGAGACCATCTCACATGGAGAAGCTAGAGACAGATATTTTTATTATTTTGTGTAACTTAGAAAGGATCTTTCCTCCTTCTTTTTTTGATTCTATGGAGCACCTCTTAGTTCACCTGCCTTATGAGGCCAAAGTTGCTGGTCTCATCCAATTTTGATAGATGTATCCATTTGAAATGTGAGTTTATTATCTTTTACACTTCATTTTCTACGCACTTAAAACTTCTAATTTCGCGGTTTCAAATTTACTAACACTTTGTTTCATTACAATTAGATTCCTATACCATTTAAAGAAAAAAGCGAAAAATAAGGCATGGGTTGAAGCATTTATTGTTAATGCTTACATAGTGGAGAAATTCATAACATTTGCCTCATTTTATTTCGAGCCTCACGTACAGTGCAAGAGACGGAGAGCGGGAAGAAATGATGAGGGTCCTATTGATTCTAATTTGAATTCATTCTCCATTTTTAACTATCTTGGTCGACCAAGTGGAGCATGTAAGTTTAGATATTTAACTGATAAAGAATGGCAGACAGCTCACATATATATCTTACTGAACTGTCCAGAAGTGACACCATATTTCGAGTTAGTATACTATTTGTCAATAGATGTTTTTTTTTTGTGGATCGCAAATATCTTGGGACATAAATCATCATATTTTATGGTAGGATTTTTCAAAATTCATGGTCTAAACTATCGACAAATGAGTTTAATCGTCTGTGCGATAAAAGAATTTGCAACATGGTTCAAAACATATGTAAGTTGATCATATAACAAATATACATCATTATTTAACAAATATTTTAACACATTTACTTAATTTCAGGTTTATAGTAATGAAGCTCAAGTCGAGCAAGAATTCCAACTCCATTTGTCTTGGGGTCCAAACTCAAGGGTACGAATTTGGCCTGCATATTTTATAAACGGATATAATTTTCATACTCAAGCATATGGAATGGGCAAGTCTACAATGAATAGTGGGGTTTGTGTTCAATCATCCAATGATGGAGGTGCAAAAAATGATTTCTATGGTATGTTGGATGAAATATTAGAGTTAGAGTACCATAGAGCAGAATTACGAGTCGTTTTATTTATGTGCCAATGGTTTGATCCTATTAAAGGAATGATGTGCATTCAACGTTTAATTTGGTTGAAATAAATCATAAGAAATTGTATAGGAGATATGAACCATTTGTGTTAGCACAACAAACGATTCAAGTGTATTATACATCATATCCTAGTTTAACATGTGATAAAATTGATTGGTGGGCTGTTTGTAAAATGAAAGCATGAAAAAAGATCGAAGAACGCTAGGAAGATATAGCATATCAGCAAGAGGAAGTTGCTAACACGTTTCAAACCGAGGAATATAACATTCCAACATTACGAGATCCATGTGGAGTAGTGTTAGATGTGGATCCAAGCGAAATTCATGAGGACGACGATGAAGATTCAAATTTTGAGATAGATGATGAGAATGAGGAAGAGGATGATGAGGATGTTGAATCTAATTTTGAAATTGATGATGAGAATGATAATGGGGATGGAAATAACAATTAGGATTTTGATTTTTAATGGCAGGTAAGTCTTATTTTCTTAATACATTGAATTTTATTTTAAAATATAGTTTTTTCCTTAGTCGTTTGACAATGAAAATACATTAAAGTCTAAATTATGTGACATAAAATTATTTTTTTTTCTTTTAAAAATCATGGTGGTAGAGAACAAACTGACAGAGGTGGCTGTGCTTGTTGTTTTCGACCGATTCCTGACTCTATTATGCCTTCTTCGGCTTTTTCTGGTAAAGATCATAATTTCTATTTTTTTTTTGAATTTTTCCGTTGATTTATTATTGACTTTACTTATTTCAAATGAAACCCTAATATTATCTGATTTTTGTTGATTGTTGAATTTCATTTCTCAATTTGTTTCATATTTAGTGGCTTATGTTTCATTTTTTGTATTTTGGTCGTTAATACACTGTTTTTTTTTTATAGATAATGTGAAACGAATTTTTTTTAGTTTTGGTGACTTGCGATAAGCTATTATTTCGTTAATTTAAATATGATAAATATTTTTATGTACTTCATTATATTTTTTTAATGTTGACAATTTTTATTTTCTTTATTATCTTAACATTTATAATTGACAGTATCGACATAGGGGGCATAGACGAAGTAGTGATGGAAGACTAGACTCTTCACGGTCGCAGTTTGCTTCAGCTGGACCTTCCCATTCCCTTTTACCTACTACTGCAGTACCTTTGTCGTCCCCTTCGGTTGCACCTTCAGTGCAACATTCACATGTCGAGAGGAAAGACATGCGAGAGATGAATGCCCCTTGTGGAGATTCAAAAGTAATAAATTTTGTTCTTACATCACTATTGATTCTTTTATTTATGTACCATATGAATTTTTTAATTATCTTATTTACTTACCATTCTTTATTCATAATATTATAACAGATTCACAAATCCTGTACATATTATTAATGGGCTTAATCAAATAGTGAACAACCATTGGGAATGGGAGTGGCTATCTTTCTCAAACACTCCAGATGAAACGAAAGAGTTATGGTGGAGAGAGTTCAAGGTAAGTTACGTCTTTCAGTTCAAATATAAAACTAAGTTTATAATTTTAATATAACTAATTTTTTTATTATTTATTATAGTGACAGTTCACTTGGGACGAGGCGGAGGAGCTTGAAATAAGAAGATTTTTTAACAAGAAATGTAGTCATCACATTCGAGGGGTATTAAGTCATGTAAAGACTAGTAGAACGAAACCGAACTACATAACAAATAAAAATTGGCGCATGATTTTGGATTTTGAGAATCCGATGAGAGTCGACGGAAGAATGAACAGAATAAGAAGAATCGATCTTTTAATTCTGGGGAAATGTCTGCTATTTATGCGGAAGACTTAATCAATATTAATAAGCATAGAAATAGATTGGTAATATTATTAAAACACAAATTTTTTAAATTTAATTTATTTATTTTATAATTATTTCATTATATTTAACAATGGTTTTTTTAGGCCAAGGAAATGGGATCTCAGCCATCATTTATAGAGACTTTCATGCAAAGCTTCAAAAAAAAGACAAGAGCTGGATGGGGTGAGAGGTAGAGCTGTTGTGGTATTTAATTTAAAAACTTTCCTTTATTTTATAAGCAATTTTAGTATTGATTTGAATCTATTTTGTTGAATCTGTCATAATAACGCTGGATAATAAATTTATTAAGTTAATCTCTTTTAATTTTCTTTTCATGATTAATTTAGGAGATGAATAGTGCTCTTCTATTTTATTAATATTAATTAAATTTAGGGAGATAATAATGTCTTTGCAATCTAAACACATGACTAATAACCTCCCCTGTCCTTATGGTAGGTCAATTTTCTTACGTGACTATGTTATTTTCTTACTCGTTAGAGATGTCATAACTTTGAACTCGTAATAGTTGTTCAATTTTAATTCCAATAAGAGGATACCTCATTAAAATTGTAATGTGTGATGCATATATTATTTTTTGTATCATATTGTTAACTGTCAATGGCTTAATAATTAATGAAATTTTGTATTTTGATTTTTGTTTTATATATGATTACATTGTTAAACTATAAATGAACACTTTACTTTCTTTTTTTCGATATTATATATGTTGTTATTCTAATTTCATTTAAAATTATGTAATGACAATGCAGGAGAGATACGATGACCTAGAGCGGAATTCGATCGGTAGTGAAGATGCTGGCTCATTTGAGCCATCTGTTGATAGTATAGCTCTATGGGTCAAGGCAAGTGGTTGTGCAAAAAAGGGAGGATGAATACTTGGGATGGGCTCTTTGAGCCGGACTTATAGAATCACTGGTTAATCTTTTTTCACTCCAACAGTTGTAAGAGAAGATATGATACAAATAAACAACCAGATGAGCCATTTGAAGGAATTACTAGTAGGAAAAGACAATCAAATTGAAGAATTACGCGCACAACAAAGGCAAAGTAAAGATGTAATCAGCGAGTTACGCGCAAACCAGAATTTCATAATGCGGTATCTTCAGTTAGCTCCCGGTTTAAGTCAAACGACCCCATTTCTATTTGCTTCTGATAATTCTCCTGACGGTGATAATGGTGATGATTTATTTGATGATGATGATGGTAATAGTGTTTCTTGACATTTCTATATGTTATTTAATAGTTACATTTGAATGTGGTTTTTGCATACTGTTATCTTTGAATATTGTGATTTTGTATTGATTGGCTATTGAGATTATTTATTGTTATTTCATAGTTAGTAAATGATGATGTTGACAATATTGATGATGTTGATAATGTGGTTTGTTGATAATATTATTGTTGGATAGTTGGTTGATGGTGGTATTGTTTGATAATTAGTTGATGATACTGTTAGATGACTGGTTGATTGATTGTTAATTAATTATGATGTTAGATAAAAGATAGGAACAAGGTATATAGGAAAAATGGTCAAATTATATAATTTAATTTGATTTTTGTTGTAAAATTTTTAAATTTGTTGTAATACCAACACCTCGGTGTACTCATACTTATACTACTCTTCACTTCATATATGAGATCTTATATATTCTATATAGAAAATTTGCCAAGAAATTTTTCTGCTAAAACCGCTTCAGAAAAGATTTCGATCCAAATCGCCGGAAACTAAAAATTTCCAAAATGATCACCGATAGTCCAAAGCTAACCAGAATAACTTTAGAATGTATAAGAATCTCAAATTACGGCAAATCAGGGTAAATCTGGCTTTGTAGAGCTAAATCCGTCAATTTCCAGAAAATAGCCCGAAAACCCTAATTTTGGGACAGAGGGCATCCGGAAGGCCTAAATGACCACATTTTGATGCGAAATGGATTTAGTTAGACCTAATATGAGGTAAGGGGTCTCGTGTGTAATTATGAAAAATTTTGGGGTCAAAATGGAATTTTCAAAGTTTAAGGGACTTGTTTGCAATTTACAATAATTTAGAATTAATCTACTAATTTTATTCTCCTAAAACCCTAATTGGACAAATGTAGAGAGAAGGAGGAATGTGATTGGCTCAATGGTTGAACAAGTGTACACAAATATGAATAAAAGAGAGTTGAAAACTTTGACCTTTGAATTTTAATCCAAGGGTGGTGAGGTGCTTGTGGTGTGTTGGACCAATGAGAGCCCTAGGATCTTAATGGTGGGGCCCACATATTAAATGAGAGTGTGAGATGTAGAGAGTGAAAAAACCTTGTAGAGAAAATTGGGTAGTAAAGAGAAATAAAACATTAAAATAGTAAATGATCCATGGTGGGAAATTTTTGAAAAAAATAAATCAAGGGTCAAAAAGGAAGCAAAGAAACAATTGATTTCTTAAATCCAAACATTGAACAAGTGTTCTAGAGAAGGAGAGAAAGACAAAGCCGTGGGAGAGAAGGGAGAGAAAGAGAAACCGTGGGGGGGAAGGAAAAAGAGAGAAAGAGAGGAAAAGAAAAATAAAATAAAATAAGTCTTGTGTAATTCAAGGGCTTGGATTGATTTTTAACTAATGAATGGCTAAGATTAAACTTGAGTAAGGTTAACAAGACATGAAAACCCTAGCCACCATCCTATTCTTCCAAAAACATGAATGAGAAACCAAAGAACACCAAAGAACCTCTTTACTTTCTCTCATGGCCGTGAGACACCCATTGAAGGAAGACTTAATTTCTTTATATAACCCCTAAATATTTTTACATAGATCTAACCTTCTCAAGCCCTAGAACAACATACTTAAAAACTAGAACCAAAGAAGAAGTCTACCTTGTGAAACAACAAGGAAATCGTGAGCTTCAAGTGGTGGAATCCAAAGGTTTCTTCAAGTTTCATTCAACCTCTTTAGGTAAGAAAGTTTCCCCTTTGTCTATACTCTAACATATGTTGATTTGGAGGCAAAGTAAGAAGGATTTCTTGTTGGATCTAGGGGAGGCCGAAAGTTAGTTCAAGGAGGAAGGGAAGCCTTGAGTTGGGGTTGGAACATCAAAGATCTAAGGTAAAACAAACCTTACACCTTGCTGAAATTTCTAAATCTTGTGTTTGGTTAAGGACTTGTGATGATTTGGTTAGTTGTTTTGAAAAATCCTTGAGTCTAGTCCAAAGCATGTCCTAAGTCTATGTTTTAAAGTTTTTAATTATCATAGAAATCATTTTGAATATGAGGTTTGGTGGTCTGAAATTGAAAGAGAAAGGAAAGATTTGATGTAAATATTGAAACTTTAAATTTCTGCAAAACAGGGCAAACTGACTAGGCTGTAGTCTTTCTGTGATAACTTTCTCTGGAAAAATACAAAATTGAGTGAGGTCTTCTACATATGAAGCTAGACTTCCATAGCTTTAAAATGAGATATGATTCGTTTGATTCTAAAGATAATTGGATTTTTAGTGATTTTTCAAAATTAGGTGTTCTGCAGAGAAATACACTGTTCTGTCCTGTTTTGGCCGTGGAGTTTTTTTCAATTTTGAGGTGTCTTCTGGTCTGAACTAACCTGAGCTCCAGTTATAAAATTTGTAGATCTATATCTAGTCTTTAATTTGAGATAAGAATCATGTGATTTGGATATGTATAGTGAAAGTTACGGCCTGTTTTCCATGACTGCGCAGATTAGAAATATTGCAGTCCAGATTTCTTAGAATGAATCTTCATGCCTTTGTGTATTTTAAGTAAGTTTAGGCTGAAAATGTTAAGAAATGTTGTTTTATAGTTAGCATAGGTGTATTAAGAAAGGTAATAAGTGTGTGTTAGTTTGGAAAGTGGCTTGGGATAAAAAGAATGGATATGATTACATATGGACTGTTTTGTATATGCAAAAGTTTGAAATGTGAGGATAATAGTTTGGGTGGTTTATATGTAGCATTATACTGTCTTGCTTGGTGATCGAACGAGGGGGATTTTTTTTTTTTTGTGCTTGTTATGGAGTATTTTAGGGAGTGACGTACCCTCCCGTATACTGTGAGTGGGACTTTGATGCTATGTTTTTTATCAAACAAAATCCATGTTTTATAGCTTTTCAAATGACATGTTTTGATGACATGAGTAAAAGAATACGATTTGTATTATATTTTATAAATGCTTCTTTTGTGATTATTGGAGTGTTCCAAATGATTGATTCAAATGTTATGCATCCACGGTTTGTACTAAAATGACATTGTGTCATTATTTGAGAACTTGGTATGTTTTATATGTTACCATTGCATTAGCATATTGATTTGAAATGATTTGATGAAATATATTGGCATACAGATTTGATATGCTTTGATGATATATATAGGCCGAATGTCTACTTGAGATATGATGATATTATGATATATCCTTGATGGATTTCCGTAGCTACGAAAGGCATTTGTAAAGGCACCCATTGTGTCCGGATACGCTCACGCGGAGGTATCCACAAACGTTGTGACATAAATATATGAGTCCGGTTGAACCATTGTAATGGGGAGGTCCGTCAATTATAGGCGGTCTAGCATCGAAAGTTGCTTGTACATGATTATTATATCTGTATGGGTCTAGTTGAACTATTGAAATGGGGCGGTCCGTTAATTATAGGTGGTCTAGTATTGGGAGTTGCTTGTACGTGCTAACATTGGGGTAGAGAGCTAATTTTTATACACTTGCATATGAAAAACCCCCAACATGCCCATCATTGGTCGAGGTAGACCTTTGCCAGGGTTATTTTCTTGGCAAGCTTTAAATGAATTTGGTAATGTAAATGGATGTATACTTTGATACTGTGATGTGTGATATGTGATCATTTGATTTCTGGAAATGAAATGCTTGGTTTTGATATCACTATGGTTTTGAAATATATTTTGACACTCCATGCTCATACTTATTATCGAGAACATATTGTCTGTAATACTGAAAATTTGGTATTAGAGATGTTCTGTAAAATATCTTAGTAATTATAAAAGAAAATTTTAAATTTTATTGATTTACGATTTTGAGATATTAAATTGGAATTTTGGGTATATATAAAATGTCGTATCCGTGATTCGTAGTGAATTTCATTTTTATGAAATTTAAAATTTAGTGAAAAGTGGGTATAAATATATGTATGAATATTTATTTATTTATTTATTTACTTATATATAAAAAAAATAAAGGAGGAGAAGAGCACAGCGTTTTGCCCAAAACACTGCGTTTTCCCCCTCCACCATTTTGATTAGGGCTGGAAGCCCTAATCTCTTCCTCTGCCTCTCTCTCTTTCTCTTTTGAATCTCTGCCCCTCTCTCTCGAATTCTCCCTCTCCGTCACGACTCTTCCCCTCTCACTCACCGGCAAACTCTACCGCCACCGTCGTCACTCATCTCTCTCTCTCTCTCTCTCTCTGTTTCTCTCTCTAGCACACGACAGTTCACTCTGACTCTCTCTCCCTCCTTTGCACAATCGCGCGGTGCTCTCTGCGAGCATTTCTCTTCAGCAACCCGTCCTAAACCAGCGCTCATTGGACATACGAGAACTCTAGGCCGAGACTACGATTCCTTCCCTGCGTAGGTATGGACTGATTTCAGATCTTAGTTCTAAGGCTTTGATTTCCATAGTGAATAAGTTTAATTACTGAACTTTGCTTCTAATTGGAAGCATTGCAAGTCCCATAATGAATTAAATGGCGCACTGACGCTAGAGCTACGAATTGTGAAACCCTAGGTGAGAGAAATTCTAGTCCCTTCGATAATTAAATGAGTTCAGTTTGAATTTAGAATGAGAGCTTTGTATATGTTCTTAAAATGTGTGGAATTTGAAGAGAATGCATTTTCCTGAAATTTGATATGTGATTTCTAGGGTTATGTCTAAATTCTATATGAATTTAGGCTGATTAATACAAAAGGAATATGTTAGATGAAATTAGAAACTTGTTGAGTGGTGTACAACAGCTTTCCTTAGAGTTTATTTAAAATGTGCATGAAAAATGTTAGGGTAATGTAAATTTGGGAGAAATTGGAAAAATTGTTAGAAATTAGGGAAAATTGAGAAATATTGGGAAATTAAAATCATTAGTGATGCAAATGATCTTGAAATGATGAAATGAGAATCTTAGTTTATGAAATTGAAGAATTAGGTATGTGCTAAATATAGGAAAGTTTATAAAACCTAGAATTTGGAATGAACTAGTAATGAAATTGTGATTATTGGTATAGGATAACCCAATTGAAGATTAAGAAGGGTTTCCTTGGATTAAATTTGCGGAGTTAGGAGTGGATACTCTCCCAAGAGGTGAGTGGATGGTCCATTGTGTTGTAAATGAGCAAAATTGTTTTTAAATTCTTTTGTAAATGATTTTGAATGATTTTTACATGTTTTATATGAACTTATTTGTGATTGTTGGCTATCTGAAATAGAAATTTGAATTACAAATGCATCCTTTGAAATTATAAATGAATTTGTGTCATATGTATTGGATATTGGATTTATAAATGTTGGTGGTATGATTTTGGAATTTGTTTGCTGAAACGTGGCTCATTGATTGTAATTTGAATGATTGAGAAATGATGATGCATGAGTGTAATGGCTAAGTCATTCCCTCCACGGAGTGACCCGACGGGGTGACATGATTGGGGTTTAATTGCAAGAGAGGTATACGCGGCCTCTTCTCTGTCACGTCGGACTATCCGAATTTCACCCTGTGAGGTACGAGCCAACGCCAAGGAAGGGTGTAATGTTTTAAAATACTAAAATGAAAACCCATGGCGGACTTTCGTCTGGATTCGGCCAAACCCATGATGGAAGTGATTTCGATGGGACCTTGTGTTTTTCTGAAAAAAAAATATTTGATGTGGATGCATACTTTGTGAATTATCTTGATTTATTGAAAATGCTTTTACATATATAAAGTGTTATTTATGAGATATACTTTGACTCTCCCACCTTCACCCCTTATTTATTTCATAACTATATAATTGCGTTATACTCACTGAGTATTCCCAATACTCACCCCTCTCTTTTAAATCTTTCAGAGGAAGTTTAGGTCTGTGATAACAATTGAAGTTTGTAAAGGATTATTCGCTAACTCGTTCGGTATTCTAGAAGTGTAGGGTTTATTTTGATGTGATATGAAATCCATGGAAGGAAAAATTTTTATCACTCTTTTGGTATGGATTTAATCAATACTTGTTTCACATATAGGAGCAAATATTGGTAGAATCCTTGCATCGTTTACGTTAGAGTTTGTTCATTTTCGTTTAAAATTCCATTTTTGGTAAAAACTTACTGTTTAACCGGGACATTTGGATTATAATGGTGAATTTCGATATTTATTTTTGGTGTTATGAAGTTCTGTACATCTCATACCGTTTGGACTTTACTGATGCTGGCTTGATTTCTTCAGGCAAATATTAGTAAAATCCTGTGACTATGATTTGAAATTTCTTTTATTTTGAATGCTTTATTTATACTGAGAACTCTGGAATGGATGAGATAGCCAATTATGCATGTGTGCGTATACAGGAACCCCCTTCCCAAATGTGTGCTGACGCATGTTTGTGTATATAGGGATGAACCGGATGGATCCTTTACATGTGTATTGTTTTATAATTTCTTATTTTTGATGGAATTGTGTATTAGAAGATTTAATATACTGTTGTGTAGTCTTGCGGAGTCCCGGTATATGGGGAGGTTCTATCCATCTACCGAGACAACGTGACGATTGTTGTATGCTCGTTCCGAGGATCAGGGCGTGACATTGTCGATTTTCTCACTCGTTAAGTATTTTTCCATAATACTCACCCCTCACCTTGCCCTTGATTATAGTTATAGACTTGGTAGGAAGACGTGTCGAGAGATTTCGACACACTTGATCTTATTTGGTGATATTGGTGACATTGGACTTTGGATATGGAATTAGTTATACTTCCGTAGTGATGCATTTGATGATGATGATGTACATTTGAGATTTATAGAAGGATCATTGTATATTTATATTGGGATGATATAATTATATCATGTAATGTAATTGAAACTCTCAATAATGTTGTACATGTATGCTTTGAGACATTGTAGTTTATATTACATTCTTTTACTTGGGAAACTATATTTTGAAAAAAAACAGGTTTTAAACTGTTTTAAGCAAGTGTTGGTATTAGCCTTCGTTGCTCCGGTATGTGAGTCCTGTCATGGGCAGCGTACTAGGTAACGGGTGGCTGTTCATAGTCTTGGATCGAGGATCGGGGCAGGATATTTGTTGTAAAATTTGTTGCTGAATTTGAAATTTGTTACTAATTTTGTTGCTAAATTTTCGACCCGAAATACCCAAATTCGTTACAAAATTCGTTACTAAATATGTTTGCAACGAAATTTGTGATCAAAATGAAAATTGCGACAAACTTGAATTCGTTGTAGATTAGCGACGAACTTAGTGACAAAAAGAATTTGTCGCAGATCAGCGACGAACCACGGCTTCGTCGCAGAATTCGTCACTAATTTGTGACGAATTTTAATTTTTGGTCGCTAATATTTACGATGAGCTGATAGCAACAAAAAATTATTTTTCGCTAAATTTATCGCTAATAGTTTTTGTAACGAATTTTTCTTATAAATTCATCGCAAAATTTGTCACGAAAAGACAATTTTTTTGTAATGATCCCTAATACCCTTCAGACTAGTGCAGTAAATCAACATTTTGTAACCCTGCGATTCTTCCATCAGAATGAGCAAAGATATACGACTTCACAATTTATACTATATATAACTAACAGTTCAAATGAACAAATTTTGGCCACGAGTTACTGTAACATCGGACATGTCTGGATTTGTAAAAATATACACTAAATGTAATTATTTAAAAATTCCTACATTTTGTAAAATTTTAGAAGAGTAGTTAAGTTTAAATATAAATGTGAATTTCTCTTCCTTGGATTGTTCAGGAACTTCTCTAGATATTTGGTGGACAAACTTTAAATTTTTAACTTACTGATCATTAGAGTCTGGATCACAAGAGCCATCGGTTATTTGAGTATTCGGTGATTGATACTTGGCGGAATTTAAATATTCGATATTCAGTAGAGTTTTAGTGTTCGGTTAGATAGTTTTTTAGATTTTGATTTCCTTATTGGTAGTTGGAAGTGATCATTTATTATTTTATAAGTAAAAATCCTATCGGTGTATTTTTAAGAGATGGTCCGTCGGTATTAAGTTTTTAAATTCCTATTGGTCATCCAGCTATCCATTGATGTTGAGATTTCCGTCGATATTGTGAGAACCCATTGGTATATTGTTGGGCTCTCTTTCATATATCTGTTCGGTCACTTTGTCTTGTTTGGTCATTTTGCCTTCCTGTACTTATTGTCTTAAGAATTCAACTTCTTTGTAATTACTATTTTCCCTTCGATACATGTGATCCTTGAGAATTGAACTTGTCAGTGCTATTTTTTAAATTCCTCAAATTCTCCATCGGTACATATTGCACTTTCCAAATTTCCTATCAGTTGCATGCATGTATGCTATCGGTTCTTCCTACTACATGAACAGTTCATATGCCCTTCAATCCTCTTCCATTTGACCGAACAACATATTTCTCTCATCGGGGACCGAACAACACATTCCTCTCATCGACTCACCCATTTGGCACTTCCATTCGGTATTTGAATTTGCACTACCAATTCAACACTCTTTGGTACTCACCCACTTAATTTGAAGGACAATCCTCATCGGTAAAAGCTCTCTTCGATCCTTTCACCCAGCCAAACATTGAGCATTTTTGGTCCCTTCACCCATTTGGCAACATTGAGAATTTGCATTGAACATTACCGGAAAACTAGCATTCATAGCATGGAAATTCAACAAATTCTTCAAATTCCTTGTCATGAGTTGCATTTCTTGAGAATTGATCATTTAATCTCCCATTCTCCAAAAGAAATCTTGCCACCGGTCAATGCATTCCCCTTGTGCACCTTTCATTTTCCTTGCAAATTTAAGTCTTGTAACATCACGAAAACTTAATCACTATTCGATATCTCTCATCACTGAACACTTCTCTCTCTCAACAAATAATATTTCAAGTACTTAAACCCATTATGTTAAGTTTCCAAATTACCAAAAAGGGTATGATGCACACTTGTGTAAGGTGGAAGAGAATGAAGACAATTAAGTAAATTGGGAAGATGAGTTGTAAATAAAAAAGTGGAGTTGGGGCTCTAAAACCTACGAATGCCAAATTTCACATCTTCTTTTACTTCTCTCTCTCTTTGTTCATACACTATCTCTCTCTCTCTCTTCTTGTTTACAACAAAGATCCATTAAAATACCATAAAATCCACACTCTAAAGACTTCAAAACTCATAATCCAATCTCTAGAGGATTAGATCTAGTACGAGAGCTAAAGTTTTTCTAAAGAGAGAAAATTTAAGATTTGGTCATGACTCGACTTGAGGCGAAATCGGAGACCTAAAATTTAGGTAATATTTTTAATCTTAATTTGGGTTTATTTTTCCTATTTCATGACTTTGGAGTTATGCTGACATTTGATGAAATGGATTTGGTGGATATTGAGTCACCGTAAGTGAGAAAAAGATTGGGTATTGAATATTAAGGTTTTTGGTTTACTTGAAAGGATTGACATTGATGATGATGGGTATTTGATTATGTCTCTTAAGAGTTGGTGAAAACTGAATGAAACAAGATGTTCGCTGCAGAGATGTCTGGGAGTGACTATCATCCCTAGTACGGTGAGTGGTTACATATTTACACTTAAATAAGAAAAATGTTTTATTTGGATTTTCAAAATGATTTTCGAAAGTTGATTTTAAATGTTTTAGTGTGTGTGAAATATCTCCAAAATTTAGTTTGAAATTTCTATGCATCCTAATATTTTGAATGAGTATATGTACCATGTTGATTTATTGATGTTGAGCATATTATGATACTAGTTATTGATGAACAATTATTTATTTGATGGCGCATGTAACGAATTATTAAATTTTCATAAAATGGTGCATAGTGTAGTTATTGGGGGAAGAGCCTGAACTCCGAAAAATGGCTAGTCATTTCCTCCCACGGTGTGATTCGACGGGGTGACGTGGTGGGGTTAATCTTGAAAGACATGGTATGTGGTCGGTCGTGATAGCACATTTATGGTCGAATAATGCGCCGCTTGAAGGGTGTGGAAAGTTAGTTGCACCACTAACGAAACATTACGGCCAACGCCAAGTAATGAGGTGTTTGTAAAGTAAAAATTTCTAAAACGCTTGCCGGTTTCACCCTAAGTCGTGGTAGACCTTTATAGGAAAACAATGATTTTGGCTACCCTATATTTAAAAATGTGAAATGATTAGATGTATATAAAATTGAATCATGATAATTGGAAAATTGATTTATTGTTGAATAATTTTGAAACTGATATGATGATTTGAAATAAATATATTTGATATGTCTGCCACACAAATTTTATTTTTGTTCAACATATATATCATTTACTGAATATTTTCATACTCACCCCTCTCTCTCTATTTTTACAGAGGAAAGTTAGTTATTTCGCGAAATCGTTTAGAGCCAGAATTTTTGGAAAGACCTCTGTGAGAGATTCTTTCTGGTATAGATCTTACTATTATCCTTGACATATCAATAGATTGACCCATTGAGTGCATTTTTTAATAAAAATCTATTTGAATATTTTTGAAACTCTGTATTCGATTTCGATCGGATTTGGCTATATGTAAACCTTTATCGAGAATCCTTAATTTCTTTTTTATGAATTTTTTTTGAGAATTATTGCTGATTTTGTTTTCTATCCCTAAAGAGGGAATTGTGTCCCGATTGGTTGATGGCATTTGGTCACCAGGAAGGTCTATAGCTTTATTTGATATTTTGAATGTCTTGCGATGCCTTTGAGCATAGGGTGAGATTCACACGTATTCAAGGTACTGCAGCGGTTGTTGTGTGCTCAGACCTGCGAGTCAAGACGTGACAGTTATAATCATACTTTAGTATCATCTCAGCCTCCTCCTGACCAATGCAGTTTTCTGAAAATCATTTACTTTCCTAACTTAAAGCTGCCTCAAGTCCCTAACTCTGCAGGAGCCCTTATTTACTTCTCTTGGCTTCAACCTTGAATGATGGCAGTGACTACCATGGCTGCTATATCGCCTAGCCTTTGATGAGCAGAGAGGTCTATGCAAGTGTTCCGATCTTCACTCGCTTTCGGCCATGCATCTTCTATCAAAACCATAACCAGGGAATAGGAAGTGCTCAGTTTCCAGTCTTGATAAGTGCTTGACCTATATTGCATCCCACATGGGATGAATCAAGTTACATCCCACGTTCATGAGCAGACAGCCCTGCAAAATCGACTACATCATGTCACTTCAAAATTGGAGTCATTGGTAACCAGGAAGCAGATCAGACTATCTATCCATCCGCAAAATATAGCTTTTCACCCCAAGACTATCTTACGTCCAGCAAGGAAGAAACTACTTGGCTTAGACCTCAACAGGACAATACTGCCAACAAAATCTCCAACTGCAATCAAGATGAAATCTAAAACAAGTATGACAGATGCTTGAATGATTTAAGAAATTACTTAGCCAAAGGATTCAACACTGGTCAACTCAAATAACTCTCATCTACGTAGCTCTTGACCAGTTAGGACTTTGGCTTTAAGCAATGCAACCTCTCTAAATAATTGAAGGCTATTTGTCTTAATTCACTGCCTCAACATATTGTTGATTGGTTTTATTGTAATTTGCAAGAATTCCTGATTCCAGCATAATGTAATGACGCCTGCTTACTGCACTTGATAAGATCTTGGTCCTAAAAACTACCCTCCGGCTGCATCGGCTAACTCTACCTGTCATGATGTTGTGCCTGGGAATTTTCAAGCTTAAGAGATAGCTTCTTAAGATTGTCGTTAAGATCTTGGTCCTAATAACCTTTTCTGTATTGTTATTTTAGGGCTGTATGATAAAGGTTTGTGGTTCAGATTTCGCAGGAAGGGAATGCAGAAAAGGTGAGAGCCAAGAAACAAGGGACTGATGATGACAATAAAGGGCAATTGACAGACAACACTAACACTTCCCGTCTGACAACAACAATGGAGGGTTATTATGTGTTATAAATCAAAGAGCCTTCTCGACAATATTCATCAAATTAGCATTCAAATGGTAGGAGTGCAACAAGAACTATTATAAGAAAACCCTTATACACATGTATAACCACAGACATGACACAACACTTTGAAGAGAAAAAGGAAAATTTGGAAATCTTACTCGCATGATCCTCCGAAAATAGATTTAAAAGGCGAGGTAATAGCATTTCCAAAAGCAGAACCAATTCAATCTGCAGCTTTACTCACTACTCCTCCCATTGTCGAAGATACAAATCTTCCTCTTACTTCAGAATCCGTTACTAGTTCAACAAATTCTCCTTTCATTTAATAAGGATCTGAAAATATTGATTAGAAACTTGAACATACCAATTCTTTAAAACCCTAAAAATATTGTTCGTTCATATCTCAATCTAGCAATTGTGCCATATCACATTTGAAATCGATCTCCACATGGGTTAATTAGATAGAATAGAAAATGTCCCAGATAACAAAATTTGCATGCAAATGAAACTGTAATACCGAAAAACCGATACTAGATATTTTGTAAATATTTTTATAATAAAATAGAAAAATTTGAATTTATATTGATTTTCGATTTTGGAGTATTAATTTTAAATTTTAAGA
Source organism: Dillenia turbinata (assembly GCA_037126225.1). Lineage (NCBI taxonomy): Eukaryota > Viridiplantae > Streptophyta > Magnoliopsida > Dilleniales > Dilleniaceae > Dillenia > Dillenia turbinata. The sequence continues at coordinate 2,888,251 of JBAMMX010000028.1, read as the reverse complement.
TGTCATGTCCGCGAATCGTAATAAACCCTTTTTTTTATATGAAATTCACATTCTAGTGAGATGTAGGCATGAAAACATATGTATATGCAATTTATTTTTTTAATTATATATATATATATATATAAAAAGAGAGAGAGAGAAAGGAAGGCACTGCGTTTTGGCCCAAAACGCATCAACCTCCTTTCCCCCCATTTCAACTAGTGTTAGAAACCCTAATCATTCTCTCTCTCTCTTCCTCTCCTTCGACCGAACCCTCTCGAACTCTCTCTTGCACTCTCCGTCGCTCTCTCACCCTCTTCGCCTCCACCCATCGTTTGTCGTCCCCCTCTCTATTGTCACCCGTCCCTTATTTCTCTCTCTCTGTTCTCTCTCTCTTTCTCTTTCGGTCGAATGTCTCTCTCTCACTCTCACTCGTCTTCCTTTCTGTCTCTCCCTCTGTTACTCTCTCTGTTTCTCTCTGCTCTCTTTCTCGTGTGAACAGAGAGCTCTCTCTCTCTTTCCTCTTTCCCGCACGCGCGACGATAGAGCTTTCACTCTCTTCCTCTCCCCTTTCATGCACGAACAGAACACACTCTCCCTTGCTTGCGCGCACTCTGCTCTCTCTCTCCCGAGAGATCTTCCTGCAATCCTTGCTACAACCCTAGTTAAAGCCCCAAATCGGCAGTCACCAACAGGCCTCCGAGAACCCTAGGTCAAGCCTGCACACACCTCTCTGCATAGGTAAGGACCAGTTCCTAACCCTAGCTTTAGGATTTCAAATTTTCTTAGTAATTAGATTTAATTGCTAAAATGTGCTTCAATTTGGAAGTGTTACAGGTTCCGGATTGAATCGAATGGCGCACAGACTTTAGGATTGCGAGCTGCAAAAAACCCTAGGTGAGGGAATTTCTAAATGCCTTCAATAATAGATTGAATTTAGGCTGTTTAAGATGAGAGAATGTGTTAGTGTTTATGATTTGTATTGTTTCAGAATTTATTTTATGATTAATTGATGTTGCCGGTTACGTTGAGGAAGGAAATTTAGGGAAAATTGGAATGTAAAATAGTATGTGATGTAAATGATGATAAATTGGTAAAAAGAGGACAAGAACAATAGAATGTTCGAAATTGGGGTTTAAATAAAATTTGGAAAGTTTGTAAACTCTTGAATTTGGAGGAGAAATGACTTAAAATTTGTTATTATTGATTTAGGATGATTCATTGGAGCTTAAAAGGAAATCTCTTGAGTATCGATAGGGTGTAGGGAGTGGATACCCTCCCTAGAGGTGAATGGATGGTCCGTTGTGTTATAAATGAGCAAAACTGTTTTGAATTCTTTTATAAAGGATTTTGAATGATTTTACGTGATTTATATGAAATTATTTGTAATTGTGGGACGTCTGAAATGGAAGTTTGAATTACGAAATTATAAACAAATCTATGCCTCTTGCATTGGATATTTGATTTGTAAATGATTGTAGCATGATTTTTGAGAATTTGTTTGATGAAACATGACACATTGATTGAAATTTAAATGATTGTGAAATGATGGTGGACGAATGTAATGGCTATAATCATTCCCTCCACGGAGCGACCCGACGGGGTGATGTGGGTGGGGTTTTATTACGAGAGAGGTAGATGCGGCCTCTTCTCTGCCACATCAGACTATCTGAATTGCACCCCGGTGAGGTACGAACCAACGCCAAGGAAGGAGGTAGTGTTTAAAATACTGAAATAGAAAATCCCTTGGCGGGCTTCCGTCTTGGTTCGGCCAAATTTAAGACGGAAGTGATTTCGATGAGACCCTTGTGATTTTCTGAAAGAATGTTTGATGTGGATGTATATTTTGTGAATTATCTTGATTTACTGAAAATGTTTTGATATATATAAAGTGTTGTTTGAGATATACTTTGACTCTCCCATATTCACCCCTCATTTATCACACAATCATACCATTGCACTCTACTCACTGAGTATTTATAATACTCACCCCTCTCTTTAACATTTTTCAGAGGAAGTTTAAGCCTGCGACAAAAATTGGAGCTTGGGAAGGTTTATTCCGCTGATTTGTGTAGGTACATAGTGATGCAAGTTTATTTTGGTTAATTTTGAAATCCATAGAAGGGAAGACTTGTATAATTCTTTTGGTAGGGATTAAATCGATACTTGTTTCTTATATAGGAGCAAATATTGAAGGAATTCTTACATAGTTTGTGTTGGAGCTTGTTTGGAGCTTGTTTAATTCCTTTTAACTTCCATTTTTGGTAAAACTTATTGTTTGAATGGGACATTTGGTTTGTAATGTTGAGATTTGTTATTTTCTTTCGATTTTATGAAGTTCTGTATATCTCATATCAATTAGACTTTATTGATGCTGGCTTGTTTTCTTCAAGCAAGTGTTAGTAAAATCCTACGACTATGATTTGAGACTTCTTGTATGTTAAATGCTTTATTTATACTGAGAATTTTGAAATGGCTAGAATGACCATACTGCATGCTTGCATATACAGGTACCCTCGCTCCAATTGTGTGCTGATGTGTGCCTATATGTATAGGGACAGACCGGATGGATCCTTTGTATGTGTATTGTTATATGATTTTTTCTATTTTTGATGGATTATGTATTGAAAGAATTGTTGTACTGATTTGTAGCCTTGCGGAGTCCCGGTATATGGGGAGGTTCTGCCCATGTATCGAGACAACATGGCCGCTATTGTATGGTCGATCCAAGGATCGAGGTGTGACACCTTTATTGGTATCAGAGTTTAGGCTCACTATTTTAAAAGTTTGAAGGTTTTGGAATGATTTCAAATGTTTCCAAATGTCCAAAAAGTTTTCTGAAAAACTTTGAAATGTTTGGTTTTTGAAAAAGGTTTTCAGAGAATGTACAAAGTCTTCCATGGATTTCTTAGGAAATTAGGAACATTTTTTTTAGGGGGTTAAGTATTAGTTTTCTCTTAACCCTTTGACTTAATCATAGCTCTTTGTCTTGTAGATTACTATGCCCCCACGAAGGAGAATGAGGAACGTGAATGAGATTCCTCCACCGGAGCACGAGAATGAGTCATCCTCGCATGCTCTTCCTACTTCTGCGTCTGCACAGCCGATTCCTCTCACAGGGAGTTCGGCTCCTCCTATTGCCGCTCTACAGCAAGTAATGGAGTGGTGGAGCACATTTGGAGCGCAATACCAAGCTCCACATCCGACTAAGCTACCCCACCGACTCCTCCTTTAATACCGGTTGCTACTCCTAGTACCCCGCTAGCACCTCCTCCTCCGGTTGCCACAACAACCGATCGCCCTACTGTGGAGTTATCTAAGTTGATAAAGGAGACAAGACAGCTAGGATGTGAACCATTTGCAGGCACTTCTGAATCTTCAGTGGCCAAGGAATGGATTGGCCGAATCCAAGAGACCATCTCTGATATGAGACTAAGCGATGAAATGAAACTATGGGTGGCAGTGAAACTGTTGGACAAAGGTGCGAGGATTTGGTGGGAGAATGTGAATGGAAGGGCTCCTGTTCCTCCTACATGGACCGAATTCCTCAGAGCCTTCGAGGAGAAATATTACACCCGATTCTATTGGGATCAGAAAAGAGAGGAATTCTTTAAGTTAGCTCTGGGAAATAAGATAGTATCTGAGTACGAGACAGAACTGAGAGAGCTTGCCACTTATGTTCTGGAGTTTGTGAACTCCGAGGAGTCTAAACGTTCAAAGTTCAAGTCGGGACTGAATTTAAATATCAGAGAGAAAATGCCTATCACCAAGGGGCATACTTTCCAAAACATTCTAGACTTGGCCTTGAGGGCCAAGAAAATGGTGATGGAGAGAAGCAAAGTCAAAGAGCATCATGGGAAAGGGAAAAGGCCTAGTGGCTCCAATCCGAGTCAAGGTTTTAAAAGAAGTCGAGGTGTGGGCTCTTATAGCGATGGATCCTTCTCGGGGCCGGTTGGCTTTCCTCAAAGCCAATCGACTTTTAGGCCAAGTGCTCCCAACAGAACTGTTGAAATGGGAGTAGGGTCCAGGGGTTGCAAAGGAGAAGTTTGCCCGAATTGCAAGGGGTATATCCAGGTCCGCGTAGGGGACCCAAAAGATGCTATCATTATGGGAAGGAGAAACACTTTCGGCATTCTTGTCCGAAGTTGTATGTAGAAAGGCAAGGAAGTCGACAAATTCGAGGTCCCTCAAGTGGTTCTAGAAGAGATCTGGCAATTGTTCCTACACCTTCCACTAGCAATGCACCGAGGACAAACACCGAAAGTAATACTGTAGCTGTCCCCACACACCACCCTCAACCTAGAACTCTGACCCGAATCTACGGCATGACTAATAAAGAGGCCCAAGTCAATCCTAATGTAGTCACAGGTAATCTCTATTAAATTTTAAGTTTTGAAATTAAAAATGTGATATAAATGGTTTATTATTATAATTTGATAGTTGTGATCATGGCTTAAGAAATGTGGATGATATAACTCTGTTTATGGTTTATAATTATAGGTACGATGAAAATTTTTGATGTTGATGTACATGTGCTCATAGATACTGGGTCTAATCATTCCTTTGTGAGTTCGGGGTTTGCCAGACATTTTGATAAGCCTTTAGTTCCACTTGTTGAAGAATTATTGGTTATCACACTTTTGAGAGAACACTTGATCAGGGATACAGTGTATAAGTCTTGTGAGGTGAAAATCGGGGAATTAACTCTCGAGGCGGATTTGATTCCATTAGAAATGAAAGATTTTGATGTCATCCTAGGCATAAATTGGCTATATCTTCACCGAGCTTCCGTGAACTGCTTCATAAGGAAGTGGAATTCCGAAGGCCAGGACATCCCTTGCTTGTATTCACCGATAAACGACGAGTGTTGCCGAGTTGTATAATTTCAGCTCTTGAAGCACGGAGACTAGTGCATAAGGGATGTGAAGCTTATTTGGCATACATTGTTGATACCATGGTGGGAAGTCCTAGTCTAGACGATATCCCCGTGGTGAATGAGTTTCCGAACGTTTTTTCGGAAGAGTTGTCTAGGTTGCCACCGGTTCGGGAATTTGATTTCATCATAGATCTAATTCCTGGCACCACACCAATTTCTATTCCTCCATATCAAATGGCGCCCGCAGAATTAAAAGAACTGAAGGTTCAGCTCCAAGAGCTGTTGGAGAAAGCATTCATCCGACTGAGCACTTTACCTTGGGGTGCTCTGGTTCTATTTGTGAAGAAGAATGACAGAACCCTCCAGTTATGCATTGACTACCGACAGCTCAACAAGGCAACGATCAATAATAAGTATCCTCCTCCGAGAATTGATGATTTGTTCGACCAACTCCAAGGTGCAAGTGTCTTTATAAGATCGACTTAAGGTCTGGTTATCATCAGTTGAAGATAAAGGATGATGATGTTCATAAGACTGCGTTTAAAACGTGGTATAGACATTATGAATTTCTGGTAATACCCTTCGGATTGACAAATGCTCCTGCGGCCTTCATGGATCTCATGAATCAAGTGTTCCATCCCTATCTTGATAAATTTATCATAGTCTTCATCGACGACATCTTGGTGTATTCCAAGAGTAATGAAAAACATTCTGAACATCTCCGAATCATTTTGCAAACTTTTAGGGAGAAGGAGTTGTATGCCAAGTTTTCCAAGTGCAAATTTTGGCTAAGTGAGATTGGGTTTTTAGAACATATGGTTTCTAGCAATAGGATTTTTGTGGATCCAAAGAATGTAAAAGTCATTCTGAAGTGGGAACATCCTAAAAATGTCACTGAGGCCAGAAGTTTTCTCGGATTAGTAAGGTATTATCAGAGATTTGTAGAAGGATTCTCGAAGATAGCAGTTTCGATGACAAATTTGATTCGGAAGGGAGTCAAGTTCAAATGGAATGAAAAGTGTGAGGGTAGTTTTCAAGAGTTTAAGCAAAGGTTGACCTCCGCTCCTATCCTTGCTCTCCCTACTAGTGGCGGCGGTGATTATGTGGTGTACAACGATGCTACCAAGTAGAGATCAGGGTGCGTGCTAATGCAAGGTGATAAGGTGATTACTTACGCTTCTCACCAACTAAAGAAACACGAAGTAAACTATCATACTCATGATTTAGAGCTAGCTACCATTGTGTTTGTTTTAAAGATTTGGCGGCATTATTTGTACAGGGTTACTTACAAGATCTTTACCGATCACAAGAGTCTCAAATACTTACTCACTCAGAAGGAGCTCAATTTAAGACAAAAAATATGGTTAGAGCTGATTAAGGACTATGACTTGGTGATTGATTACCACTCCGGGAAGGCGAATGTTATTGCTGATACTTTAAGTCGCAAATCCTCATCTACAACATTCTAAGGGAGTTCTTACCTCTCTTGCTTAGTTGGACTACGAGCTCTTGGAGTCGAGTTGGCTAAGGATGATCAAGGTGCTTTATTAGCCAAGTTTATGGTCAGACCCACATTAATAGATCGCATTCGGGAGATTCAGGCTACCGATGATGAATTAAATGGCATTGTTGAGAAAATCCAAAAAGGAGAAGGTGGTGAATTCTGGATTCGGGACGATAGAATTATAGTGTATGGGAAATGAACATGTATTCCGAAAAATGAAGATCTTCGGAGGGCCATACTTGAGGAGGCGCATTCCTCGGCCTCTGCTATACATCCGGGGAGTACCAAAATATACCGAACCATCAAAGAATCATATTGGTGGTTCGAGATGAAGAGAGAGATAGCTGAATTTGTGGCGAAGTGTCTTGTATGTCAACAAATCAAGGCCGAACATCAGAAACCGGCAGGAACACTTCAACCACTCCTAATTCCTGAATGGAAATGGGAACATATCACCATGGATTTCGTGGTAGGATTGTCACGTACTCCGAGTCGTCACGATGCCATTTGGGTGATTGTAGACCGTCTCACCAAATCGGCTCATTTCTTACCGATTCAAAACACCTATCCTTTGGAAAGATCGGCCAAATTATACATTGATGAGATCGTAAGAATTCACGGAGTGCCGGTGTCTATTGTATCGGACCGTGATCCTCGGGTCACTTCTAGATTCTGGCCAAAACTACAAGAGTTCTTAGGGACTAAGTTAAAATTTAGCACTACTTTTCATCCTCAAACCGATGGACAATCAGAGCTTACCATTCAAACATTAGAAGACATGCTTAGGGCATGTGTTATAGATTTTCAAGGTAGTTGGGATAAACACCCTCTGTTGGTTGAATTTGCCTACAACAACAGTTATCAAGTTAGCATAGGAATGCCTCCCTATGAAGCCCTTTTTGGAAAGAAGTGTCGTACCCCATTGTATTGGGACGAGATTGGAGAGAGAAAGATTGAAAGTGTAGAAATGATTGAGGCCACTAAAGAAAAAGTGAAGTTGATTAAAGAAAGAATGAAGGCAGCTTAAGATCGACGAAAGAGCTATGTCGACAAGAAAAGAAGACCTTTGGAGTTTGAAGAAGGAGATATGGTGTTTTTGAAGATATGTCCGTGGAAGGGCGTGATCTATTTTCAGAAACGAGGAAAGCTAAATCTTCGTTATATTGGTCCCTTCAAAATTCTTGAAAGGATTGGACAAGTGGCATACTGGCTAGAATTACTGTCGGAGTTACAGAGGATCCATGACGTCTTTCATGTTTCTATATTGAAGAAGTATTTGCTCGATCCTTCGCACGTATTATAAGTTCCCTAATAGATCGCATTCGGGAGATTCAGGCTACCGATGATGAATTAAAGGGCATTGTTGAGAAAATCCAAAAAGGAGAAGGTGGTGAATTCTGGATTCGGGACGATAGAATTATAGTGTATGGGAAATGAACATGTATTCCGAAAAATGAAGATCTTCGGAGGGCCATACTTGAGGAGGCGCATTCCTCGGCCTCTGCTATACATCCGGGGAGTACCAAAATATACCGAACCATCAAAGAATCATATTGGTGGTTCGAGATGAAGAGAGAGATAGCTAAATTTGTGGCGAAGTGTCTTGTATGTCAACAAATCAAGGCCGAACATCAGAAACCGGCAGGAACACTTCAACCACTCCTAATTCCTGAATGGAAATGGGAACATATCACCATGGATTTCGTGGTAGGATTGTCACGTACTCCGAGTCGTCACGATGCCATTTGGGTGATTGTAGACCGTCTCACCAAATCGGCTCATTTCTTACCGATTCAAAACACCTATCCTTTGGAAAGATCGGCCAAATTATACATTGATGAGATCGTAAGACTTCACGGAGTGCCGGTGTCTATTGTATCGGACCGTGATCCTCGGGTCACTTCTAGATTCTGGCCAAAACTACAAGAGTTCTTAGGGACTAAGTTAAAATTTAGCACTACTTTTCATCCTCAAACCGATGGACAATCAGAGCTTACCATTCAAACATTAGAAGACATGCTTAGGGCATGTGTTATAGATTTTCAAGGTAGTTGGGATAAACACCCTCTGTTGGTTGAATTTGCCTACAACAACAGTTATCAAGTTAGCATAGGAATGCCTCCCTATGAAGCCCTTTTTGGAAAGAAGTGTCGTACCCCATTGTATTGGGACGAGATTGGAGAGAGAAAGATTGAAAGTGTAGAAATGATTGAGGCCACTAAAGAAAAAGTGAAGTTGATTAAAGAAAGAATGAAGGCAGCTTAAGATCGACGAAAGAGCTATGTCGACAAGAAAAGAAGACCTTTGGAGTTTGAAGAAGGAGATATGGTGTTTTTGAAGATATGTCCGTGGAAGGGCGTGATCTATTTTCAGAAACGAGGAAAGCTAAATCTTCGTTATATTGGTCCCTTCAAAATTCTTGAAAGGATTGGACAAGTGGCATACTGGCTAGAATTACTGTCGGAGTTACAGAGGATCCATGACGTCTTTCATGTTTCTATATTGAAGAAGTATTTGCTCGATCCTTCGCACGTATTATAAGTTCCCCCAATAGAATTGAAAGAAGACTTGAGTTTCAAAGTGTAACTTGTGCAGATAGTAGATAGACAGCTCAAACAGTTGATAAATAAGCAGATTTCAATGGTTAAAGTGCTGTGAAGAAACAATCAAGTCGAAGAACAGACTTGGGAAACCGAAGAATTAATACGGAAGTAACATCCGCAGCTCTTTGATGTATGAGTCGTATTTTGAAATTTCGAGGACGAAATTTATTTTTATGGGGTTAAGAGTTATAATACCAAAAAACCGACGCTAGATATTTTGTAAACATTTTTATAATAAAATAGAAAATTTTGAATTTATATTGATTTTCGATTTTGGGGTATTAATTTTAAAGTTTAGGTATATTTTAAGATGTCGTGTCTGTGAATCGTAATAAACCCTTTTTTTGTATGAAATTCACATTCTAGTGAAATGTGGGCGTGAAAACATATGTATATATAATTTATTTGTTTAATTATATATATATATATATAAAAAGAGAGAGAGAAAGGAAGGCACTGCGTTTTGGCCCAAAACGCAGCACCCTTCTTCCCCCCATTTCAATTAGGGTTAGAAACCTAATCATTCTCCCTCTCTCTCTTCCTCTCCTTCGACCGAACCCTCTCAAACTCTCTCTCGCACTCTCCGTCGCTCTCTCACCCTCTCCGCCTCCAACCACTGTTCGTTGTCCCCCTCTCCATTGTCACTCGTCCCTTGTTTCTCTCTCTCTGTTCTCTCTCTCTTTCTCTTTCAGTCGAACGTCACTCTCTCACTATCACTCGCCTTCCTCTCTGTCTCTCCCTCTGTTGCTCTCTCTGTTTCTCTCTACTCTCTCTTTCCTGCGTGAATAGAGAGCTATCTCTCTCACTCCTCTCTCCCGCGCACACGGCGACAGAGCTTTCACTCTCTTCCTCTCCCCTTTCGCGCGCGAACAAAACACACTCTCCCTTGCTCACGCTCGCTCTGCTCTCTCTCTCGAGAGAGATCTTCTTGCAATCCTTGCTACAACCCTAGTTGAAGCCCCAAATCGGCAGTCACCAACAGGTCTTCGAGAACCCTAGGTCGAGCCTGCACACACCTCTCTGCACAGGTAAGGACCAGTTCTTAACCCTAGCACTAGGGTTTTGAATTTTCTTAGTAATTAGGTTTAATTGCTAAAATGTGCTTCAACTTGGAAGTGTTATAGGTTTCAGATTGAATCGAATAGCGCACAGACGTTAGGATTGCGAGCTGTGAAAAACCCTAGGTGAGGGAATTTCTAAATGCCTTCAATAATAGATTGAATTTAGGCTGTTTAAGATGAGAGAATGTGTTAGAGTTTATGATTTGTACTGTTTCAGAATTTATTTTATGATTAATTGATGCTACCGGTTACGTTGGGGAAGGAAATTTAGGGGAAATTGAAATATAAAATAGTATGTGATTAAATGACGATAAATTGGTAAAAAGAGGATAAGAACAATAGAATGTTCGAAATTGAGGTTTAAATAAAATTTGGAAATTTTGTAAACTTTTAAATTTGAAGGAGAAATGACTTGAGAATTGTTATTATTGATTAGGATGATCCATTGGAGCTTGAAAGGAAATCTCTTCAGTATCGATAGGGTGTAAGGAGTGGATACCCTCCCTAAAGGTGAGTGATTGGTCCATTGTGTTATAAATGAACAAAACTGTTTTGAATTCTTTTATAAAGGATTTTGAATGATTTTATATGATTTATATGAAATTATTTGTGATTGTGAGACGTCTGAAATGGAAATTTGAATTAGGAATGCATCCTATGTAATTATAAACAAATCTGTGTCTCTTGCATTGGATATTTGATTTGTAAATGCTTGTAGCATGATTATTGAGAATTTGTTTGATGAAACATGGCACATTGATTAAATTTGAATGATTGTGAAATGATGATGCACGAATGTAATGGTTATAGTCATTCCCTCCACGGAGCGATCTGACGGGGTGACGTGGGTAGAGTTTTATTGCGAGAGAGGTAGACGCAGCCTCTTCTCTGCCATGTCGGTCTATCCGGATTACACCCCGATGAGGTACAAGCCAACGCCAAGGAATGGGGTAGTGTTTGAAATACTGAAATGGAAAACCCATTGGCGGGCTTCCGTCTTGGTTCGGCCAAACTCAGGATGGAAGTGATTTCGGTAGGACCCTTGTGATTTTCTGAAAGAATGTTTGATATGAATGCATATTTTATGAATTATCTTGATTTACTGAAAATGGTTTAATATATATAAAGTGTTGTTTGAGATATACTTTGACTCTCCCACATTCATCTCTCATTTATCACACAATCATATCATTACACTTCACTCACTGAGTATTTATAATATTCTCCCCTGTTTTTAACATTTTTCAGAGGAAGTTTAGGCTTGCGACAAAATTTGGAGCTTGGGAAGATTTATTCCGCTGACTTGTGTAGGTACATAGTGATTCAAGTTTAGTTTGGTTGATTTTGAAATCCATGGAAGGGAAGACTTGTATAATTCTTTTGGTAGGGATTAAATCGATACTTGTTTCTTATATAGGAGCAAATATTGATAGAATCCTTACATAGTTTGTGTTGGAACTTGTTTAATTCCTTTTAACTTCCATTTTTGGTAAAACTTATTGTTTGAATGAGACATTTGGTTTGTAATGTTGAGATTCGTTATTTTCTTTCGATTTTATGAAATTCTGTACATCTCATATCAATTGGACTTTATTGATGCTGGCTTGTCTTCTTCAGGCAAGTGTTAGTAAATTCCTACGACTATGATTTGGGATTTCTTGTATATTAAATGCTTTATTTATACTAAGAATTTTGAAATGGCTAGGATGACCATACTGCATGCTTGCATGTATAGGTACCCTCTCCCCAATTGTATATTGATGTGTGTCTGTGTGACAGGGATAGATCGGATGAGTCTTTTACATGTGTATTGTTATATGATTTTTTCTATTTTTGATGGATTATGTATTGGAAGAATTGTTGTACTGATTTGTAATTTTATGGAGTCTCGATATATGAGGAGGTTCTGTCTGTATATTGAGATAACGTAATGACTGTTACGTGATCGATCCCGTGAAAAAAACAATATTTTTGCGTGGAATAAAACCCTAGAATTAAGAGAGTTTGTTAATCAAATATTTACTGAACATTTGCTCTGACATGATATAAGGTATGAAATTGCAAAAAGTGATGCTGTGGAGTTTCAACGGTCGAAATCAAGAAAGATCAATCAAGCCTAAATTACACTCTGCTCGTATAGGGCCGCAGTGGACCCCATCAGCCTTTCAACCCGATGAAGGAGCCACTCCATTGTGATAAGAGAAGGCGGGTTATTAGAAAACTTAAGTTGGCAAGACCAAAGCTAGTTTCTGCGTTTTTTATGTCCCCCGGCATCTTAGGACTAACAACCTCATGCACAATGGAAAGCATCAAAACTTAAGTCTATTATTCAAAAACCCCCATTTACAATAAAAAAAAAACGATAAATAGCATAAAAATTCCTAAATAAAATTAAAAACTAAAAATTAAAATTTTAGACATAATTCAAATTTAAAAGAAAATAAAAAATAATTAAAGATAAAAATCAAAATAGATACATTGCTCCACTGATTACATTTGTCATGAGTTTTCTAGGCGCAACTGCCTAAGGTAGCTGCTTCACATACAGTGTAGGTCTTCTTTAAACGACAATCTCTTTTTGTATCATAAGCTATAACTCAATTGATACTATTCTTTTTCCCTTTATAAATGTTTTGATTTTGAGTCGTACCAAAATAAATAAATAAATAAATAAACTCTACCTTAATATTGGCTTTTTAGTTAAATGACTTGATTTGGATTTTTGTCATGTGTTGCCAAACTCCTAGCAGCATCATCATGCGTTAGAAAATTGTTTTTGATACTTTAATGATTAGTTATAATTTAAAAATTATTTGTCATTTTTTCTTAATTTAGAGTTTTATAAATAAGTTAGAGAATTTTTTTTTTTACCCATTTCACATAGTTTGATTAATTCAAATTAAAAAATAGTTTGATCATAGGGATTACTGCCCAACCAGAATTTAAAAAAAAAAAAAAAATTCCCCCCATTGGTAGTCCGCCATTTGAAACATAGGGTGTCTTTTTTGCAAAAAGAGCAAATAAGGAGGCATGGTTATTTGGGAATTTTATTTCGAGTGTCATGCCAAACATGGGCCAGTCTGAAGTATTTTGGGCCCGAACAGCCTGGTCCATACCCAGTATAGTTACTCCTCTGCTGCTCCGGTCCACTGTGCTTACGTTGCGCGTTTTGTCCCGATTTGCTAAAACCCAAACGAGGAAAAGAAAATTTTAATAAAATATTTGTTAGGGTATTTTAGTCTTTTGGCAAGCAGGAACATAACTAGGTTTTAACACAGAGAGAGAGAGAGAGAGAGAGAGAGAGAGAGAATGGCGTCGAACAGAGGGAAAGGGAAAGGAACAAAGGGGTCAAAGGGGGTGTTGGAGGAGGAAGAATCGGTACTGAAACGAGTGAATGCATGGACAAATTGGACTCTGAAGAAAGCCAAAGGAATCGCTCACTATGGATTCATCCCTCTGGTCATCATCATTGGCATGAACTCTGAGCCCAAGCCTCACCTCTATCAGCTTCTCACTCCTGTTTGATTCCCCCTATTTCCACATTCATGCTTCTTTTCTCTTCTGTTCTGCTTTGCTCTATATTTGTCGAAACTTCTAATGTGACGGGAGTATGTATTTCAATAAAATTGATAATGTTTGCATCTTTTTTCTTGTGAAAGTGTTCTTCACTGATTTTCAATTTTTTTGGGTAAATTATATATTTAATTTGTTTTTTTGTGTAATGGGTTATAGTGAGATCTGATTATATACTGTTTAATTGTTGGATGGGAGCTTGTATTGATTTGGGTGTTGTGGTTGATCAGAGCTAGGTTTGATTTGCTGGGGGCTGCTTGGTTGACCCTAATGACAAATACCCTTCCACCCCTCTATGTAGCTCTAAATCTTCTCATTTAAAAGTGTTGGCAGTAGTTTTGTATGGGATAACTATAGGTGAACCAAGAAGAGCATTCAAACCCCACGTAATCTCCACCTGGCTAAAGTTAAAAGTTCTGAACTCAGAGAGTAAACAATGGGATGATAGGACACTGTTATTTAGAAGTTTAACCCCCCCAAAGGGTATGTAAATGGAATGAAACGAGAGAGATGCTATCCTTATGGTGATACCCATCAACCAACCCCTGATTTCACCATACCGGGTTTCTTTTTAAATCCTAGGACTATTTCCGATATCAAGTTAGACCACACAACTTCAGTTGGTTGACGTCTAATAAAAGTCCAGATGAAGTTGGCGCTGGGTCTGGGGAATTTGTTTCCACCCTCTCAGATTATTCAATGGCTGCAGCAGCAATATGGTCCTTAGACACCTACGTAGAAGCAAACTTGAGGGCATGTCACAGACAAATATAAACATATGTATTTAGTTTAACTTAGCCTATCTATTTGCAAGAAAAACTATACCATCATGGTGGTACACATGGCTTTCAATGATTGAATTTTGATTCATTTGGGAGAAAGTTGAAGGGGGTACAAGCATTCTTCCTACGCCCATAAATTTCTGCCGCAAATTCTTTGTCATTTTTTCCTAATATTTCTGTAAGCTACATTCTATGTTCTGTCCCTTGAGCACCCAATACCTGGGCATAGTTTTCTTCTCCAGTGGGTAGCTGAAATACCTTGGATAATCCACAACATCACTCAGTGATCTTCTGGATAGTGTTGACAAGCGGAGTGGATCCCAATACCCGGGTAGAATTTTCTTTGCACCTTTGAATAATCGGGGTGGATCCCAACACCTTGAAGCTCTTAATTATTTTAACTTCATTTTTCTTTCTCTTATCAACTGAATAATTCGGTTTACTTGACTTATTAGGTCACTCATAAACTCAACTCTAGACATACTAAACCCTAAAACCTAGAGCAAACCTAGCATGCACAACGAGCAATATACATGCATGCATATGAGCTAATCCTTACATTTTATGTCATATCTAGCAAATAAAATGCAAATGCATGTATGCAAGGCTTTGGAGCTCGTTGTGGATTCTTGGGTCTCACAACGTGCCTCGTGACCCAAAACTTGTGGATGTCTTTGTTGCAAAGGCTCATGTAGGACCTCAAGTCCAAAAAAGTAGCTACCGTCTCAACAATCAGCAGCCCAACGTAATTATAGTGCTCTGGTCTCTTTTTCTCCCATTCTCTCTCGACCTCATATCCAAATTCTGTAGAATGCAGTGATGGAGAACCTCCGATCGCTGCTGCCCTCGCAGCAAATATTGTGAGTATTGAGACTTCTAGTATAACAGTCATGACTCCTATTGGAGATAAGTTTGACTCTATAGATGATGACTCTGCTAATTCGAATGAGATGACTTAATCGTCTGGTAGTCCAGAATGACAAGACCTACAATCGCCGGAGTCCTCCGACAGCGGAGACTCCAAACTCAATTTAGATAGCAGTTTTCAAAAATAGAAGGAATAGACTGCAAGAAAGCTCAATGCTGACTACTGCGTCTAAGCAAAAAGAGTGTGCACATGTATACCTGATTGGTTGGATTGATGATGTATATATACTTTTCGTAGGTGAGAGTCATATGCATCCAAGGTGTCAAACCCCAGTTTTCTTTTGAGAGAATCCCGATATTGCGGGAATTATCATATAGAATTCTCAAAAATTTCAAACTCTTACCAGTTTAGAAAGTCCAGATTGCCATGCAGGTTCCCTTTCTTATTAACTAGGACGTAAGACTTCCTTCCATTTATGCAAGATTACTTCTTGTGATTCGGGGGAGTCAATATTACCTTAGCGGGTCGAGTGATGATTATCGAGTACCGAGGAGGTATTGAGCAGTTATCTATCAAACAAGATCTAGTCGGTAGACACTGAGAGTGTGAGTCGTGCCTACCCTTCTAAAAGTTATATTCGCTATTGACAACAAATTTTGGTTGATTGTTCCTTGAACTAGGGGTTCAGAGGATCTTAATCCTCATGATGACAACAAGCCTTTAGGCTAGATGGTTGACCGATTAGATATATGTTGACCAAGTTGGCAACTAGACTACTAAAAGTCATTTGACAAGTCGAGGGCTAGTCTTGAGCCCATCATGGTTGGGTCTGTTTCGGCCATGTATCATCACTTGTACTCACTCCTGTTATTGCTTTGAAGAAGGGACGTCAGAAGTACGGTCTGGTGGAGACCTTTTAGGTCTTGCGAATCAAAGAATTTAATGCAGCACATGCCGTTTTGGTTACCGCGAACCATCTGCAATACACTTCTTATAGTGTACGTCCCATGATTGGTTTTCTGCTACCGATTTCATTTCTTGACAGTTAATTTCTAGGTGATTCAACCTTTGGCAAAGGTCATCAGAGGAAATGGCCAAAAGTTCATCATCTAGTTCTTTTCCCAACATCGGAGATATCAAAAGTACTATGTCATAGGGAGAATTGCGTGAAGTTCGAAGCAACATGCTGTTGGGTGATAATTTTGAAATCGTGTCAGTGACGAATATCGATAGAGCCAATATGGCTTCAGGGTGCCGAGTCCTGAAGTAAAAACAATCTATGAAGTATGGTTTAAAGGTGTCATATACAAGCCCCATTGCTAGGGTTCTGTTGTATTGGAATATTTTTCCCACCTTGCAGATCCCCAATGCTTGGCGCTTGGTAGTTGCAATTATTTCTCTGATGAGTTTTTGCTGCTTGTACTTCGATTTCAAAGTCCTGGCATCTATATTCTTGTTGAAGAAGTGTGGGAAGAGGGGCTCTACCAGAGATTACTCTTGCTTGTAAACCGGCCAGACTCAAACTGGAGGTTCTTCTATAGTGAGACCATTGATAAGAGTAAAATGCATAAGTATTTTTTCGTTGAATTCTTAGAGAAAAACCTAATGCCGAAGCTTCCGACGCCCAATGTTGAATCGTTCATTGTCTTGAGACCTTGCCAGCTTTATCATAATTTAGGATTTGTCAAATCTGCGGGTAATTTTTGTTAGATTTCACAGAGGACTTTTTAGGTTAACTATCTCCTAGACAATGAGATGTTGTCACTTGTAGGTCTGTTGCTCAGGGAGAAAAGGAGAATCGAGAGACCCTTGTTGCTTGAGAAGAAGAAGAAGAAGCCTGTGGATTTTTTGTATTCCCCCCCGAAGGAGGACTTTAGAGAGATCACTATTGCTCGACTGATGAGGGCGAAATCGAAGGGAGCCCCGGGAGAGACTGAAAGTATGTCTAGGGTTCATTCGCCTAACTTGGCTCCTCTCGGCTCGTTGAGGATCAAAAGGAGGCAAGTGCAACTGCAAGTATCACATGAAGTGGGCATCGGAGAGAGCTCAGAAGAGAGGTCCCCAGCTACTAGAGAACTTACTCAACCAACTGTCGACAAGCCGACAGAGGCTGGTGGTAGCAAATTCAAAGGCGAGTGTTCTATCGATGGGCCTGGCAAGTGTTCCCGGGTGAGAGAGTGAGTAGAAGGAAGGAAAGCCGCAGTTGCCAGGACTACGGTGGTGGAAACGATCGAAGGGGCTGATGGCCATGCTCCTAGAGGCTTAGAGGAGGCAGAGGGGTGTTCCCCAAGGTGGCCTGAAGACGCTTGCCAGGGGTTGACAAAGGGGGCTAGTGCAGGGTTGTCTACTACTGTTCCATTATTACTTTTAGACAAAGGTAAGCACCCGATGCTCGAGGAGGAAGTGTTTCCCTACGTGATTCCTATTCGATCTTTTGATGGGTGTTAAGTCTCGAAGGAGAAAGGGACGGTGACGATCTGCGTTGGGATAATCATCATAGCTACGTGGACATCGTCGAAGGGAGGTGGACAGCTAATCGGTTGGACTTCCATCATTTGGAACTAGAGTTGAATAAGCTCTCGCTTGAGCAGAGAGACGATGCCTTATTTTCTACTACTTTGATGGTATCCTTCTTCTGTCGCTCACTTTCTTTTCTTTTTTCCACTTACCGATTGGTGTTTGTTCATTCAAACCATAGTCCTCATAGAGTTCCAAAGGCGGAGAAGGGAGTAGACGGTGAACCATACGAGGCTTCGAGCCAATCAGATGGTAGTGACGTATCCAAACTGTAGGATGCCTTTTCGTAGAAGGAAAAAGAGCTAGAGGAGGAGAAGTCTCTTATGGCTGTTCTAAGTGTTCATAAGAAAGCGTGGAGTACTTGAGAGCCGAACGAGATGTAGCACTCCAATGATGTGAAAAGCTGGAGGTGGAGGCCTAGGTATACGAGGCATATTTTCAGGCTGTGAGGAGGTTGGCCGACCTTCATGACCAGTCCCTTCAAGTTACTAAGCAAAAGATAGCTACGTTGGCTTTATTGCTACAAGGAATATTTACTAACACACGTGTGCTCAGCGCAAACTGTCTGAGAAGTTTCAGTATGCCATGGAGACTATTTATCAAGCAGTGCTGGTGAGCTCCATGCCCCCGGACACCATAGATATTTCTCCTGAACTCGAGTTTACTCATGCTTCTGTAGAGCCTGATATATTTCCTACCCCTTGACTAGGGTTTCTACTCTCTTTCCTAATTTTCTCCTTTTACACTTCTTTTCAAATACATTAATGAAATACTCCTTTGTTCTCATCACGGCTCGTACTTCATATCGGTAGTATTACTTTTTGACGAATAGAGTATTATTTGGGAGGCATATCCCTAGCCGGTGATGCGTTTGTTTGATGGTAAGGTTTTTTCAATGAGCTATTCAATAAGATGGGCTACAGATGCCTAACAAGGAGATGAATCCTTGGCTAGTGACAAGCTACTTTCAATAGGGTTCGTTCTTGTAGTTAACCAGGTGATGTTTTTTCATCTGGGAGATGAATTTCTAACGATAGGCTCCATTCAAGAGGATTAGGCATTACTTGCCCAATCGGGGAGATAAATTCCTAATTATAGGCTTTGTTTGGGAGGACTAGGCGACGTTTGCCCATTTGGAGAGATAAATTCCTAACAACAGGCTCTATTTGGGAGGACTAGGTGATATTTTTCCATTCGGGGAGATAAATCCCTAACGATAGACTCTATTCGCGAGGAGTGGGCGATGTTTGCCCATTCCTGGAAATAAATCCTTTACAATAAACTCTGTTTGTGAGGACTGGGTAATGTTTGCCCGTTTAGGGAGATAAATCCCTAATTTTTGACATGCCATTTGATCAGAAGAGGTCTCGTGGCAAGTGTTCGGCTTAACGACTCACAAAGAAAGATAAATGAAACAAACTGTTATGAGTAAAATAATCATAATATAATCAATAAGACAAGTGCTAAGGCTAGATATCATGGAGCAATCGATAAGTGATGCTACGAAAGCAAGCTAAGAAGGGTTCAGAGTTTACTTAGAAGGGTGTGCCGAGGGTTTCGGATCACAGAACAGTGCTCCAATGTGATGGGGTCCTGAACTTGACCTTCATATGCTTCATAATCAGTAGTGCCTCCAAGGCATTTAAACCAGCTTGTCCCAAGATAATGTTATAGGGTGAGGAGAGTCTAACCACATTGAATATGATAGAGGCTATCATGCAGTCTGGTAGAGTTTCGAGGGTAACGGGTGGTGAGAAAACACTTTCAGGATATAACCATTTGCCTGTGAGCCCCTTGATGGCCCTAACATGGGGTCATAGGTGTACGTGGGTGAATCCCATTTACTAAAATGTGCTCTAATATAAGAGATTATAGTTGAATCCTTGGTCCATGAAGATTCTTCTAATTTCATATTGTCCGACCTTTATGGTATTGATAAGAGAATCATGGCAATCGGGATCAACTCCTACCTGATTGTTGTCAGTAAAATCAATCATAGGCCTTTTCTTTTTTAGTAGCTTCTCGATACGAGTAGCAAGGATTTCTTTGGATGCAAAGCTAGATGGCTCCGCCTTTTGGAAGATTGGGACTACTAAGTGCCCCTTCTCATTTGACCGTGTGTGATTGCACTGATAGAGCGCCCTCAAGATGTTGAGCGGGAAGTGAGGCTCCAAGGGGTCATAACCGTTTTACATGTAACATCGAAAAATTCGGTGTTAGAAAATTTCTATGTTCTTTGTAAAAAAATACCAGGAGAAAATGGTTATAATAGAAATTTTCAAATTTATTCTTCCATATGATTCTTAAAGAATTGAATAGTTTTGTGGTAGAAAATCTTTTTGGTGACATGGAATACATGAGTTCAAATCCCCTTGGATGCATATCTAAGAGATTTATTTCCCATTTTGCTTGATCTATGAGAAACAAGTTGGTTTGTGTATTGGCAAGTTGGTTTGTGTTTGTGAAATGTCTAAAAGATAAGTTGGTTTGTAAGGTTAGAAGTTGGCTTTTGTTTGTGAAGAATTGTGAGAGACAAATTGGTTTATGAGGGTTGCAAGTTGGCTTGTGTTTGGGAGATAAGAGTGACAAATTGACTTGTGGGTTGTTAGGTTGGATTGTGAATCAACTTGGTTAGCATACAAACAGGATTTCTGAGGTTTGGGCGTGACAAGTCAATTTGTACAAAGAGACAAGTTGACTTTGCAAGTGTGCAGGCAATGGTTCTGAGGCGTGGTGATGTCAAATCAACTTGGCTTGTGATCAAGTCGTTTTGACTTCTCAATCCTATGTCAATCTGCTTATACTTCAAGCAGACTTGACCCCTGAAGCCCATAGACCCACAAGTTGACTTGTAAAGCTTGCAAATTGACTTCTGCACATGAAATGTAGTGAAATAATGAAAAAAGACAACCCAACTCACTCAAACACTTCACATAAATAGGATAAAATGATAATTACACCTTCTACTATAAAAAGGTTTAATCCAATACTAATTCCATTCTTTTCTCTCTCAATTACTCTCACTCCTTCTCTCTCGCTCTCTCACTTTGTCTCTCACTCTCACTCTCTATTTCTCCCTTGAGAACCCATGAAACACTTCCAAAACCTATAGATTGAGTTACCAAACTTTCAAACAAACACTTGAAAGACCAAAGATGGAGGAAGAATTAGGTTTTTCTAGTGAGAGAAAAACTTAGGGTATTGAGGTGCATCGACTTGGAAATGAAATCAAAATAGAGGTAATAATTTCCTCTCATCCTAGATTTGAGTTTACATTACTTATTTTTAAGATTTATGTTGAGATTTGAGAAATGTGAAATTGGGGATTTAGGGTTAGGGTTTATAAATGTTGAAATTTGAGAAAAACAGAGAAAATTTGTGAACAAAGATTGTTTATAGAAATAAATTAAATGTATATGATGGAATTTGAATGTACAATCACAGATTGAGAATTGGGTTTGAACTATGTTGGGGAAAATTCTTAAACCGTAGAAATGGATGTGATTTAATCTTGAAATTGTGATTATTGTTTGAGGTTAAACCAATTGGGATTTGAAAAGGGATTATCGAGGAATTGGTTATGAATTAGGAGTATTCACCCTTCCAAAATGTGAGTGGATGCATGGTTATGGTTTTAAATGAGAAAATATTTTGTAATGATTTCATAAATACTTTAAAAAAATTGATTTTCAAATTATTTTATGATTATGGAGTGCCTGAAAGGAAATTTGAAATGAAAAATACATCTATATGTTGAAAAAAATAATGTATCATGTTTATTGATTTTTGATAAATATGACTCAATTGAGTTCATGTATTAAGAATTTATTGAATAATTGTTAGCACATCTAGATATACATTGTGATGATTGCGAAATGGTGGCATGTGCATGATTAATGGCTATAGTTATTCCCTCTATAGGACAACTCGATGGGCTGATATGATTTGGCGTTTATTTGACTAAGGAGGTAGTTGCACGTGAGAGGAACTTTTGAAGTTCTCCTCTTAGCTAACTTGGTTGCACCACTATGAAAGTCTGAGCCAACGCTAAGGTTGAGGTATTTAATAAATTGAAACAAATATGAAAACTCTTGGCGGTTACACCCTTGATCGCGGTAGACCATTATCGAGAACGATGATTTTTTACAATCCCATGATTTTGGAAAACTTGTGTAAATGAGTGGATGCATTTGACTTGTTCAATATATTTCATCGAATCGTGTTTGAAAATTTATGTTGATGATGAATCTTAATTTCTAAGGTTATGATCAATATGATTTTGAGATAAATGTGTTGACATATCTACAATCATCACTCATTTACTATCGTAATATGTTATTACTTATTGGGTATAGTATATACTCATCTCACCTTCTTCACCTTTACAGATGAACCATAGCCAAGACTTATGGTCGTTTATTGCTGGATTTTGGGGAAACCACTTTCAAAGACTTTTTTTTAGTATAGATCTTATTATGTTCTTTTTTAAGTATCGTTAAATAGATCCGATGAGGGCATTTTGTATAAAACCTATTTGAAAACTTATTTAACTCTGTACTTTGATTTTGGTTGTACTTACTTATGTATAAATTTTATTGAGAACCCTTAATTTCTCTTTTTATGAATTTCACTTGGGATTTATTGATAACAACTTTGATTTATATCCTTTGGATAGATTTCTTTACATTGTTCTATGGATTAGATGGAATCTAAATAGCCAGGCTAGCCTATGATTTTATTAGGAATTGTGAAAGCATTGCGATGCCTTCGAGTGCAGGGTGAAGTTCACATGTGCTTCAAGATAATGTGACGTTGTCACGTGCCAAGACCTGCAGGTTGGGGCGTGATATTACACTTGGAGGATCACCCGATCTGGCCGGTTGTGGACGTCTATAGGGATTGGTAGGTCAACTTGCTCATTTTCTCGTTTTGCATCATGTGAGCCCCAAGAAGGAAGACCTTTTCTTTCCATACTTATGACTTTTCGAGTCGACCACTTCGGACGAGGAATTCTAGTTTGTCCATCAGCTTCTTGCATTGTTCTATTAGATGGCCATAGTTCTAGTAGAAGTGGCAGTATCGGGTCTAGTCTTTTTTGGATCGTCCTCTGTAGAAAGGGAAGACCACTTGACATTGGGCCTATTCCGAATTTGGAGGAGGACTTAACTGGGTGCCTCATTCAGAGGCTAAGTAAACCTTCGTGGTTGACGGGGGCATTACCGAGCCCGCTTAGGTGAGGATAATTGAAGTGATCAATTGCGCTTATTTTGGACTGGTTGGTTTTGCCTTTTGTCAAATGCCTCAGTGTCTTCAACGACGATATACTCTCTACTCGAGCATAAAACTCCTAGATGGTAGACATGGGAATTCTTAGTAATGGAGGTTTTCATCCCTGATGATCGCAGCACTGTGAGTAGCGCCGCCAGTGCAATTGAGTGATCTAAACCAGAGGTATTCATCATTTCAACTTTGAACTTCTCAAGGAAGTCTCCCAATGACTTATCATCCCACTATCGTATTGAGAGGAGGGATATGGATTTCCTTTTGGCACCCCTATTAATGAAAAAGTGTATTTTAAATTGCTGTCGGAGTTGAGAAAAATTCTTAATGCTAAAAGGGGGAAGTGAATAGAACCACATCAGCGTATTACCTCTAGGATCGTCGGGAAGTGTTTGCACATAACAGCATCTGACATGTTTTTAGAGATCATCACGGTGATGAAGTGGGCAACGTGATCCTTGGATTTAGTACTGCCATCATACCTCTCTATGGGAGGAAAAGCATATCACGGGGTATTGGGAGGGGTAGGAGAAGCATATCACGGGGCATATCAGTGGGGTATTGAGCAGGCTCGTCTCTTCTCATATTCACATATCTTAGCTTATTTGCCACGAGCTCTTCGACTTGTTTTCTTAGGTCATCTAGGTCATGTTAGGAAGTTATCAAGGCTCTCGGTGCTCTCTGGGCTCAAGCCTTTTCATGCACATATGACCTGATCCATGTGAGGAGGACAGAGCTCTTGACTGAAGGGTGTGGCTGAGTTCTTCTAGTTGCTTGCTCATGCTTTGTATCTTAGATTCCAGCCTCTTTACTTGAGTTCTAGTTACCTTTTCTGGAGAAACAGGAGCGACAATTGGTACCGGGTGGTTCTGGTAGCTGACTGGAGATTGGACTTTGGGTGGGCTAGTAACAATAGGAGTTCTTACAGGGTTGTCTGCCTCGAGTTGTGCGACATTCAACGTGGTGGCCATGCGCCCTTCCCTCAAAGAAATGGCACTGGAAGTGGCTCTTGTTATTCTCCATGGAGGTAGGCATTCTTCGCAAAGCAAGGACGTATAGGACGAGTTTCTTTCTAATTTGTTTCCATAGATGGCGCCAATCTACTAGAGGTGAGTTTGGCTCTACAAATAATGGCTTTGCTAACTCGAAAGGGATAACTTGATCATCTGGTAGTCCAAACGACAAGACCCACAAAGAACTGCTGAAGGGTGCTCCAATGGAGGAGATTCCAACGCTCAAATTAGAGTGCAGTTTTCAAAAATAGAATGAACAGATTGAAAGAAAGCTCTATGCGAACTCCAGCATTTAAGCAGAGAGTGTACATACGCGTACCTAGTTGGTTGGGGTAACGATATATATATATATATATATATCTTTCGTGGGTGAGAGTTGTATGTATCCAAGACGTCAAACGCTAGTTTCCTTATAAGAGCCTCTCAAGATTACAGGAATTATCATGTAGAATTCTAGAAGATTTCAAACTCTTACAAGTTTGAGAAGTCCAAATTGTCATGTAGATTCCCTTTTTTATTGACTAAGATGTAAGTCTCCCTTCCATTTACATAGGATTACTTCCCATGGTTCGAGCAGAGCAAATATTATCTTAGCAGGTCGAGTGATAATCACTAGGTATCAAGGAGGTACCAAGCAATTGTCTACCGAGCAAGATCTAGTTGGTAGACACTGAAAGTATGGGTAGACACTGAAAGTATGGGCCGTTCCTATCCATCTGTGAGTTATATCTCTTTTTGACAACATACTTTAGTTGATTGTTTCTTAAACTAGGGGTTCGAAGGGTCTCAAGCCCCATGATGACGATGAGCCTTTAAGCTAGATAATTGGTTGATCAAATGTATATAGACCAAGTTGGCAACTGGTCTCCCGAAAGTCGTTCGATAAGTCAATGGCTTGTCTTGAGCCCATCATAGTTTGGGTCGTTTCAGCCATGTTTCATCAACTCCAAATTGCCAAAGGTAATTTTGTGGATTTTTTATTTGTTTTCATCTCAATCTTAAGACTATTTTTCTTAGATTTCTAAATATTAAGTTTTGGTTGTGCATTTGAATCATTAGAAATAATGCCAAATAAGGTGGATAAACCCAAGAGATTTTTTTTTTCTTTGCTTTGTGGTGTTTTTATTGTAAACAGAACCAAGTTTTGAGACTTTGAACCCCTGGTGCAAACTTCTTTCTTAATACTCAAAAGTAATTTTGGGATTATGAGTGATTTTTATAGGCTTTCTTCCTTTCTCCCTCTTCCAACAATCAAGCCCTAACCATAGAACCTCATAAATATTGTTCTTATACCTTATAAAATCTATAACTTTAGTTTTAGATTTGACAAATTCAAGAACTACTACAAGAATTGAGATATAAAGAGATGAATATTTGGGGACAATTTTAGAATTTTATCCACAAATGAACTAAAAGCATACCTTTTGGGGGGAAAATTGAAAAGTCGTCCCTCAAAGCCAATAATCCCTTTTGTGCGGATGTTTGGAATTGACATTAAATTGAAATTTTCTCGAAAAGAGTCATGCCTAAATTGAATCATAAATTTTCCTAGAGTTTGAACCCCAAATTTCCCAAGGAGAGGTGTACAATCTTTGTAAGGGAGATTTTGGGGATAAATAATTTTAGCTTTGAAAAGAATTGCTCTATAAAACCAAAAATGAGAATTCCATGGGTATTTCTCATTTGATCATGGGTGATTTGGATTTTTAGTTAGATTTCTAGCATCTAATTACCATCTGAGCTTCTCCTTAGCCAATCTTACTAGTGCTCTCTCAAATTTTGTGTAAACATTCTCTTTTTTCTTCTTGTTCTCTCCTCCATTCTCGTTCTTGAACTTTAGTTCCCTAATTTTTTGTTGAAGTTTAATAGGTTTCTAGAAAATGGATTTTGGTGGCTAAAGAGCGGTTTATGGGTAGAGATTTAAAAGGTAGTAGTGATCGATTATTTAAGAATGGATATTGTGTATGTGTTGGCTTTTGAAGCACATTTCTCCTCTACTTTCACTTGAATTAATTGTTAGCTTTTGTCTAAATCTCAAAACACATCATGTATGGCAATTTAGTGAACATTTTCAAGCCTTGGTGTTCAAAACATATAAATGCATCTAGGGCATAAGTTGATAAAATATTTTGATTATAAGCAAAATTAAATTAGATGATGAGCAAAATTAGGGTAGATATATGAAAGATCAATTAGAAAGAGGTTAAAATAAGTTTAAGAACGTCTAAATTCAGTTAACTTAGTTGTAGAGTTGAATAAGTTGACTCATTCACGAATCAAGTTGACTTGCTAAGTACAGATCAGTCTTCTAAACAAAACAAAAGGTTAGTCAAGTCGACTCATATAAAGATTAAGTCAACTTTCTAAGTATAGATTAACCTCTGAACAAAAGCAAAAGGTTAGATAAGTCAACTCCCTTGAGAATCGAGTCAATTTGGAAAACAATCTGTGACTAAAACTAAGTATGAGTTTAAAGATTAAATCGACCTGTCTAAAATATAAGTTGACTTGTCCTAAAGAACCATTAGAGGAGTCATAAATTTGAACTTCTAATAGTCGAATATAAGCTAACGGTCAAAATGAAATTAGGACAAATTATACTAAGTTCAAGTCGACTTGATATAATCACAAGTTGACCTACCACACTTGCACTTAGAAATATTTATGAATAGTAAAACATAAATGGACTTCAAACATCTTAAGATGACTCATAAACACAAGCTTGGACTTAAAGTTTAAGTGAAATTTTAGATCAAGTTGACTCACCACATGTTACAAGTTAACCTGACAAATGTATGAGTCAACTTATTTGAACCAACTGAGCCATTCTCCCTACCATTCCTACACACTTAAGCTACTAGTTATATGTGTGTGTGTGTGTAGATCGGCTTATGTATTCGCCTATATATTTCCTTCATGTATTACTTTGTATTATGCTGGACATTTGTAACATTAGTGTTTTGACTTGGAGTTTAAGTGTAATTTTAAACTTCATGTTTCACATGGTTTTATCTTTTGCTCTAGAAGTAGTTCTGAACTTTAATAAGACTTAAAGATGCAAAGTGTGTGTTTAAAGCGTCTTAAGCGGCTTCAAGTCCTATAGAAGAAAATAACAAAGCCGATAAGTTGACTCAAGTAAACAACTAGTTGATCTGGGTCAACAAATGTAGAGATAAGTTGATGTATTCAAGAACTCAAGTCGACCTACTGAAAAGATGAATTTTGACCCACTTGAAGAAGTCCCAATGGTCAAAATTTTGAAAAATACAAAGAGAGCATATCAACCTAAGAAGAAAACAAATCAACTTGATGTGCGCATGAGCCAACTTGATGAAAGCATAAGTTAACTTGATGAGAATACAAATCGACTGGATGAAACATGTTCAAGTAGCAAAAACTAGCAAGATAGCAATGCAAGTTGAACTAAGGACCTGGGTAAGGAAAATATGTAGAGACAGGTCAACCTAAGGTCACTGAAGTCAACATGATGAGCAAGTTGATCTACTTGATGAACAAGTTGACCTAGTTAACTCAAGATAGTATAGTTTAACAAAGAAGTTAGCTTAAATCAAGGATAAGTCGACCATGAAGAGATCACAAGTCGACCCAAATATGAAAAACTTAAGAAGCTTGCGAACTGAAACAATAACAAGTCAACTTGAGATTATATCAAGTTAGCTTGACACAATATCAAGTCAACTTGATGCAATAACAAGTCAACTTGAAGCAAGTTCAAGTCCATTTGAAGAAGGCCTGAAGAGTTGATAAGTCAAGTTTGTTCACTTGAGGACTAAACAAGTTGCTCTATGCACTATAAGTAATCGACATATACATACGCATTATAGTGAAAAGCTCAAAGGTTATTGCGTACAAATTAACCTCAACATTGTACAAATCGACCTACACAAAACATAGACATCACTGAACACTTCAACTAGTCGACTACAAACAATAATAAGTCAAATCACTGGAGCCACAAAGTGAAAAATGCTTAAATATTGTCAAGTACAAGTCAACCTAAGAGCAAATCAAGTCGACTTGCATGAGCCATGAAGTAAAAAATGGTTAAATATCATCAAGCACAAGTCGACCTGCAATGAGTACAAGCCAAATTGCAAAGCAGTAATATGAAAACACTTAAATAGAATGCAGCACAAATCGATTTGGCATGTATATGAAGTCGACCTACACTAACCTTTAACTATACAGAATACAAGCTCAAGTCAACCTGAGAGCAAGAAGAGGTCGACTCAATGTGAGTAATGACTAATTATTCAGAAAAGCTATTTGATCATTAAATGAAACTCGACTACCTTCAATAGCTATCTCTAGAGCATAAATTAAAGGCTAATGGCTCTTTTGATTTCAAAAGTATAAATACGACACTTCAAAGGAAGAAAGGGTTATCTAAGACAATCGAGCAATAAATATCTAACAATACTTGTGAGCTAAATTCCCTTTTTGTGTTGTACTCCTTTCTAGGTTTTAATGTATCATCTCAAGTTAAAGTTTCATCATTTGTACTTCTTGTTTCACTTGTAAATCTTTGTAAAAGACAAAAAAAAAAAGGTTCTTTTGGTATGAGTTAAAAAATGTTTGAATGAAACATATTAGATTTGCTTGCTCTTGTACAAATTTAGTGGGAAATATTTGAAAGAATTACTGTAAGGTTTGACTAGGAACTGGGAAAGATAGTCCGGTGTTGTACTATTTTTCAAAAAATTGTGGATTAAAAATTTAAGTAAAATTTGGGAGTAGACATGCACTAGAGAGGGGTAGAATTACTATAAATCAAGAGTGTTAAATATTTTCTTTCTTTCCTCAATTTCTCATCAAAACCTATAAAAATATAAAGCCCCCTCCCGGTTGTTCACACTGTGTTCTTCAGCGATCCTATATATATAAAGAATATGCATGCAAAGTACTTGCTTTATGTGCTTGGCTTGATTAGAACTCAATCCTGTCTCTCAAGAATCGCAACACCTATATAAACGACACTTTGATACATCGAACCCCAAGAATTTATAGCTTAATGTACAAATTAATGCCCTACGTCATGTTTGCTATCTTAAAATGTCCTAAAAAACATTGAACAAACTAGACATGATATGAAAACTTATCATTCGTATATGCACATTGAGTATCGAGACTGAGTCAGAGCATTTAACTCAATTCAAGCACATTTTGAGAGATTTAAATTGCGAAAAGATTGTAAAAACATCATCTAACAATTAATTAAGGATAAAAATGAACATTGAAAAGGGTTTAGAATGTTTGAAAATAGAATTAGCATGTTCAAGACTTCGCTGAAACATGAGAGATCCTAACAGTTAGTAAAAACTCTTAAAATTTTTAAACTTTTGATTTTTATGCAACCTATCAACCCAACATTTATCAATGATTATATTTTCAAATGAAGAGAATAGAGACTTAACTTCTGACAATCAAACTTGAAGAAGAAATGGAGGATTCTTTGTTACCGATTTCAAATCGAAAAATCCAAAATTTGATGTTGGTTTGATGCTCGAAAATCCACAAACAAGCTTCAAAATTGTTGTAGGAAGTTTGGGCATTGAGTGAAAATGAGACTCGAAGGTGGAGAAATGAGAAAACCTTGAAAACCACACGTGGTACTCACCTCAAAATCAAACGAAGTTTCCCAAAGAGAGGCACGCTTGAAATCTCTTTATGAGGGAAATTCTGGGGACTAATAATTTTGCTTTGAAAAGAATTGCTCATAAAGAGATTTGCTCAAAAGAGAACATAAATGAGGATTCTTGCAGTATTCATATCCTTCAATCATGGGCAATTTGGATTTGTAGTTAAATTTCTAGTATCTAAACACCATCCTGCCTTCTCAATATCCAATCTCATCAGTGTCTCTCAAATTTCAGGTAAGCATTCACTTTTTCCTTCTTAGTCTCCCTCAGTTCTCTATCTTGAATTTTTATTTCCCAATTTTTTATCGAAGTTCAATGGGTTTCTAGAAAAGCGATTTAGGTAGCTGTAGAGTGGTTCATGGGTAGGGACTTGAAATGGCAGATGATCGATTACTTGGAAATGGGTGTGCATGAGTGGGCTTTTTAGGAGTGAGATAACCTAATTTTTAAAGAGAAAACTCTCATAAATTTTAGATAACTACTAAATAACAAATTACAAGAATTTGAAATTTCCAAAATTCTTATTTCCAAATATTTAGGAATATCTAAATATTTTCAAATTTTTCATACTTCCAAATTTTTCCTCATTTTTCTTTCCTTTTTTTTCATATCTCCTCCATCAATCCTAACATATAAAATATAATAAAATACAATAATTAGTATAATATTTATTTAAAAATAAAACAAAATCAATCGTAAATATTACATCAATTTATGTCATATCAAATTCTCTTATACCTAGATAATGCTTGTCCTTAAACATTCCTAACTCAAATAAAATTAAAACTATTGAAAACAACCTATTTTTCTTTCGAACTACTAAAATAATATGTGCTATGAAAGTCAAACTAGAAAAATAATCAAAACAACAAGTACTTCATAGTATTTCGTACGAGAACAACTATTACAATTCCCAATGAAATCAAAACTGTAAGATTCAACATCTTCTCCAATGGTTCACTCAAATTCACTCAAAATGAGGTAAAAAATATATCAATAACACTCAGATCAATACGTTAGAATTGACATTGTCATATGCTTGCAAATATATCAAATCTCCACCACTTATAAATTTGAATTTTATGCATCAATTTAAAGGTCTTTCATTTGGTTGTAATGTGATTAAGGTTAAAGGGTAGGATAAAAAGAGATATTAAGGGTTAAAAAGTACCAAAAAAATATGAAATTAATTACATTATTTTTCTGCAATAGCACATTTTCCCCTTACAAATAGCACGCCAAAAATACATGATCTCGCTATTCACTCAACAGTCAAGAAGACATAAAACAAATGTCAGACTTTTTCTTCACTACTGAAATGAAAAGATGCAACACTTTTTTTTTCTTTCTTTCTTTTTTCTTTTCATGTTTTTTCTTTTTTTTTTGCTATTGCTTTTTTTTTCTTTTTTTTTTGCTACTGCTTTTTTTTTTCTCTTTCTTTCCTTTTTTCCATGAAAAACACTCGAGTGCAAAAGATGAACAAAATCAAACTTTTTATTTTTTCATATGCAGCCAATATCATCATCAAATCTCTAATCAATACATATCTCATAAGGCAATCATATAACTAATATCATGCAATTAATTACATATATTTTTGGTACAAGGGTCGAAATGCAAGCCAAAATAGAGTTATAGTGTTGTATTGAAGGGTTTTGAAGAAAGAAAATGTCTCAAGTTCAACTTGGTTCACTAAGGGGATTATAAATCAAGGGTTGGGATTTTTACGAAAGCCAAAATAGGGTAAAACCTAGATACCTTTATCATTTCAATGCATGAAACCCTAAATGTGATTTCGAAATGCATAATATTGTAAGTTCTAGAATGTTTAATTCAAGTGTGATAATCATTCATGAAGAAAAGAAATTCCGAGCACAAAGAATGAATTTGCTCACTTTAGGCTCAAAACCTCACTTTTAAATGGGATTTGTGTCGAATCTTGCATGCTTATCATTTAAAGAAAACTATTAAAGATATGCATAGTCATTACAAGTATAAAAACCATTGATACGAGCTATTTTTTCATAAATTTCTAAACAACAAAATAACACATATCAATTTAGAAAGTTCAAAAATTTTTAATTTTTCTCTTTTTTTTGTCTCCTTTTTTTTAATAAATAAAATGAAACAAAACTAAATCTATTATAGGAAAACAAACAAACAAAAACATGAAATATCTCCCCGCACCTAAATCATACATTGTCCCTAATATATGCTAAATTATAGAGAGAGAGAAAAAAATAAATATCGTATCAAATAAAAACAAAAATAAAAAGATAAAGTGAGAACAAAACTTCTCTAGGATAGAGTGGTGAATGGAGGGTCAAATCCAACAAGTTTTGAAGAAAAAGTTTTTGTGGCAGCAATGGACCCCTTCTTAAGCGGCCACGCCTTAACTCATGTGCAATTCTGGTCATTTGAGAATATAAGCAAAACTGGACAACAATAAAGGCTTATTAAGGCGTGGGCACGCCTTAATGGCAGAGCACTTCTGGTCACCAAATTTTCCAACATTTATTCACCTAAAAATCAAAATCAAACCTAAATCAAATCAAATAAATATGAAATAAAAAACATAAAAGAAAATATTTGGTTGTCTACCAACAAGCGCTTTTGTTTAATGTCTTTGGCTCGACATTACCTCCTTATTTCAACCTCGTTCAAAGACCGGTCCAGTCCATTTTGATTTCAACATATCTGGCATGAACTTCAATTTTGAATTGAAGTGAAGGATTTTATGGCCTACCAATGATTGTTTCCAATGTGAGAGTTTGTCATTAAGAAATTTATCCCATTGTGCAACCTTGTTTGTCACATTTTTCTTAAAAACAAAATTCAATTCATTTTATTCAAAATTATCATGAACAATGAACTCCACCATACTATCATGAAAAATAGACTTAAAATCATTTGGATACTTCATGACATAAAAAATATTAAAAATATCAACTTTGCCATCAAACTCAAGAGTTAGAGTACCCAAATCCGTATCAATTGTTGTCTTGACTATTTTCATGAATGATTTTGACACTTGTTTTATTGTTTCTAAGAGAGGAATGTTGGTCCCTTTTTTCAGAAAAGTTTCCAATATCTCTTTCTCTTTTTCCTCTTTCGGTTATGCCAACCTACTAGGAAAAGGCAGCAAAATCAAAATTTTTGTCTTAAAAGTGTTGGACTCGTTACTTACCTCCTTGGTGGATTCATCGATGTTAATGATTGCTCAATTTGCTCGATTTTCATATCTTTTTCGGCTTTTGATAAATTGTCTTCTACTTTTTTTGGTAAATTTTCCAATCGGCTCATGGTTGCCATCAATTGTGACATTTGATTTTTCAAATTCTGATGTTGGCTCTTGTTTCTTGTTGAAATCGTTGGCTTTCTTATTGAAATCGTTGATTTTCCTGTTGAATTATCAAGGTACTGTTAGTAAAACTTTTAACAATCTCTTTTAGAGACGTACCTTGGTTCGAAATGGGTTGTTGAGGCTAAAATTGAGATTGGACTTGTGGTTATTGCTAGAATCATTGTTGTCAATTTCCATAATTGAAATATGGTTCATTACACCATCATTGGTTATAGATGTTAGAATATGGGTCACCATAAAGACTGGACACTTATCGATTGGATGATCCATCTCTGAACAAATTCCACAAGTTTGTATCGGCAGTGTTTCTCCTATAATAAAATTATGCATAAGAGAAATTAGTTCTCTCAATTATTGACGAATGGAAAAATCACTTACCTCATTGTCCCTCTTTAGAATATTTTGCCATATTTCAAATTGTTAGGGAGTCTCAATATTAGGAAAATCACTAAAAAAGGTATATTCATTAAAATCAGAAAACAACAACTCCCTTAAAGTCTTTTGTGTGGCCATATTTTCGTCAAATCCTTCTCTTCTATGTCACTGTCAAATGTCAATAAGCTCACTGCAAAGGTTAGTCTTCAAAAATAAAAAGAAAACAAAACTTAAAAGAAATAAATCACTTAACACCGTTCCCCG
Organism: Dillenia turbinata; assembly: GCA_037126225.1. Lineage (NCBI taxonomy): Eukaryota > Viridiplantae > Streptophyta > Magnoliopsida > Dilleniales > Dilleniaceae > Dillenia > Dillenia turbinata. Next base: position 2,854,532 of record JBAMMX010000028.1, on the reverse strand, counting down.
GCAACGACGCCAAAATTTGGTATGTCGTTAAAAAACCAAAAATAAAATACCTACTTCTCAAAATACTAGTATAGAGTGAATAGGGTCATCTCCACAGGAAACGATGGATTTACTTCTTTTAAGAAAAATAAAAATAAAAATAAAAATAAAAATAAAAATATGGGGGTTTGAAAAATTAACTAAACTAATTAAAATAAAAATAAAGAACTCGAAAAAAAATAAAAACTAATAGAAAATCAATTTTTCTAGTAAAAGAAATTATATTCATCCATTGATTTATCTAAAGATATCAACACTCATAAATAAATTGGTTATACCCGACGATAAACGCGCAACTACCAATCTCTCTTTACTTCGTCGATAATTAAGAGAAATTCGTTAATTATTTCCCTAATCGAGAGTTAACTCTAGAGAAATTCTTAGAATTGAAAGTCTTAATAACATTAAAATTTAGAGAGACCCAATTCTAATTAACAAACACACATCGGGTTTATTTAAATTAGGTTATTTAATCCCATGACACGAATGTCATTCCCATGACACGGATACCAATTATCAATTTATTAAAACTAACAAACAATTACAGATTTTTCGTTTTAATTAGTTGTAGATTATTTTAGATCTATTAAATATTGACCACTATTTAACAAACTCTAGAAAATCATGATCCATGAAGTATATGAATTAAATAAATACCTATGAGATATTGATTTAATAAACTTAATTAAATCTCACAATCATCGATCATCAAGATTTCAAAACCCTTCAACTAGAAAAATAAAATTAAAAGGAAAACATGGAAAAGAAATACTCACTAAAAAAAATTTATTATTGCTGGAATTAATATGCGATGGAAACAAAAGTGACAAAGTGGAAAACAATGTACCGGACACATTGAGACATGGGCATTACTTCATGTTGCTTGTTGCTGGAAGTACAAAGAAAAAGAAAAAGAAAATGTATTGGAAAGGCTACAGGAGCCGTGGGTTGGTGTTTGCACAATGAGGGGCGGCTGCCCCCTCCCTTGTGCCTCTCCTCTCCTCTCCTCTCCTGCCTTGTTTGTATAATGAAGAGTGAATTAACCTAATTTTAAAGAGAAAACTTTTTTAAATTTTAAATAACTACTAAATAACAAATTATAAGAGTTTGAAATTTTCAAAATTTTTATTTTCAAATATTTAAGAATATCTAAATATTTTCAAATTTTCCGTACTTTCAAATTTGTCCTCATATTTCCTTCATTTTTCTTCACGTCTCCTCCATTAATCCTAACATATAAAATATAATAAAATACAATAATTAGTACAATATTTATTCAAAAATAAAATAAAATCAATTGTAAATATTATACCAATTTATACCCTATCAACCACTCGTTCTTAAAGGAAAGTTTTATAGAATAACAGTAAGAGTTGCATTAGTATATGGTATCGAATGTTGAGCCATTAAACAAAAATATGAGCAGAAACTGGTTGTAACTGAGATGAGAATGTTAAAATAGATGTGTGGTAAAATTAGGAAAGATAGGATTAGAAATGAAGAAATACGCAATAAATTAGGACTGATCTCAATTGTGGATTAAAATACAAGAGTATCGTTTGAGATGGTTTGGGCATGTACAATGAAAATCCAAAATGCACCAATTAGAAAAATTGAGAGTTTAAATGTAGAAGATTTAGTAAAATGACAATGAAGACTATTAAAAATTTGGATTAATGTATTCATAAAAATATGACAGTTAAGGGGTTAATTGAAAAGATAATTTTAAATAGGAATGAATGAAGTAGGAGAATTAAAGAAAGTTAAATTATCAATTTTTATATTATATATATATTTGGATAGTGTATGTATATATATATTTTTAATCATTTTATATTTGTCTCTCAGACGATCGACTTTAAATTTTGGGATTAAGGCTCAACTTCTAGTTGTTATTGTAGCAAATGCTATTAATGGTATTCAAATCTTGTTTATTCATTATTTGAATATTATTAATAATCATTTTGAGAACCATTACAATATTAACAAGAAAATGTTTCCGGATAAGCTTTGGATGGAGAATGAGCATAGAAGTAAACTTGAATATGTAGAAGCAGTGGATGCCTTTCTTGATTATGTATTTAGTCATTAAATAGGAACAAATGAGATTTGGTGTCCTTGTACAAGGTGCAGAATTGTTGGTTACAAAGTTAGACATTATGTTCAATTCATTATGTTGAAATATGGAATTGTTAATTTTTTTGTTATATGAGATTTGAATCTTGGATCACGGGTTTGGAAAAGAGGAGGGGGATTGTGAGTACTAAACTATTCCCTTAAGAACATTTGAAAAGAGTTACATGGTAGGCATTGTCACGGAGAATTTGAGAATGAGAATGATAATTTTTATGTTGACGCTGGTGATAATGATGAGAATGGTCCTGATGATGTAATTGGATTAGTAAATGATCTTTGCAATGCCTCTGATATGTTTGTCGATTGTGGATCAGATGGTTTGAATGAGGAAATTATAGAAGAGGAGCCTAATTGTGAAGCTGTCATGTTTTACCATTTGTTACAAGAAGTAAAGGAAATGTTACATCCGGATTGTGAATACTTCAGATTTTTTTTTGGGGGGGGGGGGCATTGTTAAACTACTTCACCTCAAAAACATTAATCATTGAACTAACAACTTTTGAGGGCTTGCTTGTAAGAGAGTTCATTCCTCATGGGAAAAAAAAAATTATCGGACTCTAGAAAATATTTTGAAGTATATTGCTGGATTAGGACTTATGAGAAGTATGACTCTGCTAGAATGATTGCATCTTGTATCGGGGTCGTAATGCTAATGCAATATCTTTTCAAGTGTGCGACTTATTTAGGTGGAAATTTGAGAAGAGTTCTACAAAAGATGTGTTACATTATTTACCTTGAAACCTGGGTTTCAAAGGTTATTTACTTGCAAAAAGTTAGTTTCAGAGACGAGGTGAGGTGACATAAGGATAAACCAGCCGAGTATGGCAAAATGAGGGCCTAGGATGGAAATCATTTGATGAACAAATGTAAAATTTGATAGTGATCCTAGAAATGTTATGTTTTGCCTCGCAACTAGTGACTCCAACCATTTGGAAATATGAGTTCTCAACATAGTATTTGGCCAATTGCGTTGGTTATGTATGAAACAATCTTTATTTCATGACGAGAATAGTCCTAGCATTGATATTGGCGTCGCTTTTCCGTCACTAGCTGAGGAGTTGAAAGAATTCCGAGAAATTAGAGTGCAGACATACGATGATTATATATTGAATTACAGTTAAACATTACAACCTAAATCCTACATATTGAATTACAGTTAAACTTTACAACCTAAAGCCTATATATTGAGCCACAAGGCATTGTCTAAACTACAATAAAGCAAAGGAAGTTGAGGGGAAAAAAAAAAGTAAATTGATGGGACTAATCAGGGTACTATAGTTGTTTCTGGTGTTGAATAAATAACTCACTTCGTGCTTTAAAAGTGGGTTCTTATTTTTATATCAGAATCAACATCAGTAGCGTGATTACATACACAGAGAGAGAGAGAGAGAGAGATTCTTCCGCTTTTTTTAACAAGTAGAGACAGAAAGAGAATGTATACAAACATTGCATCGTCCACATTGCTTCATTTAAGATTTTCACTGTGGTATGTACCAAGATCCAAATTCAAATCTTATTTTCTTTTTTAAATCACGTATTAAACTCGTTGTGATAGAACCAAAAAAGATAATACTAATAACCTCTGCCTTGGGCAGGGAATGTCGCCTTGCGCTTCTCTTGGAAGCCTTTGAAATTGGGCATTACCACCTCGTTCTCATTTCTTGATTTGGAAGATATATTTGATTTTTCGATTTTCACTTAGGTATGCTTATGGTTTGGCTACACCAAAAATTTCACAATGTGATATAAACCAAATTCAAATCTCTACGAGAAACCAAAATCACACAGCATAGATTTCACACTCAAATCTCAATTAAGAAAAACAAAAACTTTCATGTATTAATCACTCCAGCATAGTGCTCACGAGCACATTCTTTCAATATTTTTATATACAAAGTTAAGAACAAACCTAGATAACACAAGACACACATCCATAAAAAGTCAAAGTTTCACTTCTGAAGTATGCAAGGCAACCAAAAAGGCCTTCAAGGTTAGTCTAGACCTAAACCCAAGTCCAAGTGCAAGCATAAACACCTTCCAAAAAAGTACCCTCGACAAGCCTAACATGGCAAAGTTTGTTAAAGCTTCAGACCCAAGTGCCCTCCCTTAGGGGTTTGGTGTCTGCTGTGTCCCCAAAAGTATTAACCAACTCAGAACAAGACTCAACATTAGCGAACTCAGTCTTCAGCTCCAAACCCAACTCCTCCTCAATGTCATCGGATGCGGAAATGAGCAAGAACTCGCATCCTTCGTAGTTCAAGAAGTCCGGTGGATCAGCCGGAAGGAATTTCCGGTGCCCAAATTTGCCGTGCAGGTGCGCAGGGAATGTGGCCTTGCGTTTCTCTTGGAGACCTTGAAATCGGGCATTGCCACCTAGTTCTGGGTTCTTGATTTGAATAAGAAAGGAACCTTCATGTTCTATGTTAAGAGACTCTTGAGGCTCGTTTTTCTCCTCCTCCGGTGGTAGTTCGAGCTTGTATACCAAGTGGGTGTGCATTCCTTTGTTTGGATTGTGCCTCAAAATGCGGTACACACCTTCAGCCAGTGCCCTTGCTGAGGGTCTGTGTCTATGCCCTCTTGTTGCTGTGTCATACTCCTCTGCAGCAGATAAATTATGGTATTTCTTCTCTCTTTGGGAGATATTGTAGAAATTGAGAAATATAAAGAAAAATATTACCATCCTGAAGAACTTTCTTCATATCATCAACATAAGTGGTAACATATTCCATATAACCCCAAAAAGGAGTGCTTCTCTTCTTCGGATCCGGAAGGCTTTTCTTACCCATCACCATCAATCTCAACAATACCTGTTCCTCAATATTCACTTCCTTCAAATATTAAACCCCCAACCCCCCCCCCCCCCAAGAAAAGAAAAAACCCAAGTAACACTTAATTAAAAATCAGAGAATAAAGAAAGTGATATATGAATTATAACATTACAAAAATCAGAGAATAAAGTAAGTGATATATGTATTATGAAGGGGAATGAAACCAACCTGTTTTCCAGTTCCACCCTCGGCAGAGGAACTCTTTTTGCTGCCTTCCTTGCCGGAACTTGGGTCTTGTTTGTCCTCGACCGGCTTTTCACCGGAATGCGGTTGGAGAGCAATGTACAAGTGCTGCACATCGCCTGGACTCTTGGCTTCTTTGTCAACTTTTGGCCTGTAGAAGAAGTATATCTTCCCTCTTTCCTGCAACCACCATAATTTAGCAAAGTTTTAGAGGAGACCCATCTGAGAAATTGTCAAGAAATGACGATGAGAAAGATAGAGGGAGAACCAGGATCTCGACGGGGGGTTGATCTCTGGTTTTCTCTTCCTTGCCTTCGCCAACCATTTCTTCTTATTTTCTTGAGAGTTGAGTGCTTTGAGCTTCCTTCGGTTAGTTCACAATATTCACAAAGAAGTCTTTAACTTTGGAAAATGGAAGTGAAAATATAAAGGGGCGTAAAAAAAGTGAAAGTTTAAAAGTGAAGGTACTCTGCCATTGACAACCGTGTAGAGGTAGAGACACGTTCTCTACTCATAACACTCACACGTGCTCAATCCTCAAAATTGGGTGTTTGCTTCTCGAATTCTCTTTCCTTTCCTCCAACTTAATTTGGTTTGACGCATCTGGTTCAAGCCTTATTAAAAATAAATAAATAAATAAACAAATTCTAATTATTTGAAGTGGGGTCATGTTCATGGTTATTTGCGGGAAAATAAGTGGGACAATCTTTAACCGGTGGCGAAACTAAAACCCAAATACTAAAATATTTGTTTAAATAATAAATATAAATTATAAAATTATAATAAGAAATCTAAAATGTCAATAATAAAATAATTTCATCGTAATATTTCAAAAATAAAAAATTTTAATCGAAAATAAGTACTTTTTCATGAGAAAAAAAAATATATGTTTTTAAAATTTTAAAAATAGATTCGATGGTTAATCGAAAAAAATTAAAGAATGAATATTTCAATACTTGATAAGTGAAGAAAATATAAAAAAGGAATTAGAGATACTCCTTTAACTTTTTTTTTAATTGATATTTTTGTACTACAATTAATGTAATTTTCTGCACGATAAATCGAGGTTTTCTTTCTTTTCGGTTAATTAATTTGAAATACAAGACCAAATCTATGCAACACTTCCTTCAACGCTTTTTCTTCTTATTCTTCATGTACTCCTTTAAATTTTTTTTCTTTATTTAAATTTTGATTAGTACTATGATAATGTAATTTTCTATGCTCTTTCTTCATTTTGCCTACACTTATAGGTAAATTTCGTTCACTTAGTCAAATCAATTTTTTCTGGAGGGTAATGTAATGGATTCGACTTGAATTAAGATGTAGGTCTTGAGTCTTCTTCAGGAATATTTTCTTGGGTCAAGTTTAGTTTGGGAAGGAAAAAATATGAATAGGGCTGTTTCTATTTCAGATCGTTATTTATTCATATTTCCTTTGGATATTTATCTATGGGTAGGATGATAATATCTAATTCGATTTAATAGATATCTAATTAATCTGACTAAGTGGTTTTTTGCTGAAAAAAATTTAGAGATGAATTAGAAACGAATTTTTTAATTGAATAATCGAGTTAATTCAAATAAATATTTAATTTATCGGACTCATTAGTTAATTTAATATTTTATTATTATAAGGTATTTATATTGAATTTATTAAAAATAAGAATTTTGAAACCTTCTGCCCAAAATAAATACGATGCGTCCTCTGTCTCTGCCTTCGTACACCCCATCCTTCATCCCTTCGCTTCCCCGTCCAAACTACTGACAACAGTCGACAAATCATCAACGATCAACCTACCTATACATAATTTACACTGAAAGAAAGAGAGTCAACCACCAACGACAACAGTTGACAGATTGCAACGGTTAGAGTTGCAATCGTTGATCATCCCTTCATTCCTTCCCCAATCACAAACCACGACCGCCCCACCCCTTCGTCCCTCCCCCCCCCCATACAGATACACTGAAAGAGAGAGAGCCCTTTGTTCCTTCTCCACTCACAAATAGATGATCAGAGTTGCAATCGCCAACCACCTTATCATCCCTTCCCCACCCACAAAGTCACAACCACCCCACCCTTCATCCCTTCCCCAATAGCACCAATGCAGCCACAGAGAGAAAGAGAGAGAGAGAGAGAGAGACAGAGACAGAGACAGAGAGACAGGGAGAGAGATTAAAAAAATGTAGTGTGGTGGGTTGGGTCGAGACGTGGGTTTTTTCTTTTTTTTTTTTTTTGTAAAAACTTGCAGGGTCGAAAATGGTTATTCATTTCACTAACTTAAGTAGGGTCAAGGACGGACATGGATTACAGGGTCAGGCTTTTAGCGTAGATATCTGCCATGTTGCCATCCCTAGACATGGAGTGGTGGTTCCTTCGATAGTTGATTTTTTTGTTGTATTCGTAATAATAGGTCAATCCATAAAATAGGTTAGAATGCACTCACATTATGAATTGCTGCAAGTTATTTGGCTTCTCCTTTTTTCCTTTTCTTTTGGGTATCTTTCTGATTTGCAAATTAAGTGTTCATTAGATTATTGGTTTCTATACCCTTTTCATGTCTATTTGGTGGTCAATTTATGGAGGTTGAGATTGAGTGTTGATTATATACAAGGGCTTTATTGGTAATTTTGTGATTGCTAAACTAAATTTGGGTTTTTTAAGCATAAGCATGATGTATTAAATCTGATTTAACTATGAAAATCTCCGTTTTTGAAACCCTCAATGTAATTTCTTCCTAATTTTTTCAATCTCTCAATTTTTTTTTATTTTTTTTAATGTCTATAATTTTTTTTTTCACTTAACTCTATAGTGTTCGCATTCTTGATTTTGATAAAGAACAAACCTAAAAAGATAGCATTTTTTTTACTGTTGGTTATGGTAGCTTTTTTCCTTTTTTTTTTTTTTTCCCGCTTGGCTAGTTAAGAAATTGAAATATAATTTCTAAATGGTTAAAAGACAAAAATCATGTGACAGCAAAACAAACAATGTAGTACCACAATTTTCATGTGATTTGTTTTCATGGTATAAGTAAATGCATTTTATATATTAAATTTGTTCATTTTTCAACTTTTCTGACCAATCATAATCAAATAAATTAGCTCAACTTTAAATAATAAACCGAATGGGACTGTTTGTGAGTTCAAAGTGAACCAAACCTAATTCCAATAAAACACCTCACTAAAAATTGAATTCAGTTATAACAATAACAATTAGCAGAGTTTTAATCCCAAAATTCTGAGATCTAAGAAGATTTGAACTCAATTATGAACTGAAATAGGTTTTAATCGTGTCAAATTTAAAGTGGAAGCTGGCCGGTCGATCGGCTCAACCTGCCCTTTTGCCTTGCCATGGGTCACCATATGGCGCAGGGACACAAGGCCCAAGGACCAGCTTTAATCTTTTTTTTTTTTCCCCTCCTTTTGTTATTGTGAAAAGCCCAACTTTCCTCTAAAATTATAATAAAAAATGATCATAACTCTTGAATGCCGATTGATCAAATAAAAAAAAAAAAATTCTTTTAACCGATAAAAATTTCATAATTTTCTGAGCAAGGAGCAGGGAAGAAATAATGCAGTGAAACACGTGGAAATCAGAAATCTGTTCATCCCACAACATAAGCAATAATAATGCTCAAAACAGCAAATTCAGTTCCCTGTCATGGTTAAGGACTATGGAGACACAAAGGGATTGCATTATCATGGAACTGAATCCATTAATTTTTCTAAATTGTGGGGACAAGGATCTGTTTACATCTCTGAAGATTTTCTTCTCTTGAAAAAACAGAAGAAATATATGCCTGTCTTCTAATTTCAAAGGTTTTTTTTTCCTTTATCCACCGGGTCTTGGTAGGAGACCCATTCAACCTAAATAAAAATCTACAGCTCAAACATATTTCAAAGGGATCCTACAAGCCAACTCTCTCTCAGACCTAAATATAGCTAGAATTTCCCAGTAGTAAATCAAGCATGTCACCAGGAGTTAGTAGAGTTGTACCACCTATAAGCAATTCTGTATCTGGTCTTCCACTTTCAGATAATGCTTCCAGAGCTTCTTGCACCTACAGAAACATCAAGGCCAGAGTCATAAATTTTATAAATCCGAAAAATGAATAATTTAGTTGTCAGTATTTATACATGACGGATGCATTAATTTTAAAATTCTCTAGACATTATTATATATATATTAAAAAAAAAAGGAGCCTAATGTTGGAGCTGAACTTATTTTGAGATAATGAAACGTTCTCTAGACGAAAATGACGGGTTAAGATTATTCAAACCTCTAAGCCATTGATACCCCCAATCACAAAGACAAGAATAACACTTTGGTCACCAATATTGGGCCTTGCCTGCAGAATACCAAAAGAGTCTCTAGTTTGTCAGCAAAAATGGTTTTGGAAAAGTACAGTCGGCCAATAAAATACAGATCCATATGCTTGAGAAGCATAAAAGATTGGTCACCAAGCAGCGCCAACCCCAAACAGAGTGAAAACAGTTTAGAAAGATGGGAGAAAGTGAAAAGAAAATTAAATCATACCTGTCCAAGGCCTAATCTTCCAAACCCACTTTTGAAAAGCCGACCAACAGTAGAGGAATGATACTCCAACCCAGGTATGTCATACTTGTTCAATACCTTTGTCAGAATTTTGTAAAGCAATCCTTTGTTCATGGAGAAATCGCCACCAAGGTTATTTTCCATGGCAAACGGTCCCTCTTGCAATTGTACATTTCTACTCTTCAAACTAGATAACTTGTGGAGGAGCTTAAAAAGGTTATCCACCCTGTCTCTGAGCTCTAACTTCAGCTGCATATCACCATATACCTCATCCGTGCTATTATCTGCAGCATCCTCATCACCCCAGCTACCCCATTGATCATCATCAAAATCATAAAGTTCATGATTCGAAGACTTGTCATTGGTTTTGTCCGATTGAGCCTTATTTAGGTTTGCTTCAAGATCTTCTTTTAGACCTTGTAGAAACTTTAAATTTGCTAATGAAGGATTCTCAAGAACTGCATCGACGATAGCATCTTTCATGAATTGCTCCTCTTGCCAAGAAAAAGGGGTACTAGACCCAGAAGTTGGGAAATTTTCTCCAGCCAAAATATATCCGGTGATCGTAAGAAGTAGAGCATCTTCAAAAGAAAGTAACCTTTGAGGACCCCTGTTTCCATCCTTTTGTGACTGTGATCTTAGTAATGCACTTTTATTGATAAGATCACCAATTTGAGCAGCAAGGCTCTGGCTAGTGTCTCCAGCACTTACACTTAGAATCTTTTCAGCACTGATAAAAGCATCCCATTTTTCAGAATATGATTCCTCAAGAGCATGCACTGCAGCAGCAGCTAACTGAATGATTCCTTTGTTTCTTATTAGAGAAGATTGGTTCTTCGCTAGCTCTTTAACCATATGTTGCAATTCTGATTTACTAGCAAAGCCAGGACGACTTCTAATATTTACCGTTATTTTCTCTCGACGAATAATTTCTTGGAGCCACTTCTTTACTAGCACCATTCCATCTTTCGTTCTTCTATCCAGTAAAGCTTCCAAGTACGGTGTCCCACGGAAACACTCACTGGAGACAAAGGATCCATTATACAGCTCAGCCATGAAGTTACTGGATTTTTCCTCTTCAATATTTTTGCTTCGAATAACAAAATCTTTAAATGCAGATGTTAAATCATTAGAGTCACATCCTCCTAGTCCTCGTAGAAAGGCTTCAATGCTTCTTTTAAGCTCAAGTTTTGTCAAGGCTTCTTCTTTCAGTAGATTCATCAGTGGGATCTTGACATCAATAGGAGCACGATGGATGCAAGCAGGGCCATGTTTCAGTTGGGTTTCTGAGCCTTTTGTGTTCATTGAGGATGTTGTTCTTTCTCTTCGGGGCAAAGATGAGAACATACGATCAACAAGTGAATCCCCATGACAGCATGGAGTCAAAAGATCTAGAGTGCGGTCAATGAGTAACAATCCTGCTGACCGTTTTCGACGTCCTACGTCATAGAGACTTGACATGCCCGTCATAATTTTCCCAACGGCTTTTGATAAATTGCCGAAGGAAAATATTTCCAATTTCAAATCCATCTACGCATTTTGCAAAGGAAAGTCAAGGTCATTCTCTAATCAGCATATACGCAAAAGGAAATGGAAAAAAAATTTTAAGGATTGAAATAGGCGAACAGGGTCACACATAAAATTTTATTCACCCACCCCATCCCATCCCCAATTATAGTTGTTCTACTACTTCACCACTGTACACCCTTATCCTGGGCCACATAAGAGAGGGGCACAACTTGGGAATTAAATGCAGAAATTTCAGTCAACAGACTTCCATTGAACTAATAAGAAACGGTTCGGTGATTCCATGCATCAAAACAAAGTGTTGCCCATTTGTGTAGATAGATGGCAGTGCAAACTGTATTGTTTGAGTTCACCCTTTTCAAGCAACAGAAGCCAAAATGGGAACATCATATCAACTATATAGCTAGGCAGTTAATTACCTTACTGGCAAAATGGTAGAGAAAATTTGCGGTGAGAGTTGCCCCAGGAAGAGTATCATCACCATCAGAAGCCAATCCTGTACTCAAGGCAGGTAATCCAGGGCTAAGGGAGTCCTCATGCCCAGCAGACAAGTATGCTTCAGCAACTGATCCTTCCGAAGGTAAGACAAACACTTTTGGTGAAAAAGGACAAAAAATCATAGGGAAGTGGTGCACTGAAACAGTCAGTTTTTGGCCTTCATAAAACTCTATTGGATTGGAACCAGCTTCATGATGCAAAGTCTCCTCCTCATTGGCTTCAAATTCTAAACACCCATCACCTTCCTTTGACAAATTCCTGGATTCTGACTGCCTGTTTTTGATTTCACGTTTCCTTAAATGCTCCTCATAATCTTGGATTAACAGGGATTCATACTCACGGAAAGCATCAGGTCCAAGAGGTGAATCAGGATAAGCTGAGTGGGCCGTCTAGAAAAATAAAATGGTTGATAAGTTTCAAGAAATCCACACAAAGTGAGAAACAAGAATGGAAAATCTACAGTTAGTGACCTAGTCCAGATTCTGCACCTGAATGAACTTAAATATATAAATTGGGATAGAGAAAAGCTATTTAGTATATTAATATGGAAATGGTTTTGAAATTTAATATTTCTGAAAAACTTTTAGATTTAATGTACTGCCAGAAACAACATAATCTTTACTCTCCTTCACGGGAAATCAAGGCGTGCATTTGAATATTATATTTACACTTAACATGATGTAGATGCAGCATGAAGCTATTGCAGTAATTGGGTGATTCTTCAATTGAAAATGGCTGTTACACATCATTTCTCACAGGGGACAAGAAGAGAACATAGTAGTTCCATCACAAGAAATCATGTCTGATAGAGTGGAGCCTATAAAAAGAGCCAACTAATCATATTTTAGCTTCATTACAGCCACAATGTAAGAGACATTTGACTTGGCTTGGCTGGGCAAGCCGAATTAGGCTCCCACTTAGAGTAGACAAATATATATGTTCTTGTGGATTTTGACAGTTTTAAATTTACAAGTCCATAACAAAGACCGTCAATTTAATAGTATAAAGGTGTGCTTGAGCATTTAAAATGCAGCAGAATGTGGAAACCAGCTTTGAAAGGGGCATAAACCCAGTTGTCAACTACATTAATGAATCCAAGTGAGATACCACAAGTTGGACGTTTCAGAGGCCACACCACACTTGCTAAGTGCTTTCTCTCATTCTAGTTCATATCCACCTTCTGGATTTTGTTGAATGGCCAAGAGAACTAATGAGAGTCAGCCTAGATTTTGTGACAAGATCAAGGAAAGGCTTAATGCAGTTAGAGGCCAGGAGTCAAGAGCTCTTAGGATAATATCAGTCAAAGTTTTCAACATGCTCTTCTTCACAAGTGGTTCCAGAGATTCATCGTAGAGAAAGAAAATTGTTGGATTGAGGCAGTAAAGGTCAAATATGGGCTAGATCATGATAAATAGACTTCCAGAAATATCACAAGGGGTTCAGAAGAAATGGGGTAACATTCTCAGCAAGTGATTTTTCAGGTTGGGGGTGTTCAATTGTTATTCAAATAGGTTTGATGCCTGAATCTCTTTGCTATCACTATGAGGAAGCAATATGAGGAGACCCAATGTATGTGAAGTAATAATGGGGACCTACGCTCAGATAATTTTGAGCAAGGAGTGCATCGTAAGGAGCTTAAGGAGTTCAGCTCTTGAAAGAAAAAGGATATCTGTATGCAGATTGCTCACATGGAGAAGCCAATGTAGGTAGATTAATATTGTACTGCAGGGATTAATGAGATCATTTGTCCAATAACAACAAAAAAACAGGGGAGGCATAACCTGTTTTGATTGGAAAACTATAACTGTGCTCAGCACAGTTTCCTTCTAATAGCAGTAACTTGGGGCAAAACTTTTATGCAAGATAATTTGCAGATGGGAGGTCACTTGGCCAAGAGCTAACAGGTGTCCTTTAAGCAAGGAGGATTGCCAGTCTAAAGTCCATTGTCCCTTGAGTTGAGAGTTCTGGGAGTTTGATCTCCTTCACTCCACATTTCTTGATTTTTTTCATCTGCTTGTGGTGAAGTTTAATCTTGGATGTGTATATGCTACCATATAGTGAATAAAAACCTCATTTTTCATCCCTCATGTTATTCAATGTTCAGAATCTTAATATTAAGGGAAAGCAACAAAAGGACTTAATTGATGTGTGTAATTTGATTGAAACCCAATATTTTGGCTTTTCCTCTGGTTATTTTCAGGATGATGTTGAACTTGACTTGTTTTGGCGTGGCAAGGTCCCTGGGACTTGCTCTTACATTAAATTTCTTGCTTATCAGAAAAAGAAATCTCAATTTGCCTCCGTCCCCTAAAAAAGGGGAAAAATCCTCTTCCAAGTCATTTGAGCCCTTCTATGCAGCATACCGATCGGAAGGATGAATCAGAAAGATGATTTTTTTTTGAATCATGAATTGAATCGAATCATGAATCCTAAGATTCAATATTATATATGTAGGTACCTTTTAGAAACTACGTACATATATATTAAAATAATGTATTCATAATTAATAAAATGGCATGATTCAAATTTTCAGTTCAAATAAATAACTATTAACTAGTAGAAATTTAATCTACATTATAAAATCCAGAATACTCCAAAATTTAAAAATTTTAAAGATTCAAGGTTTTGCTCATCATACGTAATGTCCTAAAAGTGAGATCATGCTTTCAAAAGCTAATATTCAATTACATCAAATACTATTTCAAGGTTTATTGAAATCATTAATGCTCCTTAAGATCCGTATCGCTATCATTAGTATCTTCAATCACTTCTACATCTTCATTTTCAATTGTTTTTCCTTTTCTATCGTCATTCAAGTTTTATAGATACATTAGTAACATTAATGATGAATTTGTAAGAATATATATATTATTCTATGCTAAATTATATAATTATAAAAATAAATAATTTAAATTATACCTCTTTCTTTTTTTTTGTTAGGAGCTCTATCATAATTGAAGCATTCATAAATATCCATCCATCAGTTATCATTTGGAAGACTAGGTTCTCCACACTCGATGATTCTCTTATCATCGGATTCCATATCCAACAAACAAATAGGATTATAAAAACCGAATCTATTTTGTCTAAATCGAATCGAATCATACAATTTGAATCGCTAATTTCGAATCATAATATTCGTATATATTTAAAATTCATCTATCCAAATTGAATCTATTTTTGTTTGAATCGAATAAAAACATAAGATTCGAATTGTGAATTGTAAGATTTTGATTACCATATCATCATCAATTCCAAGATATCAAATAAAGCTTAGATCTTTTATATGGCAAATGTTTGAACCATATCTAACAAAAGAGAATTTTCTTTCAGCTGAACTAAAAATTATTTTAACTATTGACAACCTTCAAAAGAGAGCAAGTCCCTAGCCAGTAAGAGGAGTTAGCATGTCTGTGAGGATAAAGAATCGGAGACTCACTTGACTTCTGCAGCATTCTTATAAAAAGATAATAATAATGAAAAGATTTCTAAGCTTTGGTGGGAATTACATCTTGCATTTAAGAACTCGACAATCTATGAGACCCTTTCCTTTTATTAGGCATAAAAAAGCACAAAAAGGCACACCAAACAAGCAGAAAGAAAGTGACCTCATAGAAAAAACAATCTTTACCCACAAACTTATAAGAGATTATGAAGATCTATTCAAATATCACCCTACTTGATTTCCCCTAGATTGCAAAGATAAAGGCGAATTAGGGGAATACAACCTGCATTCCGTCATCTTAGCCAAGATCCAAACTCTTTGTAAACGATTAGGCATCACTAGGAGATCCCTGACAAGACTAATCCCAAATTTTTGCCATTTACTTGAAAATAACAAAAGAAAAGTGACGGATTCGGCATCCCTCTTGCAAAAGAAACACCTATTAACTAGCACTTACTCTCTCTTCTATAGATTACCCATAGTAAACCTTTTGGTGCCAATAGCCTCTCAAACTAGCAAAGTGTTTTGGCAGGTCCTCCACCTTCAGAATCCCCTTTTTTAGGAAAGTAAGTATCCTCCCTCACTGAAGTAATGCTCAGAGCATAAAAACCTACCCCTGAAACAAATCTGCCAAACACAATCCAGCCAACCTTACCAGTGCTTAGTTACCACATAACAATCAGAAAATCTAGGATGCAACAGCGTAAATAATCATAACTGAATTACTTTAGCTATGCCAGCAGCCAGGATAGTATTCATATATAAGCAGGAAAGGAATGTTCAGAAGATGCTAAATGCCTGTGGCATTGCAAAAGTTTTCACATGACAGGTTTTTAAGGATTCAAAGGAATGCTCAAATTTAAAATATAAATATGGAAGAAAAATAATGTCTTATCCATCTTTGGATGCCTTGTAAGAAGTGCTTCTACAAGTATTCTTTGATATCCAGAGAAATTTTCTGAACTTTTTTGATGTTTTATTTTTTGTTGCTTATATGAGGATATCTTATCCACTTCTTTTCTTTCCTAATAAAGCTCTTCTTTTTCTATTGAAATATATTCACATAAAAATTAAGGAATAATAGTGAAATGCAGAGGGATAAACAGAGGTACAGCTTCAAATTGGAAATAAGGAAAACAACAAGCTGAAACAAAAAAAGCACCTCGGAAATAGATGTAAATATCAAGCATTGCCGTACACCTTGATGTGTGCTAACGCAGCGCAAAATATATCGGTGAGCGTCACTTAGAAGACGAGATGTGATCACCACAATTTTTCTAAGCGGATTAGTATTCGGGATCCAATCAACAACCTAAGGAAAGAAGCAAAACAGTTGGATAATGTCTGGTGATGGTACATAAGATATGCAATATCAAACTAAAACCAAAACTCAAAGTTTGGGATGAAAAAAATATATATGTTACTTGGCCATAATAACATCAATTCAGGATTTTGTCAACTTTCAGAAAGTAAACTTATAAATAAAGTTTCGGTAGCTCTTATGATTCTAATCTACGGAATATCAACAAATTTAAAACCAAAACAGAACAAAATTATTAAAAAAAAATGTTCCATAATACAATGAGATTAAAAACATTCATAATACCAGCATCGTAAACGCTGAGCATCAAGGTATGGCAAGACAAGTGTTTTAATAATAATCAAAGTACAAGTTTTTTAGAATTAAAACAGGTTTAGCATCGCATTTCTTTAGAAGGAGCTACACTGCAATTTCATCAAAGTGAAGTAATTCACAAATTCACAATTACAAAATCAATAAATCAATTAATTATTATCCCATTGGTTGAAGAAGACATCTCACAATTACATAAATCATAAATGGGCCATGGAAAAAAGATTATTTGAGATGATATAAGTAAACTCTATGTTTTATGAAACATAAAAAGATGCTGAGAAAAGCTATATTGGCTTGAGATATAATTAATGACTTATATGGCTGTATATAATCAAATCAAGACAAGGGGAAGCCACATAGGTAGAAGGGCCACAAAGCCCCTGGTCTCAAATAAAGTTATTGTTTAGTGCAAATATCATGAAGAAAATTTTTATTTATTCCCTGCTCAGGGCATTCACTTTTCACTTACCACAGACGGCATTCAATACTTATTAATATTGAAAGTTGAGATAAATATAATGGCATTATTACCTAAATCATAGAAATGTGTCAAAAGGAGATGGTTGCATCTAGTTCAAACCAATATCATAGCATTACAAAAGATATCCGGCAACAGAATAAACTAACCACATCGAGGGGTGACATGCTTTCCAAGCTGCAAACAGAACACACACCAAGTTCCAACAACAGTGGGAATGCCCCAACAAATTGAAAACTCTCCGTGCATCCAAAGTCCAAATAGAGAGTGGCACCTTTAATGTGATCTGATATCTGAGAAAATATAAAATAGTATATATAACAAAAAAAGAAAAATTCATCAAAGCCATAGCATATTTACAATAGAGAATCAATTCAAAGTGCTGATACAACCAAAAAACAAAACAAAACAAAACAAAAAACAAAAAAAAAAAAGAGCAATTTAATGTAACATCAATATCAAGATGACATGGTGCTCTGAAGGGCAGGCCTGTGCAGCCGTGCATGTGGCAGGAGGGTCAGATGTGAGCAATTGCAAACTTACCCTTGCATGTCAAGAGGGAGTGATAATCCCTAACAACAATTTCCAAGCAAATTCAGCAAGGTAGTCAAGGGGAAGCAAATTGAGAAATAAGGGAAAAGCCAAATGCAGACACATCACCTGGTCTAATTTTTCACACAACCATCTCTAGAACTGAATTGTTAAGGATCTCAACATGGTTATGATACCAGAGAAAGGTGGGAAGTCTAATAAAGCTTCTAAACTTCTTTCACATCTACACCAAGGTAGAAGCTGTTTTATGATAAACCTCTTTCTGATTATGTAAGTAATTGACATAAATCATGGTTCAAATGTCTATAAACACAGTTATACTCTTCATGACAATGACACATAGATATCAACAATAACCCAATTAATCACCTTTCAACAAATACTATATAGGTTTACCTTTGTTGAGGCCACCCAACATTTCCCCATGCCATTGGATACCTCTTCTTTTTCTTCCTTAAGTAAACTTACATGCCAAGGGAAGGGAGAAGTCAACTTGGAAGAAAGAACAATGACATTCCAAGAGGCGTTACTAGTGGGATTCATGAATCTCTAACTTTCAAGCAA
Source organism: Dillenia turbinata (assembly GCA_037126225.1). Classification (NCBI taxonomy): domain Eukaryota; kingdom Viridiplantae; phylum Streptophyta; class Magnoliopsida; order Dilleniales; family Dilleniaceae; genus Dillenia; species Dillenia turbinata. Next base: position 2,836,095 of record JBAMMX010000028.1, on the reverse strand, counting down.
TTCTTACCATCTGATATCTCATATTTTGAAGAAAGAATAAAGCATTCGTGATTGCACATTGCACAAAATTCTGGAAATTCGTAAAAAATTAAGTACATAATTATATAAAAATATATATGATATAATATAGCATTTCAATCAAGAGTTTGAACTTATAAACAGCCAGTGGAATCAAGTGGATTTGCCAGTGCGATGGATAAATTGACTAAGTCGGACTACAGAGCTGCAAAATGTGTAAATTGACTATCGTGCATAACTAACCAAGAAAAAAGAAAATCAGTGTCACTCTTCCCGCCTAAAAATGCATTTGAAATGCCCACTTCAAACCCCAATAAAAATTTGAAAGAAGAAATTATTCTGCCCATAAAACCTTAATTGATAGACAGTGCTAAACAATTGGATTGCAGTAGTAGAAAGCTAAAGCTAGGCTAGTGACATAATCAATGAGAAGTTGGAAAGTGTTTCTATTCCACTGCAATGAAATTGCACAACAAAGGCAAACCCTAATTACTCAAATGGATGATTTACAGTACATGGTAAAATTTAAACAACATTAAACACATTCCAGAAATATCCAAATTGAATGGACACCAATGACCTGACCCAGATACAAAATGGAGTGACAGTGAGAGCAGCTCGCTTTTTATTACCTGGCGAATTGAATCAAGACACGATATGATCACATCAATCGTCGCCATTTCCTTTTTCTTCTTGACTCACCCGATTCTGCCCCCAATCAGATTTCATCAACAGATGTATAGCATTCAAATTCGAGAGAGAGAGAGAGAGTTACATAAAATTTTATCGGAGACTCCGCGCATAGGGAGGACTTAGACTTGAGACATCCAAAAGGAGGAACCGAAGAAGACAGCGATCTGTTTCTGAACAATGACTCCTTGGCGTTGGACCGGGTTTGATAAAACCTCGACCGGTTCGTTTAACTTAAAATTATAAGAAGGCGTTGCCCTCAAGGAAACCTAGATACAGCACGGCCAAATCGGGCTGGCCGGCCGGCCCACGGTCTAGCCATAAATGGGTCGGGGTTGGCCTAATCCGTTTTTGATGCCGGCTGAAAGGTGTAGGTATGCAACAACTTGACCAAGTAACTAGGCATTTTTTAACAAAATAAATAAATAAATAAAAGTAACTAGGCATTTTAAATGCAACAGTCAAGTGCAGCTAACTAAAGTAACTGAGTGGTTCAATGTAACGGTTAATTCAACTATAATAATAAATTATAGTTAAACCAAATTGAAATAATAAGATTAGCTATGGTGGTTAGGTTGCACTATAAAAAAAATATCAATTTACGACAAAATTTACGATAAATTTATAAAAAAAATTCGTCCCAAAACAAATTTACGACGAATTTTATATCTCTCATGTATTGTTATAAGAAAAATTAAAATAAATTTACAATAACAATATAATACAAGCACATATAATCTTGATTAGATATATATATAAAGGAAAATAAAAAATTAGTAACATAAATCATGAGACTATATAGGATATAAATTATGAACATTCATATTAACATTGAATAAGTTGAAAGTTATGAAAAAAAAAAAGAGAATCTCTATCAAGTAATTCATTAGAAATCAAAGAATTAAGTTAGCAATAAAATTAAACTTGGGAGAAACTAACCTAATAAATTCATCTTCCTATATTTTTATGATATGTTTAACATAATATGTGCAAATCAACATTGAAAATGTTTATTAAATAATTAGAAGTTTTAAAATTATAAACCTTAATTGTTCTAACTCTCTCTCCGTTCTAAGTCTTGTCTTTTTTCTAAAATGTACACGTAAAAGTATCTATAAATGAAGGCACGGTCCCCGTTTCTTTAGCCTAAAATAAAAAAACACTGTTAGAAATAATGAAATAGTTTAAATTAGATTAAAAAATTAGTATTTGTATAAAATTACCAATCTATTTCTATGTTCACCGATATTGATCGAGCTTCCCACATACGTGGCAGATTATTCCCCTGAATTATAAGCTTGATTTTTTTATTCTGCTCACTCCTTCGTTTGCTCTCCTCCGATTCTCAAAAATTCACAATCATGCCCCAATTTTGCTTGGTGATACAGTTTGGGTTTTTTCCGTATCTCTTCACATGATTTAGAACATGTCGGATATGATCGTCATATTTTTTCTTGAAAATCCTTCTTATTTCCAACTCTTCAGTCTTGTCCTAAGTGAATACTCGCTGCAACGGAAAAAAACCAATTGATTATAAAGCTATTAAAATAGTTAAAAGAATAATTTGTTTTATAAATTAAAGAAATAATACATTTGAAATTTTAAAATTTAGTACTTACGAATCTCCGTAAGGGGCTATCCACTCTCGATTGTCTTCTCTCTCTGTATATGAGTATTCCACCGAAGGGACTGGCGAAGGTATATTACTAGTCATTTGTTGAGAATGCGAATGGTCTGCAATAGAAAGGGGAGGCGAAGGTACATTATCGGCAAGGGAATGAGATTGTAAAGGTGCTGAAGTGGACTACGATAGTGAAGAGCATGATCTTCTATTAGAATTTTGTCTATGGTCGCCATGTCGAAACTGTCAACCATAATATATTATTACCAAAAATAAAAAAATAAAAATTGCATGTTCATCAGATGCATAATGAAAAACATAAATAAACTTACCATATTTAACTTGACAAATTAAATGCGACGAAATAAGACACCAATAAGTCAAGAAATCTTCTCTAATGACCTATAGAAAAAAAGATAATACATTAACAAATCAAATATATAAATTTAAGAATGAGACAGTAAATAGAAAATAAATTAAGTAACAAAATTTATAAATTAAAACTAAACTAGCTTACCCACTAAAAAAAAAAAGATTATCATATATCAAGATAAATATCCGATTTTTATTATATTAAGAGAACAAAACTTACCTATCATAAAAAATCAAAATCCTCATTGTTATCCTCATCCTCATCATGTGTCTCAAAATTAGACTCTTCAACATCATTATCATCAACATCTTCATCCTCATCATCTGTCTCAAAATTAGATTCTTCGTCGTCTTCTTCATGAATTTCACTTGCATTCACATCTATCACTATTCCACTGGGATCTCATAACGCTGGAATATTATATTCCTCGGTCTGAAATGTATTTACAACTTCCTCTTATTGATATGCTATGTCTTCCCAATGTTCTTTAATTTTTTTTTGTACTTTCGTTTTACAAACAGCCAACCAATCAATTTTATCACTTTTCAAACTAGAACATGAAGCATAAAATATTTGAATCGCTTGTTGTGTCAATACAAATGGTTTATATCTCTAATACAATTTCTTATGATTTATTTCAACCAAATTAAACTGTGGATGCACCTTCATCCCTTTGATAGGGTCAAACCAGCGACACATAAATAAAACAGCTCATAATTCTGGACTAGGGTACTCTACCTCTACGATTTCATCCAACAAATCATAAAAATCATTTTGACATCCACCATCATTGAATGACTGAACATAAACCCCACTATTCATTGTTATTTTCCCCATTCCATATTCTTCAGTATGAAAATTATACCCATTTATGAAATATGCTGGCCAAGTTCGTACCATTGATTTTGGATCCCATCACAGATGGATTAACAATTCTTGCTCAACTTGAGCTTGATTATCATGGACCTAAAGTCAAATAAATATGTTAATATGTTTTAAAGTAAATATTTAAATAATTTATAGTCTATTTACATATTTTTTAAACTATGGTGTAAATTTTTCATCGTAGAAACGATCAAACTCATGTGTCGAAAGTTTAGAACATACGATTTGGAAAATCCTACCATCAAAGAAAATAAATTTTAACACAAACAATTTACGACATAAGAAATACATAAACTAAAAAATATATACTAACTCGAAATATGACGTCACTTCTGGATAGTTTAGTAAAATATATGTGTGGGCTACCCGTCATTCTTGATCAGTTAAGTATCTACGCTTACATGGTCCACTTGGTCGACCAAGGTAGTTAAAAATTGAGAATGACTTTAAATTGGGATCAACAGGACCCTCATCATTTCTTCCCACTCTCCGCCTCTTGCACTGAATGTGAGGCTCAAAATAATATGATGCAAACGTTGTTACTTCCTCCATAATGTATGTATTAACAATAGAGGCTTCAACACTTGTCTTATTTTTCACTTTCTTATTCAAATGATATAGGAATCTAATTGTAATAAAACAAAATGTATTAGAAAATTATATGTAATGAAATTAGTAATTTTATATACATTGTTAACGAAATATAAAAGATGAAAAACTCACCTTTCAAATGAATATATCCATCGAAATTGGACAAAACCTCCAACTTTCGTCTCATATGGCAAGTGAACCAAAAGATGTTCCATGGAATAAAAAAATAACGGTGGAAATATCTTTTCTAAAATATATAAAATGATTAGAATCTCTCTCTAGCATCTCCATGTGTGAATGTCTTAACACTATCGAGCAAATATCATGAAGGAAAATGCTTAACTCCGTAATGGCACCCCATACAAAATTTGATAAGAGTTCCTTAAAAACAATAGGAATTAGCCTTTCCATAAATATATGACAATCATGACTTTTCAAACCAATCAATTTATATTCCTTCAAATCGACACATCTTCCAAGATTTGAGACATAACTATCAGAAAATCTCAATGATTTCAACCATTCACAAACAATTCGTCTGTGATCCTTATTCAATGTATAAACTGCCTTCGGTTTTGGTCCCTTACTACTTTCATCGACATCAAGAGTGGGTCGTTTACAAAGGAGTCGCATATCTTTTCTTATATTCAAGTTGTCTTTCGTTTTCCTAGTGATATCCATCACTGTATTTATCAGATTATCAAAGACATTCTTCTCGATATGCATTACATTGAGATTATGATGAACCAAATGACTCTTCCAATATGGTAAATCCCAAAATATACTTCGTTTAGTCCATTTATACGAATGACCATAGCCATATGTTGTACCATGTGGCTCTTCAATAACAGATGGAAAGTTAAGGACTCTCTGCCAAATTTGTTCACCGGTTAATCTCAATGGAGGAGGTGTTCTTTCAATTCTATTCTTAGTGAATTCTTCTTTATTCCTTCTGAATTTATAAGTTAACGGTAAAAATTATCTATGATAATCAAAATAACTCGCTTTCTTCCCATATTTCAATCTGAATGACTTTGATCTCTCCATACATATTGGACATCCTAAAATCCCAGTGGTACTCCATCCCGATAACATACCATAAGCTGGAAAGTCATTTATAATCCAAAGAAGAGTAGCTTTCATTACAAACATCTGATTAGTATGAACATCATATGTAGGAACACCTTCTTCTCATAGTTGTTTCAATTCCGCAATCAATGGTTATATGTAAACATCTATTAACTTTTTCGGATTTTGTGAACCAGACACAACCAATGTTAAAAACATATATGGTGTCTTCATGCACACACCGGGTGGAAGATTATATGGAGTTAAGATAACTGGCCAACAAGAATAAGTTCTTCCTGATTTGTCAAATGGAGCAAACCCATCAGCACAGAGACCTAACCTAATATTTCGAGTCTCTCTTGCAAACTCAGGATATGTTCTATCAAAATATTTCCACGCCTTTGCATCTGAAGGATAACACATTAACCCCTCTTCTGTTTCATGATTTGCATGCCAGGTCATGTGTTCAGTAGTGGTCTCAGATGCATAAAGCCTTTGTAACCTAGGAGTTAAAGGCAAATAAAACATTTCTTTTTATGATTTGCATCGCTGATTACGACCTGACCTCCTAGTGCTCTTGTATCTATATTGATTATAGAATTTATAAAAATCTGCATCTTTATCATCTCCCCAATATAGCATACAAGCATCTCTGTAAACATCAATTCTTTCTACCGGAAGACCTAATTTCTTCACCAACTTTTTCATATTGTAGAAATCATTAGGTATAATGTGATCACGCGGCAATACTTCTCCAATAATTTGAACAAAATTATTAAAACAATTCTCAGACACATTATGCTCTGTCTTGACATTCAACAGTCTTGCAGTTAGAGATAGCTTAGTGTGGCTGTCACAACTAGCCCTCAAAGGTTCATCTGCAGCTCTTAACACTTCCTAAAATTGGAGAGATGATTCATTATTCATATTTTTATCAACATCTGGTACTTCTACCTCCTCTAATAGTGATGCATAACTAGTATACCCCTGTTCAAATGTTGGAGCAAATCTAGAACTTGTAGCGCTTGGTTCGGGAACAAAATTTAGACCAAAATTCGGACCTGCTGCATCAATTACCATCATCTGATATAGATTCAATTGATCATAATAACTCTGATCCCCACTAACTGAGAATTGTCTGTTTCGTCCATACTCTTCATCAGAAATGAACGGTTCACCATGACATGTCCAATTATAATAATTTGGGGTAAAACCAAATTTACAAAGATATTCCATAATTTTATCACACAGCAAAAATTAACCATTACGATACATTCTACACGGACACCTTAGCTTATTCCCATCCATAAAATCAACATGACTACAAACAAAATCTAAAAATTGTTCCAACCTAAAAATAAACTCATCAGTTAAACCCCGATGATCAGATAAGTTCTTTTTATACATCCAATTTCTTACGTTCTACATTTTCCCTGTCTCCAAATTTAAAATTTTTAAAATATTAATAAAAACTACTAAAAAAATTGCTAAATCATCAATAATAATAACATCATTAATCCCAACTAAGTTGATATAACATTAAATAATAACATTAATAGCATAAAAATTTAACATTAATTTCACGGAATAAATTAAATATTATAAAAGTAACGCTAATTTCACAAAACTCAACATTATCAATAATACTAACCTTAATTTCACAAAAATTTAATATAATAATAAATAATATTATAAACTTAATTAATATCAAACAAAATAACTAATTTATTATAACAACATTAAATATTACCATGTAATCAAATAAAGTATAAAATATTGAACATTTAACAATATTGATTATTTAACTAATCGAAATAAGATTTACTATAAATTATTGATGATTGTTAACATAATATTTCACCTAATCAATTATCAACACTTTCGATTCAAATTTTACATAAAAAATTAAAATTAAAAAATCAAGTAACATCATTAAATCAACCACTAAATACAATAAAAATAAACTAATATAGAGATAAAAACAATATAAACATACAAATTAACATAATTGCATTTTCCAATCATTACAGTACAAATTAAAATATTCCTCACCACCAAATAATGATTCACCGATAGGCTCAGATATCAACAGTAACAATAGCTTCCAATCCAAATATTCGAGAATCACAAACCTTAACACATAAAAAACAATTATAATATTAAAACAATATTATAAAAACATTTTTTTAAATAACACTTGTCAAAAAATTTAAAAACAAAAATTATACATAGTGGCAATGACAGTCCGGGCCGGGCCCAGACCAATGGGCCTGCCTAGGCCAGCCGTGCAAGGGCCCAGCCCCATGGGCCACGCGTAAAGGGGCAGGGGCCAGTGGCCCCTGCGCGCGGTGGGGTAGCGCAAGGGCCAGCAGCCCTTGCTCGCGGCTGGGCCGCGCAGGGGCCTACTGCCCTTTAACGAGTCGGGTCTGCGCAGGGGCCAAAAGGCCACTTCACACGGCTGGGTTGCTCAGGGGCAGCTGCCCCTTGTAGCGGCTGGCCTGCGAGGCGGCCAAGCCGCCAAATCTGCCATCTCCAGCCCAGATCCAGTCGAGAGAGAGAGAGAGAGAGAGAGAGACTACCTATCACCATCGCAAATTTGACATCCTTTCCGCCATCCCTTCACAGAACCACCTTCAGGGCTATTCGAAAATGAACAAAGCGAGAGAGAGAGAGAGATAGACAGAGTGAGAATGAAGAAACAAATTGGCTAAGGAAGGGAATATATTGAAATTAGGGACAAAAATTTTTTGTCCCTAAATTCGTCCCAAATCGGGGACAAAAAAAAAAAAAAATTCATCCCTGAATCAGGGATGAAAAAAACATTCGTCCCTGATTCAGGGACGAAAAAAAAAATTCGTCCCTGAATCAGGGGAGAAAAGAATTTCGTCCCTGAATCAAGGACGAAAAAAAATTTAGTCCCTGAATCAGGGATGCAAAAAAAAAAATTTGTCCCTGAATCAGGGACGGAAAAAAAAATTCATCCCTGAATCATGGACGAAAAAAAAATTCGTCCCTGATTCAGGGACGAAAAAAAACTTCGTCCCTGAATCAGGGACGAAAAATAAATTTCGTCCCTGAATCAGGGACGAAAAAATATTTTGTCCCTGAATCAGCGATGAAAAAATCTGATTTTTTCATTGCTAAAATCTGCAACAAAAAAATATTTTTATCGCTAAATTTGAGATGATTATATATTTTCATCGCAATTTGCAACGAATAATTTTTTCTTTTACAATTTGTAATGAATTTAACAACGATATTTATGTTTTGTGACAAAAAACTCATTGAATATGCCAAAATAGAAACAAAATAAACAAACTATTAACAATATTTTCCATACTATGATATAATTATGAAAAACATTCATTATATTGATCATTAATTAACAAATATTTCTACTTTAACTCTTAATTTAGTGAATCGAATACTTAAACAAATTTATAAGATTTTGGCAAAATTAAATGTATATTTTTATCATTATATAAAACATTTGAATAAACGAAAGATGAATGTACCAATTTAAAAGATTATACTATATTATCATTCTTTTATATAAACAGAAAATTAATGAACTATTTTTTGTTAAAAGTTATTGATTTTGTGAATATCTTAAGATTTTCTACGCTATCAGTGCATATTACCGTTTATAAATCGTTTTTTAATTTTAGAAAATATTACTAACACAAGTAATGAGCAAAAATGAATTTTAGCGACGAATTTTGCCACAGATGTTATATTTGTCACTAATTGGTAACAAATTTAGCGCCAAATAATTGAATTTTTTGCGACGAATATAAATATTTGTCGCTAAATTTGCGACGAATTTCGAAATTCATCGCAAATTTAGCGACAAATTCATTTTCGTCCCAAATTTTGGGATGAATTTTTTATTCGTCCCAAATTTAGGGATGAATGGTTAAATTTGTTTCAAATTTAGGGACGAATAATTTATTCGTCGTAAATTTAGTGACGAATTTTGAAATTCGTTGCAAATTTCACAATGAATTTTCGTCGCAAATTTGCAATGAATTTTGTGTCAAAAATTTTTCATCAAAAATTAGCGATGAATTTTGTAACGAATTTTTTTTTTGTTGCTAATTTGCGACGAAAATTTTTTTGTTGCTAAAATCGTGGCTAATTTGCGACGATATCCTTTTTTTTCGCTAATTTTATTACAGATTTGCGACGAATATTTTTTGTTGCTGAAATTCGTCATTGAATTCTTGTTTTTTTTGTAATGTTGGTTGTGTTAGCAAAATGAGTTTTGATGATAAGCAAATGATGAGTTTAATGTGTACTATGGTGAGAAAGAATGTGTTGAATTAATGAAAAATTGAATTAAGTGAAATTAGAAGTACTTTAGGCTTGATATAAATCATATAGGCAATTAATGGTAGAAGCATAGTCAACCACATTAGTGAATCAGAAGACTTGTTTAGTTCACAAAAGCCTAAGTTACAACTGGCAGTGCACTAGTCGACTTAGTCAAGCATCTAGTCGACTCACACAGTTAGCCTAGCTATAATAATCAATTTTTTAGTATTAACGGTTGAATAATAACGATCAAAATGAGAATAGAACATATTATAGTCAACCACTTATAAACTCAAGTCGACTTGCACTTATAAGTTAGGTCATACACATAAGTTAACTCACTATGTGGCATTGCATAGAACACAGAGAGGATATAGCACACACAACATGCCAAGATGTATGCCACAACACATGCAGGACACATGCCACTTCATTACATTGCACTTACATATTCGCACAAGTTGACTTGCTTGGGACACCAAGTCGACTCTCTTGCTTAGGACATAGTGACGAAGCATGCGAATTCTTGGATATACATGCCTGTATAATAAGAAGTGTTAAGGACATAGATCAGCCCATTAAACCTTAAGGTTAGTTGACTTACATATGAGTGGTAGTCAACTCATATACCTAGAGAGGACTGAGCCATGAGTACTATGCGCATACACTGCATTAGCACGGCATGAGCATAGCACAAACACTGCACTAGCATGACATAGGTTTAGCATTAGTATGGCATAGGTATAACACTAGCCTAACATGAGCATGGCACTAACATTGCACGAGCATGACATGACTGTTAGCATGCCACAAGACACATGCCACAAAGCCATTATATTAAGCCACAACACACACATGTTCGCATTAGACAAATGGCTTAGTTGACTTATGGCTTTACCTTAGTCGACTCATCTCTTCATGACCTAGAATTTTTTTAAGTCTAGAGATGAAGTACTAATCCTTCCATGTATTGAACATGGAGAAGTCGACTACCATAGAGGCAAAGTCGACCGTGCTGCTCCCAAAATAGAACACTTCACAAATTTCAGAGTCAAGCAACCTTAGAGTATAATGCCACATGACACATGCCACATGCCTATAGTATTATGCCACATGCACATGCACAATACACATATATTAAAGTAGGTTCAAGTGCCAGTCGACCCATCAAAATAAAGGAGTCGGTTATGGCAAATCTCAAAAGATGAGTATCGATCCTTGGAATTGGAGGTACCGATCATTAGCATTATGGAAGCCGAAGAATTGACCTGAGGTATGGATGTAGTCCACTAGCATCGATAGAGGTAGTTGACTCACCAAGGAGTTGAAAGAAAGCACAATGACGAGTACTGATCATTAAAGGTTGAAGTACCGGTACTTGGAACTATTTATAAAGTTAAGCCGAGAAGAAGTTGACTATGAAAAAAGAAGTAGTTGACTCACTTATTAAGAAAAACTGTTTGAGTATTTAATAACTCTCAACAATCTCCAAATGGCTAGTTTCAACATTAAATGAGGTTCAACAGTCAGAACAACTTGAGAGGCTATCAATATAACAAACATTGAAGATCAAATAGTTCTTTTGGCACATTAGTTGCTCTCAACAACAACTCCATCTTCTTTTCTTTAAGTCATAAGTGTTGTATTTATTTTTGGGCCATAAAGTTTTAATTAGAGCATTAAGACTCAAGCTGTAATCTTTGTTTTTTATCATAATCTTGTAGAAGATCAAGAAGAGAGGGTTTTCTTGATTTGGGTTTAGATTATTTGTAAGAGACAAGTTAGAGTTTACTAGAGTCGTGAAATCTAGTGTGAGTGTTTTGGGAGTAATACTTTTAAGGTTTTACTAGAACCTTGAAAACCTAGTTGGTTATACTATTTGAAGATCAAATAGTAGATTGCAAACTCCAGGTGTACCTTGAGAGTGGATGTACACTGGGAAGGTGGAACCAATATAAATCTTGGAGTCAAACGTTCTTCTCTCTCTTACTTTGTTTTCTGTTTTCTGTTTTCATGTCTCAAAGTTAGAAAGCCTAAAAAGTTTCAACAACCTATTCACCCCTCCCCTCTAGGTTGTTAAGTCTCAGTTCTTCAGGTTGAATAATCAATGCACAAGTGTAAAAATAGTTTGCTAAAATTGGAATAAAGGAAATGGATCAACAAGTTTTCCTTTTTCTCACTCTTTGATTTCTCTCTCTCTCTCTAATCTCCCTCTCCCTCTCTCTCTCTCTCTCTCTCTCATCTCTCATTTCCCTCTTTCTAATCATTCCCTAATTAACCAGTTTTAGTCACCAGTCGGCTATCCTAATCCCTCGGTCGACTTGCTTTAACTACCAGTCGACTGCTCAAGTCTTGTAGTGGACTAACTTGTCTATCACAACCAAGCTTTGGGTTCTAACAAATTGGTATTAGCGCAGTTGTTCCTTGGCATCACACAGTATCAATGGCGAAAAATAATTGATTTGAGGAATATGAAGAAAAAACAAGAGATTCGTAAGCAAGAATGGAAGAAAGAAATGGAGGAACATAATAAAAGAATGGATGTTCTCATGACACGCATCGATGACAAATTGAACATTCTATTAAAAATGTTTGGTATCGATGAGAATATAAAAACCTTGATGGAAAATGAGCAAGAAAATGAAAAGAAATTGAATAGCAGCAATTTGCCTGCTTTACTGCCCGTGAAACCAAGAGTTGATTTTTTTTCCAGTACTATATTTTCTACCAAGAATTGAATAGATGCAACTAGCATTGTTTCCCTAACTGCTCCTCTGAGCATTATGGATATTCCTCCAAGTAGATTTGATGATAGTTCAATGTCTTTGGACGAGACCATGTCCATTTGTGATTCTTTGAAGAGTCTAGAAGTTAAGTATCTAGACAATAATGAAATTTTAGCTATCAATTCCATTGAGAAGAAAACATGTAGCAACTTCATCATTTCAGAAAATGAGAAAACAACAGGTAATATTTGTAAGAGAGAGATACTTGCATAATTGTAAACAATTGACGGTGTTTTAAATGTAGATGACAACTTCATGGATCCACATTGTGCAACCATTGCTTGCGACATTTACAAGCACCTACATGCATCTAAGGCAAAGAAAAGGCCTTCTATTGATTTCATGGAGAGGATTTAGAAATGCATCAATGCAAGCATGCGTGCAATATTAATTGATTGGCTCGTTGAGGCAGCTGAAGAGTACAGGCTTGTGCTTGATACACTATATTTGACTGTGAACTATATAGATTAATATCTTTTTGGGAACATGATGAATAGGAAGTGGCTTCAATTGCTTGGAGTAGTAGACATGTGTTAGTTGTGAAATACAAGAACAAGAAGAAGAAGAAGAAGAAGAAGAAGAAGAAGAAGAAGAAGAAGACATAAAAAAAAATCTATTGTAAGCAATGAAAATATCTTTAACACCCTTCAACCTTATGGGCAAGGTATTTTTCTGAAGGAGATGGGAGTTGTAACAACCTAACCAGGTAACTGGGCATTTTAAATGCCATGGTCAAGTGCAACTAACAGAAATAACTAATGTGGTTTAATATAATGGTTAGTTCGACTACAATAATCAATTGTAATTAAACCAAACTGAAATAATAAGATTGTTTAGGGTAGTTAGGTTGGTTGAATAATTAATCCATAAGTATATAAATAGTTTGCTGAAATTGGAATAAAGGATATACTAAACAAGTTTTCCTTTTTCTTACTCTCTAATCTCTCACTCTCTCTCTCTCTCCTTTCCTTGCTTCTACTCATTCCCTAGTCGACTGGCTTCAACCACCAGTCGGCTGTCTTAATCCCTTAGTTGACTAGCTTCAACCACCAGTCAGCTGCTCAAGTCTTGTAGTCGACTAACTTTTCCATCAGAGCCGAGCTTTGGGATGTAACAAGGTATAAGATTGTTCGCCAAAAGATAGCAGACTGAATGTACTAAACCACCGGATGACTCTTTTTTTCTTTTAATTTCAAAATAAATATGAATTGAAAAAGCAATACTTATCAGTATAATATTAATATTGAGGTAAAATCTGCATGAGAAAAAGCAATAATGTTTTAAAAATAAATAATTTTTTATAAAATAATTAAATAAAAATTATATTCAATATATAATTCATTAACTTAATTATACAGTAAACACTTGTAATCTAAATTGTTTCATCTTAATAGAATTTATTTTATCGAATAGCAATCGATATAACCAAATTCAATCATCATCTACATCTTCCTTAACCACAATAATAACATTAGAATTCTCTTTTAATGATGAATCATTTGTTATATTTTCCTCATTTTTATTTTTTACAAAGAACAAATGAAAATTGTTACTATTCATACTGAAAAATAAAGAATTTATCATATTTTATATTCATTAACATTACGCACACAAATTAAAGTTTGGACTTTTTTGAACAAGATAGCTTTTATATTTGTTTAGAACTTGAGAACAGAGAGTAAAAGAGGACTCAAAGGCTACCGTAAGTAATGGGAATGCTTAACAAGTCACGAGCCATCATAGATAATTCAAGAAATCCATGTTTATGGTCCTTTTGATAATTTAACTTATCAATTTAAAAAGGAAAAAAAAAAAAACCCACTTAAAGTGAATGTTCATCTAAATATGTTTCCAATTGAGATTTTTGATCGTTGTAATTCCATAACTTTCGTGATTCTTAAAATCCTTCCAAATATCAATACCAAAGAGAATTAAAAACGTAACACGATATTTGTATAGAAATGTCAAAAAATTTCTAACCTTTTTTTTCTTGATGTTTCACCTAACGTTTCTTCTTTCATTGCCAAACTCTTTATTGATGGTCATAAAATGTCATGAATGATAAAAAAAAAACCTTGTAACTCAAGTTTAAAAAGAACATGAACTTACAAGCAAAGAAGAAACCCGTGTTCTTAAGGGGACAACCAAGTGGTTATAATCCCCCTTCCTAAAATCCGGGGTTCAAATCATTTTGTAAAGAAGAAGAAGAAGAAGAAGAAACCCCTTTTCCTTTCACTTTACTTGTCCAATACCATAGCCATTATGTCGAATTGAAGCTAAAGAATTATGTGAAGAAGCACTTTGTGAAGCAATGGAGTTTTTTTCTTTTTTTAATATTCTTTAAAAAGTATAAACATTTTAACTTCACATAAGCCAACTTTTCTTTGGTAGTATTTGGATCAACCTTATCAAAAGGAGACCCCAACATTTAAAGTTGACCTAAGGGAAGGGGCAGAGCAACGTACTCTCTTGGGGGGCCATGGCCTCAAGAATTTTGAAATTTTTTTTCTTAGATATAAAATTTTAACTTTTAAATTTTGTAGCCCTCCAAATAAAAGTTGTAACCCTTCCAAATATTTAAAACAATAAAGTTTTTGTATTTTAAAAGTTTAAAACAATATTATATTTGATATTTGGGTTTGGACCGACCCCTTTTCAATAAAAGTTTAATCTTAAATATAAAGTTTTTCTTTTATTCAAATTTTTCTCTCGACTTTTTTTTTCTCTGGTGGTTTTTGATTTTCTTTGTCTTTCAGAGATACAAAAAGACAAACAAAAAATCAATGATGAGAGAAAAGACAATTGATTCTTTTTTTAAGGAAAAGGTTTCCAATGAATCCAATAATAACATAATTTCAAAAAATCATAATTTTTCTCTTAATCAAAAGCAACCTTCTCAAAAGCATTGAAGTATTGTTGCAGAACAATTGTCTTTTACTTCTTTGGAATGTGACCCATGTCCTTGTCCACAAATATCAGAATTTCTAATTAATCAATGTGATGGAATTCAGTGAGCCTATATTAAAATTGGTCTATACCAATCTAAACTTCCTAAATTTTTATCTTCCAGTCCAGCGAATCATCCATGTCGATTTCAATCATCTTGGTATAAAGCGTATTTCACTTGGTTAGTGTATTCACCTTCTAAGGATTTTTTTACCTTGTTATCTCTTTAATAACAAAATTTGGGTGCGTTATGGATCAGAAACCTTTAATGAAAAATGCTTTAGTGATTGGAAAAAAAGTAAAAAATAGAAGTAATTGTCCTTTATTACTATGGTCAACGTGTTGTGGAGAAGTAACCAAATTAAAGATGAGACTTAGGACTCCGAGAGTGCTATGTAAAGGCAATATCCTTATTTATTTGATATATGAATTTTATTTTGAATTTCGAGAATGAAATTTCTTTTTAGGAGATTAAGTGTTGTAACATCGATAATTCAGTGTTAGAAAAATTTTATTTAATTCCTTGTAAAATACATGAAAAAAAATCGGCTTTGTAATTAATTTTCAGACTTGGAGTGTAGCACCAAAAAATTCAGCATTTGAATTTTGAGTTTTCGTTTTTCATGTAATTTTTGAAAGAATGATAACTAATTTATAAATATATTATTATTCCATGTAAAATTAAGGATGTTGGAATGGCTTAGTAGTAAAATTCATTTTGGAGGAAGGTGAGTGCATGGGATCAAATCCAAGCAAATGCACTTTGATGAGCAAGACCAAATTGATTCATGAAGTTGGAAATTAAATGGTGGGATTACAAGTTAAAGGAAAGTTGTGAGACATGAATTGATTTGTAAATGAGACAAATCAATTCATGTGAGAAGAGATTGAAGGAGGTGAGTCAATTTCCATGAAGAAAATAGGGAGAGAAAATCGGCTTGGCTAATTAAAAAAAAAAAAAAAAAGAGAGAGAGTGGAAATTGACTTGCCAAATGTTGGCATAATTGTGAGACGATTTGTATGGAAGAAATGAGAGAGAGAGAGAGAGGAAATTGACTTGGGAGAGGTACAAATTGATTTGTGCTTAGAAAATAATGAGCCAAATCGATTTGCACAAGGAAGCAAATCGACTTGGTTGAGTGCAACCCATGACCTCAGAGCGATGAGTATGGCAAGTCGATTTAGGTTCTATTGCAAATCGATTTGCTTATTGAGCTTTAGTTTGACAAATCGATTTGTATCATTTACAAATCGATTTGGTAGTGTTACAGAGCAAAAATTCTGAGGCTTGGTTATGACGAATCGATTTGTACCCAATTGCAAATCGATTTGGTTGGTTAGTAGGCAAGGATTCTAAGAGTGAAATGCCACAAATCGATTTGTGCCCTTGAGCGAATCGATTCAGCTCTGCATTTGTGAGTTGATTTGCTTATATTGCAAATCGACTTGGCCCTTCAACACTCACACACATAAATCGATTTGTGTACCATGCAAATCGAATTATGCCCATGAAAAGACTAAAAAATGACTGAAATGCCTCCAAACTCAATTGACACTTAAAATTTTTGAGGGGTAAATTAGTAATTTTGCCTCCATATTACTAAAAGTTGGGCAAATGCCCCATTTCATTTATTCATCTTCATTTTCTGAGCACTCTTCACTTTCTTTACATTCTCACCCTCTCTCCCACATTCTTGATTTCTCTCTCTAGAAATTAATTACACATTCATTAAATCACTCCATTAGCCTTCCAAATCCCCAAGCAAACTTTTGGAAGGGGGATTTAAGGGAGACAACTAGGGTTTGCTCGAAGGGAAGAAAAAAATTAGGGTTTTTGAAATCCTACATTCTAGGCTCAAATCAACCACGGAATAGAGATAATCTCTCCTCCTTAAACTTGTATTTAAGTTCTTCATTAGAAAATTAAATCTTGTTGGTGAGATTTGAAGGAAATAAATTTGGGGAGTTAAACCTGGGGTTTGGGAATATTGTGAAGTTTGGGAAAATGCATATAGAGGTAATTTATTGATGAGAATGACATGGATTTGGTGAACCTAGACATTACCATTGATAGATTTATGAAATTAGGGTTCTATGAACTTGGAGAAAATTAGTGATTTTAAAGAGAATTGGTATTGATTATTATAGATCAAGGTAATTAGAACCTGAAAAAGAATTAGACATCAAATTGGTTGTGAATTGGAAGTGCTTACTCTCCCAAGAGGTGAGTAGATAGTTTGTTAAACTATAAATGAGTAAAAATATTCCAAATTCTTTATAAATGATTTTATATGATTTTTTATAAATTTTTGTGATTGTGGGATGTCCCAAAATAAAAATTGAACCATGCATGCATCCACATTATTTGTGAATGAACTTGTGCCATATTGTATTTGAAATTGTGTTCATAAATGTGATGGTATGACTTGGAAATCTATTTGTTGGTATTATGTCACCTTGAATGTAGATTGGATATTTGTGAAATGATGGTACTTGTGTATAAATAGCTATAGTCATTCCCTCCACAGAGTGACCCGACTGGATAGCATGGTTAGGTTTATTTGCGAGGGAGGTAGACGCGGCTCTCTACCACATCGTACTATATCTGGTTGTACCCTGGTGAGGTACGAGTCAATATGTGGATACATTTCTTTTAATTATTATGATTATTTGGAACTATTTTATACTCGATGTATTGTTTGAAGTGTATGTTTTGACATCCCCATACTCTCCCCTTATTTATTGACACAATTATACCATTGCATTCCACTCACTGAGTATTTTTATACTTACTCCTCCATTTTATTATTTTACAAAGGAAGCTTGAGTGTTGGGAGGTTCAACTAACTCTAGTACCGGTTCCTGCCAGATTCTAGTCTTCGTGAAGCTTTCTCTTAACGGTATTAGTTTTTTTTTTCTTTAGTAGAAATTTTTGAGGAGTCTAGTTTGGATCCATATGGAGTGAAATCTTTTGAATTGTAATTAAAACTTCATTTTGTTAGCCCATTGGGAATTTCTGAAATTTTGATTGTAGTTAAAATTTTTTTTCCTTCATTTAGCTTACTTTTGAAATTGTGAGAATTTTATGGGATCCTAAATGGTCGAGTTGACCCAGTGCCTATTTTGAGATAGGAATGGGCTGAGATGGCCCTTTAGATATTGTGGTGATGTATTGGAATAGGTTGAATGCCTTGCGTTATCCCGATGTGTGGGTAGGAGTTACCCATATGCCAAGGTAACACGACAGTTGTTGCGTGCCGACTCAAGGGTTGGGGCATGACATTGATATTTGTGTATATTGTATAAAAGGAAAACAAACCAATAAAAAGGGATATGATGCTGATAGGATTTCAAATGTTATAGAACTGATATGTACGAATATCTATGGACTATTCGCTTTAGTTCTTGAAATCGTCAAAAATGTTTTATCATGTTCATAAATAATTATTCATAATATGACTCAATAAAGATTACGATATATGTCATGAACATGGTTTCCCACTAAGGCAACTACCAAAACTCTATACGAATTTTAGACAGGCGCATGTCCCAGTCTAAAGTATCTGTACATTTGGGGTTGTCTAGCTAAGATTAGGTCTATTAAGTATAATGAAAGAAAACTAAATGTTAGGATGGTTAGTTGTTATCTAAGAAGTTTAAAGGGTATAAATTTTATGATTCCATAAATAAGGTCATTTTTGAGTCAAGAAATAGATGGTTCTTTGAGAATGTTGAGTTTATAGGCGGAGATATGGTTAGTGATATTGTCTTCCAAGAGGAATATGATCTCATAGATCTTATTAGATTTGATCAGGTTTATATCTCTGATCCTGTTCAAAACACAACAGAATTAGACAATATTGGAGAATCTCGATTCCGGAAGAACAACTCTACCACCTCTAGAATCTATGCCATTAAGGAGATCAACGAAATTTAGATATCCCGATAGTGGTATTTCATAATTCACCAAGTTATCATCTCGTTAGATTTTGAAATAAATTTGATTGATAATTGTGTATACCATAATTTCTGTGAGAATATGTAATTTTTTTCCTGATTTTACATGCCAAAAGAATTTTCAAAAGATATGACATTCGCAATTATAAATCAGGAGATATCTATATAGCTAAGGGAGACAAGTTTAGTCTCAAACAGTGTCTTAAAAGAGACCTTGAGAAATGGAAAATACGGATGATTCTTGATGTATCAGCAATGAGGAGTCTGATGTATGTTCAAATATGTACGCATTCAGATATTGCGTACATTACAAGAATGTGGAGCAGAAATTTAAGTAACTTAGAAATAAACCATTATAAAGTATCAAAAGGGTCTTGTGGTACTTATAGGGAACAAAAAGACACATGCTCACATATCAGAAGCAACATATCAGAAGTCACATGACTTTGATTTTAGGGATGTCAAGACAGTTTGAAATCTACATTAGTCTACATATATATGCTAACAAGAGGAGCAATTTCTTAAAAGAGTGATAAATAGTATCTTATAGCCTCTTCTATTGTGACGGTAGAATTTATTGCATGTCAAGAAGCATCTACCCATAGAATATAGCTACGAAACTTTGTCACGGGGTTACGGATAATAGATGGTATTGACAGACCACTCAGATTATTTTGTGACAATAAATCAGTAGATTTCTACTACAATAACAATAGGATCTCAATGATGTCAAAGCATATTGACATCACGTTTCTGGTTATCAAGTAAAGAATTCAAAATGAACAGTTGTCTATAGAGCATATCAGCACAAACTCCATGATTACGTGCTTACTAAAGGATTGTCACCCAAAAGGGTTCATGAGCATATTGCTCGTAGGGTGTCATGTCATTTCAGGATATTTAGTTTTAGTAAGAGTTTGTGATTTTAAACATTCATCTGATATAGATAATTTTCGGTTATTTCAGTTTAAAGTCATTTTTCACAAAAATAAAAATTTAATTTTAGATCATACTCTGATATTAAGTATGGTATGATCTCACTAAAGAGGACTAGTTGGAAATAAATATGTTAAAAGTCATATTGCATGACATTTTCATCCTACATATCTATATCATAATTCACGTTATTTGATTATATCAATTTATGTGACCATTGATAGGTTGAGTTACGAAAAAAAATGTAACAAAATCCACCTTGATCCTAAATTGATATGATTGATGGAAGACATTGGCTAGAGATACATATAACACCGGATAAATCTAGATTGTATTGCTAACTCCAAATGGGCTATTTTAAAATTTTTATATTTTATGAAAGTGTAGGAAAAATAATTAATTTAATAGAAATATGAAATTCTGCTCCTAGAGTTGTTCAGAAATCTCTCAGACATTTGATCGGTAGATATTTTAATTTTAAGAGATCGGTTAGTAGAGCGTTGGTGTTTGGTAAAGTTTAAATTGTGTTTAGTGTTCAATGGGAAGTGAGGTTCCAGTGGGGATTTGATGGCCTGATAAATCTTTGAATTTGATGGATTATCTCTTCTAATTTTAGTTTTCCAATTGGTGATCGGTAATTACTACCCATTGATAACCGTCGGTTATTTTACAAATTAGGAACTCTATCGGTACTTTTCTTTATTCCTCTCATCGATATATTCATTTGACTCACAGTACCTATCTTGCCAATTTTTTTTCCAAATTCTTGTTGGCACTTATCTATTAGTGATTTTCAAGTGCCTCTCATTCTTCTTGATGTTGGAGCATTTCCATAAACTCATCGACACTTTTGTCACATTTATATATATAAATACTTCTCATCAGTATATGGTGTTGATCCATGAGGATCCCTTGATACCTTGTTACCCTATCGGTGCCCCATTTTCTTCTAATATGCCTCTCCATAATTAATGGAGATATCTACTGAACACTCAACAAATTCTCCCATTTCTGATCGGTAATTCATTTCCATTGCTCATTGGTATTCTATTTCCATTTCCTCTTCAGTCAATTGATGATCATTGTTTCTTATGATGGTCAAACATATTGACTGAACACCCAATGACTTTTCGGCACTTCCCTTCATTGGCAAAACACCCAATCTCATCAGTGCATTCCTTCAGCACTTGAATGCAATTCAAGTTGCATTGCACTCCTAAGTTCCTTTCTTTCGGCACATAGATACACTCATACACATTTATTTCTCTCATCGGTTGACTTTTACTTTCCACATCCTTTTTGCCTTGCCAATATTGCTCACAGTTCTTGTCCACCAAATTCCCAAAGCGATTCATTTCTTCCCAATATTGAGGATTGAACCTTTGACCTCCCATCCATCCAAAACATACTTATCCACCAAGCCATCTAAACACTTCAATTAATTTATACATAATATATACTATATTCTATATTTTATTATTATTTCTACAATCAATGTGAGACTCCTCTCTGTACAACAGGAGCTAAGGTGAACGACACTCACTTAGTGAACAACACTTTCTTTCTCTAGCTAATGAAATTTTGTGTTGGAACATTTGCCTTTCCTATTGTGAAGTTACGTCCGGTAACCAATGGCAATTGAACCCAGGCATATCACTGATCACTTTTCTCTCAATAAATAAAACTTCAAGTAATTAAACTTTTTGAGTTGAGTTCCAAATTACCAAAAGGGACATATTGGGCACTTGTGTAAGTTGGAAGAGAAGAAGGACAATTGAGTAAATAGGAGAAATGAGTTGTAAATAAAAAGTATCGATGGGACTCTGGAACCCATGAATCCTAAATTTTACATCTTCTTTCTCTCTCCCTCTCTTCTTATTTTCATTAAAGATCAATCAAAACATCACGAACCAACATTCTAAAGACTCCAAGACTCATAACCCAATCTCTAGACACTTAGATCTAGTGAGAGAGTTGAGGTTTTCTAGAGAAAGAAAACCTAGGGTTTGTTGATGGTTTGGCTTGCACTAAAAGTGGTGACCAAAAATCTTGGTAATCTTCTTATTCTTAACTTGGGTTTATTTTTCTCATTCATGATTTTGGAGTTTTATATTAAAATTTGACAGACTAAATTTTGAGAAACTTAAGTCACCATAAGTAAGAAAAAAATAGGGTTTTGAACATTAAAATTTTGGGTTACCATGAGATGATAAATTTTGATGATTTCGATTACCAAATGATGTCCCGTAGGAGCTGGACAAAGCTAGTCAAATAAAGCACTTACTATGGAGAAATCTGAAATGACTACCCTCTTTTACACTGTGAGTGGATGGTTATATTCAGTATGAATGACAAATGTTTTCATTTGCGATTTGTGAAATTTATTTTGAAATAAATTTTGAATTGGATTTTGCAATATTTTGTAGTTGTGGTGTGCCCAACTTAAATATTTGTTCAATCCATGACTTTGCCTTTGATTACTTATATTGTTTGCATCATGCTACAACTGAAATATGAATGTAAATTGTGAAATTTCTTTCCATTGTAAATGGTTATGGCATTGAAATGTGAAGTGGACTTTTGTAACATAGTGCATGGAAAGGAATAAATGCCTATAATCTAAATCATTCCACGAATCGGGCTAACGGGGTGGCATGGTAAAGGCCGAGTTAAAAATTTGGTTTGGTGGTAGGCAGGATGGAGAGTCTTCCCAAGTTGGTCCCGTGATAATTTAGTGGCACCCCACGGAACACCGGGCCAACACTAAGGATGGGGGAAATTTTTATAAAATAAATACAGAAAAACCTCTTGGCAGATTCTACCAATGACCATTGATGGAAATATGATTTTGGCAAAACCATGGAAAGGTTTTTAAAAGGAAAAATAAACTTAATTGTTAATGAAAATGTACGAGTCATGGGAAAGTTTGTTATAAATTTTTTTTTGTGTAAATGAATGATTAGTATTTCATTTGAATATATTTGATATGGTATTTGGCCAAACCTGTAACACCAAAAAATTCGGTGTTAGAAATTTTAGTACGTCCTTTAATGTAATTTCTAAATGATTTGGATTGTATTTGTCATGAGATGGTGAAAGAAGATCTATGAACCTCATTTTGAAGTTGTGGATGACATACTGAGCCATTTGAGTCAATATTACAAATCCCTATAATAGAATTTAGAGAGTGTGATTTTGTATATCGATATATTCCAGGGGAGTATATCGATATGTGAGTCTCTGTAACAAACTTCCTAAGAGCATGTCTGAGTATATCGATATACCTAGATGGAGTATATAGATATATCGATCATGCAGAGAAACCACTGAGAGCTTGAATTTCTATATCGATATATCCCAAAGGGATGTATCGATATATAAGCCTCTGAAACCAATGTCCTGAGGGCATGTGTTTATATATCGATATACCCTAAACTATATCGATATGCATTAGTAAAAATGAGAAATTTCTAAAATATCCTTTAATTTCAACTACACCCTTAAACCCATGAGGGACAGAATGGTAATTTTACTTCCTAAAATGATACAACAAGAATTCACTTCCCTCATTCACGCCATTTTTGGTTCTCTCATTTGAAGACCCGACTCTCTTTTCTCTCTCTACAATTACTCTTCTTTTTCACACCAAAATTCATTTCCATCCTAGAAAATCAATTACTCTCTACCATAAAGGCACTAAATGGACTTCCAATATTTCAAAGAAACTCAAGGAAGGGAGGATTGAAGGAGGTTGGCGCGATGCTCTACAAAGAAAAAAGTTGGGTTTTGAAACACAGCCCCCAAAACTCAATCCAATCTCAAAATCAAGGTAATTTTCCCTCCTTAAACTTGGTTTTAGTTTCTTTACTGTTAGAATAAATTTTATTGTTGAAATTTATGGAAATTTCAAAGGAGAATCAAAACCCTAAATTTGTGAATAGTGAAAATTGGGGGAAATTGGAATGAAAAATAGTATGTAGGTGTAAATGAAGTATAATTAGTGGAAATAGAACCATGAACATAGATTTTTAGATTTGGGACAAATTTAGGGTTCTTGCAAAAATTTGGGGTTATATAAATTTGGGAGAAAATTGAGGAATATTGGGAATTAAAATCATTAGTGAGACAAATAATCCTAGATTGATGAAATTGAAACGTACATTCATGAATTGGAGAAATTATAAGAAAATTTAGGGTTTGTACAAAATTTGGAAAAATTGGTAAACCCTTGAATTTGAGAATAAATGATCCGAAAATTGTTATTGTTGGTTTAGGAAAATCTATTGGAGTTTGAAAGAAGATTTTCATTGGATATTGGGAGTGGACACCCTCCCAAGGGGTGAGTAGATGGATTGTGTATCATATGAATGAGTAAATGATTTTAAATATGATTTATAAATTGAGCTTTGAAATGAATTTACAAATGGAATTGAAATTGTTTTGTGATTGTGGTATACCTAAAATGAAATTGTGAAATGTCCATGACTCTTGTACATGATTATTGAATTATTTGCACCATGTTACTTTGGGATACTCATGTGAATTGTGAAATATTACTCTACCTCATATTTGAGCATGCATTGAATTATGAAATGATTTTGTTAACATGGTGTAGGGAAAAATGACTGTAGTTCTGAGAAAATCCCTTGGCGTGGTTTGGGCTGATTTATGATTACATTAGAGGCTTGGAGGTGGCGGGATGGAGAGCCACTCAAGTTGGATGGATGACGTGGTAGCACCCCACGAAAAAATTTCCGCGCCAACGCCAAAGGGGAGGGGGAGTTTTATACAAAAATTGTAGAAAATCCCTTAGCGGGTCCTGCCAATGGTCATTGGTAGGATAATGTTTTCGGTAAACCCCAAAAATTGTGGAAAAATGAGATTTGACTGATTGAGTTGATTTTATGAGTCATGGTGGATTAATATGAATGATTTTATGAGAATGAATTTCATTATGGCATTCAATGATAGTTGATACATATATTTGGCATTACGACCCTCACCCCTCATTTATATGTTGCATGTCACTGCACTCCACTCACTGGGTATTTTAAAATACTCACACCCTCCTTTCAAATCCTTTTCCGAGGAAAGGTAGACGGTGGCGAGTATTGGCTGATTCAGAGATATTTTGGTGATCCACGATAAGTATTGATGGTGGATGCTATTTTCTTGAGATTTGATGTAATTTCATCCATGGAAGGAAGCTATTGTACTATTCTTTTAAAGTTTGGATTTAATTGATACTTGTTTTTTTTTTTTTTTGGGACAAGTATTGGTGGAATCCAAGCTTGGTTTATGTGGAAAGTGTTTATATTTGGTTAAAACTTATTTTTACAAAACTTATTGTTCTTAATCGGGACATTTGGACTTTTGTTGGGATTTGTTGAAATATTTTTTTGAGACTGTGACTTTGTGAAACTCTGAAATGGTTGGGTAGGCCACATTGTATGCATGCATGTATAGGATCTCCTCCCTAAATGTGTGCCGTTGCATGCTCGTGTGTACAGGGATGGACTGGATGGGTCATTTGCATATAAGTTGTTATATGATTTTATTATGTTGATGAGTTTATTGTTTTGGAAGATTTATTAAAAAATTGGAATGTCTTGCGCTATCCGGATATATGGGGAGGTCATGCCCGTATGCCGGGATAATACGACGGTTGTTACGTGCTTGACGGGAGAGTCGGGGCGTGACAATTCTATTGGTATCAGAGCATAGGCTCACGATTTTGAATGTTTAAAGTTTTGAAATATTTCCAAATGTCCCAATGGTTTTCCAAAGGTTTTAAAATGTTTGCTGCTTTGAAAATTTTGACTTTTAAAGATTTATTTTTAAGAAATGTACAAAAGCCTTCCATGGATCAAAAAAAAAAAAAAATGGGCTAGGACTTAATTTATTTTTAGGGGGTTAGCACTTGGACTAGTTCCTCTTTCTATTGTTAAAGTTTAGATCATCTTTGTAGAATATTGTTCCCCAAACGAAGAACATGTAACCAAGGTGAGATATTTTTCACTCCACCTTCACAAATTGAGTGATGTATCACTCTATAAATGGTCACTAGATTGTAACTCAAAACCTTCTGTAGCTTGTTTGGCCAAATGTTGGGGGCTTTAGTAGTGGTTTTGGCCTTCAGACCTATATCCTGATGTTAAGAGTTTGGTATATATGTATAATTGGTATAACAATGTGGAGCCTCCGGAAACTCATAGAGGTGTATATCATGTGTTCAATGATGGTGTTTATTTGAACTCTTAGTAGTTCGGCTAATAGAAGGTAAATGAGAAAGTTTAGAGAAACTATCTATAAGTCGCCTTCACATTGTCTTCGGATTTGTATGAACTAGTGTACCAATCACTAAGTGGGGAGTTTAGTGTGGTGAGATTTTCTTTTGAAAAACTGAATGGGGTTAGAGGTACTAACAGTATGATTGGCATGATTCTTTGATTTGGGATGGCGAGTTGTAAGATATTCACTTGTGTAATAGTGAAGTAATTTGGGCTCTATGAGAGAACAGAAATGTAGCATCTTGTTTTGATTGTTTTCTTTGCTTTAAACAACTGGGAGTCCTAACTCCTTAATTTTAAGTATGACTTTCGCATTAGAACCGTTTCTCATCACTTCCCCATCCATTCGAATCCTTGTTGCATCACTTCAGTCTGATTTGCTTTTAGGTTCAAGAAACATGTGGCTATCTCATAGGGAACTTAAAGAATGGTTAGAGTGGTGGAGCAATTTTGTGATAAATAAAGTCTAACGATGTTCCGATGACAGATGAGGGTACTATGTTTGGCAATAGCTTGCATATTTAGTGGCCTACATTGTTGATGATTTGCAATAAGGGCTAATAACTACTACAAACAAGGATTTTATGATTATTTTTTTTTAAGAAAATCCAATCATGAATATTATTGTCCATCTAGCTTCTAAGGGAACCACTTTTGAAGATGTTCAAGGCAATCCAAATACAGTCACAAGTAAATTCCTTTGAATTTGATGATTCAGAAATTTGAATACAGATACAATGTGATTTTGAGTTCGTGATTTTGAATTTGGGATATATTAGTAATACGACTTGATATTGAGATAATTAAGAACGATTTTAGATGCCTTGTGATAGTCACGGTAGCATCAAAGACTATAAATTTGGGTGATTATTAGTGGGGCATTTGATATGTTTTTTTTTTTCTTTTTCTTTTCATTTTCATAGCCACCCGATTTTGCATATAAACCTTTGTGTTATTTCGGCACACCATCCCTTTTATGTGCTTTTGAGGGTCATAAGGTATTTTAGTGGTTCAAATGTTTCCAGCAAATTGAGCTTTCTCACTAAATCTAGGGCATATTGAGGAAATGTGGGAAGAGACTCATGTTTTGAGATATAGACATGTAATTTCTTCTATTTGAGCAAATTACCTCCCAAATGTGATGTTGGAGAAATATTTGATAAGGTGAGGTAATAGAGACTTAGGAAAGATGATTTATGTGATGCATACCATCTAGTTGTTTTAATACAACTCCTTGCATAGGTCTAAGTTGTTTAACTTCATGACTAATGCTTATTTTGAAGAATTATCAAGTATCTTATGTTTCTTAATGTATAACTAGTGTTCCTTGAAATTTATGAAGTTGGATGCATATAATAGTGAATCATGATAATTAAGAAGTCTATTCATTAGTGAATGATTTTGAGAATGACACAATGGCTTGAAATATGTATATTTGATATAACCACCACATAAGACTTATCTAACCGCAAGCATGGACTGTGGATCTCCTAGAAATCTGGAAATGGTAGCTTCAAATAACGACTGCTGTGGGACTTAGAAAGTAGTCAAGAAGATAATCTGCACTCCATTATATTCAAGTTTAATAATGTATGAATTTGTATTGTTAACAGAGGTATAAAAGTTGAATGATTGAATTTCAATCTTGCCAAGTCAAGGATTTTATAGAGATTTACATGATGTTATTTGTGGAGCACAATGTTAGGTAGAATGAGTTAGAACTTTGTCAGAGTAGACGGGAATGATATTGGTAAGAATCGCTAGAAAATTCCTTAATTGTCTATAACCAATGATTATGATCCTTTGAAGGGATACTTGTATTACGAGCATAAGGTTATTGTAACTTACTGATATGAAAGTTTGCTCCCATACAACTATCCCTTAAAGAGCTTTTCTGAAGGGTGCCTATTGTTGAGGCCCAATTGGAACTTAGAAAAATAATCTATTGTCACAACTGATCCATGACTATAGAATTTAAATTCCTAAAAGTTTGAGAGTCCTTTAGTTTAATCTCAAATGCCGAAATAGTTACTATGGTTGTACAGTGGCCAAGAAATTATAGTGTTCTTATATTTATGGAATCCTTTTGAGTCTATAAGTATAAACTCCCTGAAAGAACAGGGAATCATGAGTTCCTTTTTATGGATGGCTAGGGGAATGATAAAATATTACTCTATCCTTTGATTTAGTCAATTATTGTGCATAATTCTAAGACATTGGGATGGTTATTCATTAGGGCCTAGTTCTGAAGGCAAAACACAGTCAAGATGGTTGGAGTATAATAAAGAGTGCTATAGAGAAGCATGGAAATTGGATGTGGGTTTATAACACTAAGTAGGATGAATAAAAGATTGGTATGGGTAAACAAAAGTGATTAATTGCATAAATTATTATAAAATTTCCTTCTATTACCTATAACTGAAAAAAAAGGCGCTGGGAAAGTGTATTCCAGAAAGGACAAGTTGTGACCATGACATACATATAAAAACTCATACTTGCAGACAATCTAGACTTGAATATAGTGCATTAAAGCCATAAAAGGAATCTTGATAATATTGCAACTTAGCCAAAACAGTTATGGCTTCAATGGAGACACTAATGAGTTTGATGTTTTCGTTATTGTTCCTGCCAAATTGATGGTCCCTTAGTTGCTAAGTTATTATCTATATTTAAGAGTTTTGGTGGAGTTTCTGTGTAAATTAAAGGTTAAGGTAGAATAAGACATCTTCAATTATGGGTGAGCAGCCCAAATATGACTCACTTAAAATGACCTGAAATCAATAAGATAATAGGTATTGAAATATCTTGTGGAACTCTATGGAGTATTACCTAAAGCTTATTGGTACTAGAGCCTATTTCTGGTATACTTTTACTCACAGTTTGGGGTCCAGTTATATTGTTATTTTTATTGATGACCATCCAAGAAAGATAAGGTTTATCCGACGAAAGAATGTTTTAAATTGTTTACTAGGTTGCAAACTTGGTGATGAAATTGGAACTTAATTATTTGACTTGGGATTTGTCCATAACTTAAGAGGGTGGAGAGGATATCCTCAACGTGCTAAATATACTTGAGAGTTATAAGGAATTTTGACCATGGTAGATAAGATCAGTAGTAAATTAAATGAATGCAAAGCAAATTCTTATGATGTATCCCATGAGGTTTCATACTTGTTTGTTCATTCTAGTGACGTATAATGTTTTGTTGAAGCCTAAGGATATAAGTAAGCTTTCCAATTTTGCTCTTGGAACAATTACGATGAACATGATAGTAGTTCTCCATTGTTGGATGTCGTTAGTTTCAATATTATTCCGTGGGTCTTTTGTGACTGTGTAAATCGTAGTTTATAAGATGGCCCATTGGAGCCATTGGTTCTAATAGAAATTTTTGAGTTTTTATAAAATGAATAGAAACTTGAATTATGGAATTGATGTTGGAGACTTGGTATTTTTGAAAATATTTCTTTAGAAAGAAGTATAAAAGCAGGAAAACTTGTATACTTGCTAAGCCGATCAATTCGGGGTTTTTAAGAGGATAAGATTAGTGGCCTATCATTTGGAGTTATTCATAATCTAGAGAAAACCCAAGATATCTTCCACGTGTTTATATTGGAGAAAATTTTACCGGACACTATATACATTTTGGAAACTCTCCTAATTGAACTAAACAAGAACTTGAGCACCAAAGCCCCACCAGTGATCATTCTTAACCGGTAAGTAAAGAAGTTGAGAAATGAAAATGTTCTTATAGTTAAGGTGCACCGGAAGAGTGACTAAGTTGAAGAAGTGATTTGGAAACTAAGGATGCCATGAGAATGCAATATCCCCATCTTGATGTATAATTTTTATTTAAATTTCGAGAACGAAATTTCTTTTTAGGGGGTTAAGTATTGTAACATCGAAAAATTCGGTGTTAGAAATTTTAGTACGTCATTTGATGTAATTTCTAAATGATTTAGATTGTATTCGTCATGAGATGGTGAAAGAAGATCTATGAACCTCATTTTGATGTTGTGGATGACATACTGAGCCATTTGGGTCAATATTACAAATCCCTATAATAGATTTTAGAGAGTGTGATTTTGTATATCGATATGTTTCAGGGGAGTATATCGATATGTGAGTCTCTATAACAAACTTCCTAAGAGCATGTCTGAGTATATCGATATACCTCGATGGAGTATATCAATATATCGATCCTGTAGAGAAACCACTGAGAGCTTGAATTTCTATATTGATATATCCCAAAGGGATGTATCGATATATAAGCCTCTGAAACCAACGTCCTGAGAGCATGTGTTTATATATCGATATACCCTAAACCATATCAATATGCGTTAGTGAAAATGAGAAATTTCTAAAATACCCTTCAATTTCAACTACACCCTTAAACCCATAAGGGACAGAATTGTAATTTTACTTCCTAAAATGATACAACAAGAATTCACTTCCCTCATTCACGCCATTTTTGGTTCTCTCATTTGAAGACTCGACTCTCTTCTCTCTCTCTACAATTACTCTTCTTCTTCACACCAAAATTCATTTCCATCCTAGAAAATCAATTATTCTCTACCATAAAGGCACTAAATGGACTTCCAATACTTCAAACAAACTCAAGGAAGGGAGGATTGAAGGAGGTTGGCGCGGTGCTCTACGAAGAAAAAAGTTGGGTTTTTGAAACCTAACCGCCAAAACTCAATCCAACCTCAAAATCAAGGTAATTTTCCCTCTTTAAACTTGGTTTTAGTTTCTTTACTGTTAAAATAAATTTTATTATTGAAATTTATCGAAATTTCAAAGGAGAATCAAAACCCTAGATTTGTGAATAGTGAAAATTGGGGGAAATTGGAATGAAAAATAGTATGTAGGTGTAAATGAGGTACAATTAGTGGAAATAGAACCATGAATGTAGATTTTTAGATTTGGGACAAATTTAGGGTTCTTGCAAAAATTTGGGGTTATGTAAATTTGGGAGAAAATTGAGGAATATTGGGAATTAAAATCATTGGTAAGGCAAATAATCCTAGATTGATAAAATTGAAATGTACATTCATGAATTGGATAAATTATGAGAAAATTTAGGGTTTGTAAAAAATTTGAAAAAATTGGCAAACCCTTGAATTTGAGAATAAATGATCCGAAAATTGTTATTGTTGGTTTAGGAAAATCCGTTGGAGTTTGAAAGAAGATTTTCATTGGATATTGGGAGTGGACACCCTCCCAAGAGGTGAGTGGATGGATTGTGTATCATATGAATGAGTAAATGATTTTAAATATGATTTATAAATTGAGTTATGAAATGAATTTGTAAATGGAATTGAAATTGTTTTGTGATTGTGGTATGCCTAAAATAAAATTGTGAAATGTCCATGACTCTTGTACATTATTATTGAATTATTTGCACCATATTACTTTGGGATACTCATGTGAATTATGAAATATTGCTCTACCTCATATTTGAGCTTGCATTGAATTATGAAATGAGTTTGGTAACATAGTGCTGGAAAAAAGGACTACAGTTTTGAGTCCTACTACGAACCGATCCGTTGGGGCAGCGTTGTTTGGGCTGATTTGTGATTACATTAGAGGCTTAGAGGTGGCGGGATGGAGAGCCACTCAAGTCGGACGGATGACGTGGTAGCATCCCACGAAAAAATTTCCACGCCAACGCCAAAGGGGAAGGGGAGTTTTATACTAAAATTGTAGAAAATCCCTTGGCGGGTCCTGCCAATGGCTATTGGTAGGATAATGTTTTTGGTAAACCCCAAAAATTATGAAAAAATGAGATTTTACTGTTTAGTTGATTTTATGAGTCATAGTGGATTGAAATGAATGATTTTATGAGAATGAATTTCATTATGGCATTCAATGATAGTTGATACATATATTTGGCATTACTACCATCACCCCTTATTTATATGTTACATGCCACTGCACACCACTCATTGGGTATTTTAAACTATTCACTCCCTCCTTTCAAATCCTTTTCAGAGGAAAGGTAGACGGTGGCGAGTATTGACTGATTCAGAGATATTTTGGTGATCCATGATAGGTGTTGGTGGTGGATGCTATTTTCTTAAGATTTGATGTAATTTCATCCATGGAAGGAAGCTATTGTACTATTCTTTTGAAGTTTGAATTTAATTGACACTTGTCATATCTTTTGGGACAAGTGTTAATGGAATCCAAACTTGGTTTATGTGGAAAGTGTTTATATTTGGTTAAAACTTATTTTTGCAAAACTTTTTGTTCTTAATCGGGACATTTGGACTTTTATTGGGATTTGTTGAAATATTTTTTTGAGATTGTGACTTTGTGAAACTCTGAAATGGCTGGGTAGGCCACATTGTATGCATGCATGTACAGGATCCCCTCCCTAAATGTGTGCCGTTGCATGCTCATGTGTACAGGGATGGACCGGATGAGTCCTTTACATGCAAATTGTTATATGATTTTATTATGTTGATGAGTTTATTGTTTTAGAAGATTTATTGAAAAATTGGAATGTCTTGTGTTATTCGGGTATATGGGGATGTCATGCCCGTATGCTGGAATAATGCAGCGGTTGTTGCGTACTCAACGGGAGAGTCGGGGCATGACACAACCACCCTTACCTCTCATTTATGTTCAATATGCTGTTACACGTACTGAATATTCTATACTTACCCCACTCTTTTATCTCTTTTTAGAGGAAGCTAGTTTGAAAATTTAGTCAATAAAAGTTACTTCTGGTTAATAGTCATTAGGTACTAGCTTTGAAAACTATGTGGATTGGACCTATGAAGGGAGTTTTTGTAAACTTTTAAAAGTTTGGTTTTGTTAAATACTCAGTTGTTTATTTTGTTTAGTGTTGTAAAACTATTACTTGTTTATTCTGGAATTTCTCTTGTTTGATATGAAAATATCTTTTGTAAAACTTATTATTTTCATTGGAATATTTGGATGGTTTGATAGATGATTTGAGTTTATTTTGGGATGCCTTGCAGTACCTCAAGACACGAAGTGGACTCACACGTGTTTGGGGGTAGCTTGTCGGTTGTCGTGTGCTTGACTAAGGGATCGGGACGTGACAATACATCTTGGTACTAATAGAAAAGTTCGGCTCATTTGGTTATATCGCAATTATATAATTATAAGGTTATAACCCAAGTAGGAGATTGTTGGATCATTAATCTAATATTGGATTTATATGTAAAATAATTATGTAATACATATTGTCATTTAAGATAACCCCATACAAAAGTGACCTGCTAAATTTGAAAATTTGGTATTTTTGGTTTAACTATCTCATAGGATATGGAAATAAATAAATGTATAGATACCAATGGACATTTACTATTTATGATGGATTAAATAGGAAATATCGAAAGATGATTTGAGAACAGTAAAAGTCACCCTATAGCTATAGAAGGGTTGTGGTCACTGAGTCAATACATTACTGTACTTCTACTTTTCTCATACCCCCATCATACGGAGAGTTTTGTGAGAATACATCTGACATGGGAGACCGGACCCAGCACTTTGCTCGGACCAGGATCTCATTCAATTGAGTGTTTCGGCTATAGAATCAAGTATTTTTCTATCTGATTTAAATTTCAATTTTAGTTATCAAGTTTTAATTCTAATGAAGTAACACTATGTCTGTCCTAGTTTTGCATTAAGTTATTTTTCCCAACAAATCTTTCCAAACCAATTATAATGAAATAGTTTCAACAAGCTTTTGAATCTTTCCAACTCAATTATAATGTAATAGTTTTGACAGGCTTTTGTTAATGAGGAAAGAACTCACTAATTAAAAGGAAAGAAAAGACAGAAAATAGTCCTGGTAAAAGTTCAAATTCATGCTTATGGGTCACAACTCTATGCGGTCCATTAAATCTGTACCTGAATCTTCGACAGGAACCCTGTTTAGTATTGTATGACATCCAAAATCATGAGCTTTCTTGTGTACGTACCATTCTATATACATCATGATATCTCTTCCCCCCCCCCCTCGGGGGGGGCACGAAGAAAGGACAAAGTCAGTGGCTTCTGTATTTTCGCATATTTACCTGTCCTATGTGTAAGCAAAAAAAGAAAAAAAATGTGTTGAATCCGATATTCTGTTCTCCTTATTCAGCTGGTTCTGCAACTCACAGAGGAAAGAAGTGAGAACCTGATAAATTAGGAAGCAACACCGATCAATTTTCATTGAGTCCAATACCTGGTTCTTTTTCTGTCATTGAGCAGATGCTTGAGTTGTTTTTTGAGCTTTGCGTTTCTGAATGTGTCTGCGAATCACCAGAAGTTACCACAACATTGTAACGAAATGGTCATATGTATTTTCTAAGTTCCATTTTTTACTTGTTCCTAAAATGCTCGGAGAATGATGAAAACGAAAAACAAAAATTGTCTGCATTCTAGTAGTTTGGCTGACCTGACCAACAGAAGTTTGACTGTGCACGGGCGAAGGACCTGTGCTGGTCAAGGATGGCATAACGTGGTGCATATTTTCTTCTGCAAGTTCTCTCAATCTGTTGAGTTCAGGCAGGACAACCTTCCCAAGATCGGGCCTATCTTTCCGCAAAATCTCTGCACATTGGACTCCAATCTTTGCAAAACTTAATGCCTCTTCGAAGGGCCAATCAGTCACATTCGGGTCTAGCATCTCATGAAATGTCCCTTTCTCAATAGACCCTTTAACCTGGTGTGCTAATCCCATTGGTGTCTTGCCTGTTATTAATTGCATAAGCATAACTCCAAGAGAATACACATCAGACTTCACGCCGAGCATTCCAGTTTGCTGATACTCAGGGTCAATATAGCAGAACGTGCCAGCTGCTGATGTCATCAGATACTGTGTCACACTGTCTGCAGCAACTGATGGAACAAGCCTGGCTAAGCCGACATCGCTGATTTTGCTCACGTAGTTATGGTCCAGCAAGATGTTGGCAGGCTTAAGATCACGGTGCACTAGTGGCTCTGGCTTGGACTGGTGGAGGAAGTGTAGGCCTGTGGCTATTTCTGCTGCAATTCTGAACCTAAGCTGCCATGAGAGAGGCGCAGTGTTGCCACGACAGAAGAGACGGTCATCTAAGCTTCCATTAGCCAAGTGCTCATAGACTAGACAACCGTATTCCGGACAGGCTCCTAGTAGCAGTATTATGTTGGGATGCCTTATGCAGCTTAATACCTCAACCTGCATTACACGTGTCAATTAGGTTTAAGGAAATGATCATATATTTATGGTATTTTGCTTCACTCGGTAAAATGGACTATTTGCTATATCCAAATTCCAAGTCAAGTCACTCAGTTGGAGATGCAACACTTTCTAGCCTTATCTTAGTTTGATCCTTGAAAATTGCGCTAGGGAGATTTTGTGCCTGCAAAGATGGCTTGTCCACTATTCTTGCTCAATGCGCTTGTTCATCTATTTTTAGTGACGCGAACCACAAACTTAGTAATGAATTTTAACTATTATTGGAATCACTTGCCTCTTTTTGAAACTGTATCCTTCCTTGAGAAGCATTGGGTCGCAACACCTTAACCGCAACTGGTGTATGATCTAGATAACACTTGAAGACAGGCCCATAGCCACCTTCACCAATCTTGCGAGTCTCAGAAAAAAATTCTGTAGCTTCTTCAATCTCTTCAATGTTGTATTTTCTGCATCTGAGATGATGGGATGAACCCATCAACGTCTTTGCCTCTTCCTCCACTTGTAGAGCCTTCATTTCAGCACTCACTCTTTTCTTCATTTCCATTTCTGCAATCCTTTTCTGTGCTTCAGCTGCCTCAAGAGCTGCCCTGTACTTTTGCTTCTCCTTCTCTGCTATTGCTCTTGCAGCTTCTTCTGCATGTCTTGCCTCTTCTAGTCTGCGTTCTTCTTCCATTTGCCAGCGTTGGAGTTCAACAGCCTGTAATTTTGTAAGCATCATGTCAAACCTTTACAACCAGCAATAAAGATATTGTCCTTTACCTTCTGTTGTGCTGATAGAGCTTCTTTACAGGCATTGCTATACATGTCGATTGTTTGCTTAAGCTGTAGCTTTAGCCTCCGCATTTCCTCTTCCATTTCATTCTGCATGTTTAAAGTAGTTGAACTTCGTTTTCAGAGATTGCTTTGAGGAAGATTAATTGTTTTTCCCTCTTTTTGACAAGTGCAGGATATCCAAGCATGAAATATCATCTCCACTTGCAAGGTGCAATAGTGGGAGCCTCGTGTACGAGGCTGCCCTTGCAGGAGATCCAATGAATAATTCTTGAAATTTTCCCATCATCAAATGGAGGAAAGAGACTACAAGTGTTAGCTACCCTTTGAGTGTTACCAGGAAGATCAACCATTTTAAACTTAGTTCCACATGAAGGGTCCCCATTGATTTTTGAACTTGTTTTTATAAAGAGAAAATACGATTTAATTGGAGACAATGCAGCATTATATGTTGAGGGAATGGAAGTGATACTGGTTAGTCCCTTACTGGATCATGTGATGAACAGTGGGATATTCCACTATCCTGATCTGAGAAGGATGAGATTTCATTGTGTTCGTTTGTTTTGTGTCCTATGTGCATTGATGCAAAGCTGCTGCGCTCAGAAGAGCTGGTGGATGCCCTTGGAGGGGAATAATCCATAGCATCATATCCCACAGATGACGCACGGTCACTGCCTGGCCTCCCAGAGCTCACAAAACTAATGCCTGATTCTGCATCCAAGTCTCCATATATTTTCCCTGTTAGTCTTCTGCCAGTAACAGAAAGCAATGATCAGCTTCCAAAAAACATCGACCAGGTCAGATTTTCCAAAGAAGCTAATTGTAAGGAAGGACTAAAGGGATGGTGTAAAGAGGCTTACTTGAATGATTCTCTATCATCGTGTAAATTGAAGTGAGGCTTGTGTGGTGTTCTCCCAGCTGCTTATACATGACCGAAAATTTAGCATCATGATGCACATTACCTAGAAAAACTATAGGATTTTAGAGATGAGCAATGAAAGTAACGTACATACATCTACCTAGATTACTTCTAGAGCGATCCATTGATTTTTGACTAAGATGCTTCTGAATCTGATCGGCAAGTGGGGACACAAATGGTGCAGGATGAGAAGCATTTCTCACCGAAGAGATCTTCTGCTTGGTGATGACATATACTGTACAGAAATCCGGTGCAGTTTTCAATACACTGATGGGAATGTCTGAAGACTTTAGTATTCTGCAAGAGCAAAGGGTTTCAAAGAGAGTTGAAAAATCAGTAATCTAACAAATAAGTGTACCAATTTAGGTGGAAATCCGTGAGATAGACAAAAAGTTCACCTGAGTAAACCATGCTGGGAAGCACCTAGAATCAAGTTCTCTATTGCAGCATAGGCAGAAAATTCTACAATGGCTTTTACAACATCGGTATCTTCAAGGACGACATCATGGCAGGTTATCTGGAATGCAAATGTGAGGTTGAAATACAAAACATTGAGTTATTGCCCAAGAAAAGAGAAGCCCTCCACCCCCACAAAAAGGAGGAAAAAACTTACATCTTTTCGTGAACAAAAGCAATGGAAGCTGAGGAATAAATCATTAATTTGCTTGTCATGTGATTCGGGAGATGAAACTGCATGGGCAATACCATAGGCATCTCCTGATGCACCAAAATCAACAGAAGAAAAGGTAATCAAAATCAGATTGTCAGTGACACAGCTTTTGTTTGCATTGCATATCTAAACCCATTAAGGATGCTCTCTTGCTTTCCTTTTAGTTGTAACTTTCACACAACAAAGTGAAGCCACTCACTCAGACACTCTGTAGGCTTCAGTTTGCCCAAATTGTTGTAAGATAACTGAGGATCCCCAATCTCATATTCATGTGACAATGACAACAGACACCTCCCTCTCCCTCCCTCCATCCCTCCCTCCCTCCCTCCCCCTCTCTCTCTCTCTCCCCCCCTCCATGAGAAACCTTAATTTTGTCAAGAAGGCAACCATTTTTGAGACAATTCATTTAACAATGTAAAACAGAATTCAATTACAAAAGTAAAGCAGAAATCATATAAATATTATATATATATATATATATATATATATATATATATATATATATATAATATGTTGTGAATGAGGCATGAAGAGATGCAGAAAATAACACGAGCAAGTAATGATCTCTTCGTTGATATTGTCATTGAGAACCATACAAAATCAAATTTCATCTAAGATGGTGCGCAGTGGGTGTTTTAATGCATAAAATGAAAATATGACGGTGACATAACGTTTTAAGAGATGAAATGAGAGAGAGAGAGAGAGAGAGAGAGAGAGAGAGAGAGAGGAAAATATACTGGAAGAAGGTTTCTTGAGGACATGAATGAGGATAACAGTTCTGCCCCTGGAGAGAAGGTTTTCAATAGCCCATCTCAAAGCAGATCGGCTTCCTTTGTTCTTGTTTATGGCCACTGCTATCATTCCATTTCCTTCATTCTTCTTTTCTACGTGTGCAGTTACATTTGCATGTCCCTTTGACAACCACATCTCTCTCTCTCTCTCAAAATCTCATGAAGTGGAAAATCAGAAGAACAATTTTAACTTTTCCTTCTCAATCTGCCTGATTTTTGTTCTCCTACTCCTACCGGACATTCTCTCTCTCTCTCTCTCTCTATATTTTGGCCTTTGACCGATGGCTCCAACTTTCTGTTAAAATCCGCTAATTACTCTGTTGTAAGCCCATGGAGAGAAATATGGGCAGAAGATTATGACCTCACATATTTAAAACCCTTCTCTCATTCTCAATGTCCAATAGCTAATAAGAGAAAGACGAAATTGCCCAATACAAGGGGTAAGAAAACAAGGTAATGCTAATGTAGTGCACCTTGATTCTCTGAGCAATTGTGGAAAAAGGTGTGCCCAATTTATATGTATTGCATTCAATTTCAAGCAAATAAGATTAAAAATGGTTCAAATAAATACAAAATTTTTTATATTAAAATTTTAGCAACTTTATAATAATTTTTAAATATAGGCAACAACAATACTAAGTTAAAATTTTAAATTAAACTCATAAAATATTCTACTTTTTTGTACCGATAAAAACATATGTATATACTTTCTTTTTTACTCGATTCACCATCCATGTCTAGTATAACTCTGCACTCATACCATTTGAAATACCGTAATTTTAAAATTATTACATATTATAATTTAATAAAATAAATTTTTTTAAGCACCATTTAAAGTCTCGTATAATCTACCCTCTGAATTTTAATTGATCTAAACTACCGGACCCAAAAATCTACAAAATTTTAACCATTGGTCACCCTTTTATAGGGATGTTCATCGGTTCGATTTTCGAATTCTTCGATTGTTTCGGTTCGGTTAATTCGGTTTAGAATTTTTTAAAAAACCGAACCAAACCGAACCGAATTCGATTAAATCCGAATTCAATCCGAACCGAATTCGAATTCAGTTTGAATTCGAATTAATTCGAATTCAAAATTCGGTTTTAATTCGAATTCGAATTCGAATTAAACCAAATTGAAATTCGATTTTGATTTGAATTCGAATTCGAATTAAACTGAATTCGAAATCAGTTCGAACCGAATTCAAAATTCGATTTTGATTTGAATTTGAATTCAAATCAAACCAAATTCAAAATTCGATTTCGATTCGAATTCGAATTAAACCAAATTCGAATTCAAATTTTTAGAAATCCCTGTAGATTATGCTTGCCCCAATCAACATTGCTGTAAGATTTCAAAGAGACTTGAGATGCATTATCATAACCCCAATCAAAAGTCTTTCAAAGAGATAAATTCCTACATAAAAATTAATTCCCATAATCCTGCAATTAATAATGCAAGCATCATTAGGCAAACCAAACATGCATTTGACAATTCCTACATTGCTGATTAGCCTCTTTGAAAGACTGTAGTACCTGTACCAAGCATCATCAAGACTAGGGGTATCATGAACTTAAAGTTAATGTGACAAGCATATTCAAACCACACAAATAAAATACAATACAAGAAACACTTCTAAGGCTAGACAATGACATGAGAATACATGTAGATAACATAGTTATATACAATCACAATAAAAAAAAATCTAGCTCCCTCCTTTGTCCCGACTAAGAAAAGTCTCAAACCTTCCCCGTTTGAAGTTCTTGTTGGAGCAAATGTAGTAAAATAGAGCATTTATACAGCCCCCATGACAATCACTAATAATCCCCATGAATGGTGCAGCCTGCAGCCAAGGTAAACAAAGTATTTAATGAGAAATACAGGCAAACAATGTTAGGTAACCTATATCATTGGCACCACATTAGAAGCATTGTTTTTGATGTAACAGAAGCACAATTCATACAAATACAGGCAAACACTGGCATCCTTCCAAATTTCATATATCTAAAACCCAAACCCTTTAATATTTCTCAGACTAAACATGTAACTTTATTTTTTTTCAAGCATTTGTTCCTCCCAAATGCCTCTTCAAGTTCCAAACATGTAACTTTATTTTTTTTTTCTAGGTTCAAAATAATGAAATAAAATTAGATTTCTCTTATAATTTATAGTTTAATTTATAGTTCAAATAAACACTAACTATTTTTTTTTTAATTTATAGAACAAATCCCCCTTTTTATAAGGAGGCTATTAAAAATTTTATATATTTTAAAACAAAACCTTATAGTTCTTAAAATACTTGGGAAAGGAACCTAAAACCTTTTCAAAATTACAATGGGGGCACTTGCCTCGAGTCCCCTAACACAAATCTAACCCTACAACGACTAAAATTATACATTTGATCACACATGAAGAGGACAATGCAACTGAAGTTCTTTGTCTGTAAAATGAATAAGTTTGGCAAGAGATTTATCATGAGTCAATGTCAATTCAAAAATTATGAAAAATCAAAGTGACGGTGAAACATATTCTTAGAAGAAAGTAACATTCTTAGAAGAAAGTAACATGTCAACCATCAACCAACTCCATCAATGAAGAAAAAACAGTTCAACCACATTCAACAAACAAATATGCTCATAGATGGCTTAACTTCTAAGTTGTAAAAACTTAAGTATGCTTTTAAAGATTACCATATAGCAAAACCAAATAACAACAAAGTCTTCTCTTTCAGACCCACAAATGAGCTGACTAAGCTCATTTTACGATGAATCATATTCAGATCCTTTTAGTTCTTCTTGAAATGACTTGTGAAGCTGATATGCCCTATTACACATAAACTTCAACCTTCAACCCTTAAATTGTACTCAAGATTTTGGGTCTTCCTTAATGAGCAAAGACGAAAGAGTGTACTTAGTCTTTGAACTGAGTTTGGGCTTGTCTACAAATAATTAATCAGCACTTAAACAATTCTAGACTTAGTTCAGCTCACATCTGATGCAACCTCTTGCAACTTAAGCTACTAGTTTTACCATTTCATAATGTTCATATTAAAGTACATCAAATGTAAAACTGCTGCAAGGCTAAAATAGAGAAAACAACAAAAGGAAGTATACCGAAATAGGGAGCTTTTGACAAAGTATTCTAGTTGAGAAGATCTCTAAATTTAAGACATCTACTAGGAAAATGCCATAAAATTCATGACATCCTCTTGACACAAGGCTGCCTAGCCCAATTCACAAGTATTTCTATCCAAATCAGTAAAACAAGGCACATAACTCCCTGCAGTTCCCTTAGTCAGTGGCAAAACAGAAAGGATTAGGCTTGTCACTTCAGATCTAGGCAATAGAGCACAGTCTGTCAAATTATCAATAAATTGATGATCAGAACCTGACACCTCACTAAAAATGAGGATGTCACAAATATTATGTGGCCTCGAGAGTGTTCAGAATGTTCCTACCTCACTAAAAATGAGGAAGTCATAAATAGTTGCTATAGAACAAAAATGTTAGTAGAATAAAAATGGTTTCTGCAAAAACCAATATTCACCAGATAATGAAGATCATTTTCACATTGCCCATAAGATACCAAACAGTGGAGGAACAAATGGTTTCTTAATTCAATACCATTGCCCATAAGATACCAAACAGTGGAGGAACAAATGGTTTCTTAATTCAATACCATAGTAATGCATAATACAAGAAATAAAGCTTTAACTATGAATACCATTACTTCCCAAATAAGTCCAGTTAACAGAAAAAAAGGAAATTCATGTTATAAACAATTGCAAAAGTTACTAACCTCAAGAAAATCAAGGGTACTAGGAACATCCACTCCTGAAATCCTGAAAAAAAATATATATTACATGATATCAATGCATACACATAATATAGATGCTATATCATCAATAAAAAAGGTCCAGCTATCTTCCCCTTTATCCATTCTGGTACAGATAATTTTCTTTAATTTTTTTCTATAAAGGAATGTTAACTAGACCAACAAAACAGTTGCAGTAACATTTTATTTCACAGTTAACAACATTCTATAGTTGCATTTGTTTTGCTGACATGAAAATGGTATATACTAAAGGGGTCTACTTGTGATCATGAAAAATGGTACTAGTTTGCTGTCTATTTTCCATGTTTGACAGCCTTCGTAGCAGAAATTGTATGAACTAATTGGCTTTGTAAATACAGGAAAGAAAGGAGCTTTTTAGAAAAAAACATATAATTTAATAAGTTGAGTTTCTGAAGTAAAGTTACCAAGATCATCAAGATGAACTAGCAAACAATAAAGTTACCTTCTACAATAATAAGTTACCTTCTGCAGTAAAGTTATCAAAATGAGCTAAACATCAACAACGGTTGATTCAGACATTGATTGTTTAACTTCTGCAATAAATTACAAAAAAAAAGGCATTACTTTTGTATCATATTGATTATTCTACTTCTGCAATAAACAAAAGTATTACCTTCTTCGAACTTTTCAAGATCCTTAATGTTTTCTTCCACATTAACCGGAGATCCACCTGAACGGAACCAATCTTGGGTACATATTAATGCTTGTACAATTTTAGGAGTTAAAGAACTCCTAAAACAATCAAGAACTCTTCCTCCAGTACTGA
This sequence comes from Dillenia turbinata, assembly GCA_037126225.1. NCBI lineage: Eukaryota > Viridiplantae > Streptophyta > Magnoliopsida > Dilleniales > Dilleniaceae > Dillenia > Dillenia turbinata. The sequence goes on along the minus strand of JBAMMX010000028.1, from coordinate 2,792,649 downwards.
AAGCAGATTCGGAGGCAACCGTGGAAATTGGAATGGCTAAAATATCACGAGCAAGCAAAGATAATATAGGAAATGCTGGACCCTTTTTCTTCCACCAGCCCAAAACAGTAAATGTTGGACTTTCAAGATTATCTTTGTCTTCTTCATCATCCTCAGTCAAATATCTATCTAACTCTGTCTTAGAGTCCCTCATGGCACCAGAATCTGTCTTTCTCCTTTTTAATTCAGCCATGTGTTTTTCTTTTATTCATTGCATAGGATCACTATCACTAACATTAGAGCACAAATGTGTATCTGCTGAAATTAGACCCAAAGAAGTGGAAGACAATGAGGATGAAGAAGATGAAAATGCAACTCTCCGAGAAGGATGATCCGAGTGAATTCTCTTATACTCATTAAACAACTCATACAATGCATCCTTCACTTTTTCAGCTAATTTTCTGCCATCTTCTTCACCATACATATTACAAAGTACAATGTCACAATAATCAAATTTGCTCCTAGGATCAAGTATACAAGCAATAAAACTAGCAAGTTAAACTTTTCGATATTGCCCCAATATTTATCAAATTTTTTTCTTCATTTTTGATGCCAGGTCTCTAAAATGATCATCTTCACTTGAAAGACATTCTTTCAAAATTCCATAAATACAACTAATGTCATCTAAATAAGAGTTTGCAGTAATATATTTTGTACCGGAAACTCTCAAAGTGAGAACATAAAAATGCCGAAGAAAAACAACCAATCTTTTGACATTCTCCCAATCCCAAGACATTGGAACCCCAGGTTTAGTGCCATGATTTTCAAGATCCTCCCGAAAAGAAGAATCCTCCATATCTAACCTGTCAAATGCCCTTTCATACATCTGAGCCACACTCAACATCAAATAAGTAGAGTTCCATCTTGTAGCAACATCCAAACATAAAGATTTGCTGCAGTCACATTTTTCTAAATCAGCAAAACCCATGAATTTTTTCGTCCTAGCAGGTGATTGTCTAACATATCTAACTTCTACCCTAACACTTTCAACTGACCTACCAAAATCCCTTAGGCCATCTTGAACAATTAAGTTCATAATATGAGCAATACACCTAACATGCATCCATTTTCCTTGTGAAATGCATAATCCTCCCCAATTGACACACTTTTTTTTCAGATATTCAAGTGCTACATCATTAGAACTTGCATTATCAACTGTAACAATGAAAATATTTTGCAAACCCCAATCAACCAAACACATTTCAATCGCCTTTCCAATGTCTTGACCCTTATGACTGGATATTGGACAAAAATTTATCACATTTTTTTGCAAATTCCAGTCACTATCAATGAAATGAGCAGTAAGACACATATAATTAATTCTTTGCAGAGATGTCCAAGTATCAGTGGTTAAGCAGACTCTGAGAGCTGTATGTTTAATTTGAGACTTAAGTTTTGCCTTTTCATCAAGAAACAGCTGATAACAATCCTTTGTTACTGTACTTCTAGATGGAATTACAAGTGCAGGCTGAATTGCTTTCATACAACGTCTAAAACCCACATTTTGCACAAACTTAAATGGAAGTTCATCAATAATGATCATTTCAGCTATAGCTCTCCTAGCAACTTGTTGATCAAATTTCCATGCTAATAAATTAACCTTTGTCTCTTCGGTGTCTTCATTTATGGAAGTATTATGAGACAATTGAGTCTGGTTTGAAGTCTGGTTGATAGGGTTTGAAGTACAAATTCTCATGTGATTTAATAGAGTGGAAGTCCCACATGACTTGGATGCATAGTTATACTCTCTACCACAATAATTACATGTACACTTTTTCCTACCCTCAGCATCTACAAATTCAATAAAATATTGCCAAACAACTGACCTCTTATTATATTCTTTGCATTTTCCAGCACTCTTCAATGTAGTATTGCTTCCTGTAGACCCTTGGCTTTCACCTTCGGCGCTTCTACTTTGACCTTGGCATGTTTGAACTATAGGATTGATCTCATTTGATTGAGACATCCTAACCACCACCTGCACCTCTACAAAACCAGAAAAACAATGTTATTGGAATCTGTCAAATACAGAGTGCAGAGAGTGAAGATTGTAGAAAGTGAACTAATACCTGATGTTGATAGTTGAGTCGATATGAGAGTAATCTAATGAGTGCAGAGTGTAAAGAGGAGATAATGGCCGAAGATGACAGTAAGACCAAGACGATAGATCATAGATGCAGAGGCCAGAGAGTGAAGAGCAAATGCAGACAAAGGTCACATCGAAGAGGAGATGACATATGAAGACTGAAGTGATTTCGTGAAGGGAAAAGGTGAGTTCGCGAAGACAGATTAGGGTTGGGGTTTGTGAGTTCGTGAGAGCTAGGGTTAGGGTTAGAGGAGATGAAAGTCAAACAGTATATGAGAGTGAGGATAAGATGAGGGTGAAGACGAGAGTGAAGATGAGAGAGCGAGAGACTATCAGATGACAGATCAGATAAAAATCGAAGTCACATAGCACACTGTTAGATGAGAGTATAGATGAGAGAGATAAAGATCGAAGAGGATATGCAAAGAAGATGAAGATCGAAGATCGAAGACCGAACTGAAGTGAAGAAGATGCAGACGAACACGAACTCACGAACAGATGCATACGAAGTTGAGTTGAGATGAAGATCGAAGTTAAGTGACGAATCGAAGTCAAAGATCGATTGATCGAGTTCAAAATCAGATTGACATCGAAGTTTAGATGCAGATGAAGACTATAATCGGATGAATATGCAGACGGATGAGAGTGAAGAAGGGAAAGAAAAAATGGGTTAGGGTTTCATTCGGCTGCTTTTGGGAAAGTGAAGTGAGATTGAGGGTGTTTAATCGAGATTCGAGAGATTTGATGTTTTCCTTTTGTTTTTTTTACTAAAAAAATTATAAAAGGACACTTATGCCCTTTGAGATTTAACTTGCATCTCAGATATTTTAGGGACATTTTCGTACTTTCGCTGGAATAATAGATACCTAATTTGAAGTCCGAATTCGGTTCGGATGAAAATCGAATTCGAAAACCGAATTCGAATTTAAATTCGGTTTTCGGTTCGAATTCGAATTAAAAATTCCAATTCGAAATTCGATTCGAAAACCGAATTTAAAATTCGGTTTTAACCAAAAATTAATTCGAAATTCAAAAACATAATTTGAATTTGAATATTCGAATTCGATTGAATTTGAATCGGTCAGATATTCGAGTAAAATCGAAAATTACACACCCCTAACCCTTTATATATATTCTTACCATCTTTGCCTCTCTTCCTCTCTTAGTTTTGGCCCTTTTTTTCTACCCGCTCTTTCAATCTCTCTCTCCTCTTTCCCATGGGATACTGTCGCCGCCAACATCCCTTTATTTTGGTGTTTGCGACCATAAATCAACTAACATGACTATCTCCAATCACTATTACATTGCGTTTGCCCCCAAAACATTGTCGTCCAAGCTATGGACTTTTTCTCCTATCCATTTTGTTGGCAAAATGTGTTTTCATAATGAGCAAAACCAAGCAAATCTAACTTATATGATGAGCAAAGTAGGTTAAATCAATGAAAAACTATTTTAGTACAAGTTTGAGGATATACAAAGTCATTTATCTAAGATAAAGATTTGAACAAGTCGACTCATATTAGGAACAAATCGACTTGCTAAGTCTCGAACAACCTTTAAGCATGGACTGAATGTTAAATAAGTCGAATCCAATAGAAATCAAGTCGACTTGTCAAGTGTTATAAGTTTACTAAATTTAGATAATAGGTTAGTTAAGTCGACTCAAAAAACATTTTGTGAAAAAGCATTGTGTCTAAAAACAAGTCCATTTACACAAATCACAAGTCGACTCATTTAATGAATATAACAATAGAGTTAAAAGTTTCAAAATTCTAACGGTCAGAAATTTAAAATACCAATGGTCAAAATAAAATTAGGCCAGACTAGTATGGTCACAAGTTAACTTTCCACACTAACACTTAGAACAATTTGTGGAAAACAAGTTGTCTCATGAAGCTAGGTCACAACATCCTTAGAAAAATTTCTAGAAGGAAAGATCTTGAGGAACTTCATAAATTTGCAGTAATTGTAGTGAGGAGCTTTAGAAGCTTATGGATATAGGATCTATATGAGGTTTTGCAGTGGATTCAACTAGAGTGTCCACAGAGTGATCAACAGTAGCAGAAGGCTCAGGAGCAGTGAGGTGAAATAGTGAATGAGGCTTGAGGAAAGATGAGAGGGACATTTAACAATTGCATTCGAGGTTCTTCATTGTCATCACTTGAATTCTCATTTTTTCTATGTAACACCGAAAATTCGATATTAGAAAATTTTTTATTTAATTTCTTGAAAAATATAGGAAAAAATTGGACTATTATTGATTTTTGGGTTTGGAGTGTAATATTTGAAAATCTAGAATATGAAATTTTAATTAATTGCAAGTTTTGTACTTTCATGAAAATAGGAATGACGAATTGAATCCATTTATGTAAACAGAAAAAAAGAGTGGAAATTGACTTGTGGAATTGTTAGTCGATTTCGTAGAGTTCAGAGAGAGGTTCTGAGGCATGAAGGTGAGGAATCGATTTCCTTAAGGGGGAAATCGATTTGGTGAAGAAATGGATAGAAGGCAAGTCGTTTTGTTCATAGGGCGAATTGATTTGTAGGTGAGGACAAAGGGGCAAAATCGATTTTGATGGGACGTAACCCTAAACCCAATCCGATGAGTCAACTTTGATAAGGCCTCCACGGAAGGTCCGCGAAGGACAGCTACTGATCAAGGTTTAAATATGATTACTTACCGAAGAGTCTCGGTCGCCCAGATCTCCCGAATGATAGTGTCTCAGTCGCCCAGATCTCCCAAACGATAGGGCCCTAGTCGCCCCGCCAATCGAACGTGATTCATCAAGTGAATGGTAACCACCCTGATCGGGTATCCAATGGTCGGCTTCTCAACCGAAAGAGCCCTGAAGACCCTTCATCAGTCGAGAGACCGATCGATAGCTAACGATTCCAATGATCCTAAAGGAAGACCAAAATATTCTATTAACTTCCACCCTCACTGCAGACAACATCTTAAAGATTTTTTAGTTAAGGAAAGGTTCCCTTCAGAATACGAAAGTTTCCTAAAAGATAAGGATCACAGTTGATTCGAAATATTGAATTCTTGAAATTTTCGAATCGGCTCGATAAGGAAGGTAGGGCTGAAGCACTACAGCGGCGTACGACTTTTATAGGTATAAAATATCTCAAAACCCTCCAAGACAAGTACGCTCTTTCGGCCTTACACATTAGGCACTCTAATCATAGGGAATTACTCCTTCAAACTCTCAGTCTATTTTTCTTTCTCACGAAAACTGCTCTTTCTGGCTTGAGCGTCGGAGTCTCCCTGCCGGAGCACCCTCTGGCGATTTTTGTAAGTATCACATCTCTTTGACGGCAACTGTTCGGGTCAACGAAGAGCCGGTATCTGTGGAACCATAACCCACCTCCAATAGATTGACGCTGTTTGTGGGAAAAACAGACTGATTCCCCAAAAACTCATGATGATGTCTACAACAATCATACCTAGCATGGCACCGATCAAGAGAAGAAGGCCAATCATAGGCTTTGATGACGATGATTTGATAGGGGTAGACCCCCGCCGCGACGACCCCGTAGTTGTAACCCTGAAGATCGAATCTCACACTATTAAGAGGGCTCTGGTCGATCAAGGGGCTGACTGTGATCTCCTTACCTGGAACGCCTTCTACAGAATGGGCCTCAACTCATCCCGACTTTTATCGCCTATCGGGTCCCTTAAAGGACTTTTAGATGAGCCTATTTACCCCGAAGGCATCATCTGTCTTCCCGTGACCCTCGGAAAGCTGCCTAATTATGCGACCACCCAGGTTTTGTTCCATGTGGTCAAGCTCTACTGTCCTTACAACGCCATTCTTGGAAGGCCTAGTTTAGATGAACTAGAAGCATTATTAAGCACAAGGCACATGAAGGTGAAGTTCAGAACGCCGCAAGGGGTCGCCGCCATACGAAGTGATCCTGATCCCTATATCCTCTTTATGGCTCAAGAAGCACAGGAGGCTTTTTCGATCGATACTTTAAAGCCTAGAGAAGGCACTGAGCCAAAAGTGAAGCCCGAACTAGGCGAAGACACGATCGAGGTCCCTTCAATGGCAACCCCAGTCAAACCATCTGGATAGGGGCCAATCTATTACCTTCATTGTGGGAGGCATTAGTCGCTAGTCTACAAAGACACTCAAAAGTCTTTGCCTGGGCTCGGCATAGATCCATCAATCATAGCCCATAGGCTAACGGTCAATCTCGATTTCAAACCAGTAAGGCAAAAGAAGAGGGTATTTGCTCTCGAATGACAACGCACCATTCAAGAGGAAGTACAGAAGCTATTAACGGCTGGGTATATCTGGGAAATCAAGTACCCCAAGTGGTTGGCTAACGTGGTTTTGGTGAAAAAGGCTAATGACAAGTGGAGGATATGTATGGACTTCACTGATCTCAATAAAGCATGCCCAAAGGATAGTTATCCGCTTCCTAATATCAATAAAATCATAGACAACTCCTCGGGACACCAGCTCTTGAGTTTTATGGACGTCTATTCTGGCTACAATCAGATCAGAATGGCACCCGAGGATGAATGGCACCCGAGGATGAAGAAAAGACCAGCTTTATCACCAAGTTCGATATGTACTGCTACTGGGTCATACCTTTTGGTCTAAAGAATATTGGAGTAACTTTCAAACGATTGGTCAATACGGTCTTCAAAGATCAACTAGTTAGAAATGTCAAAACATATGTCGGCGACATGCTCGTCAAGAGCGTTACCGCAGAAGTTCATGTCGCAGATCTCAATGAGACCTTCCAAACCTTGGAATGATACAATATGCGGCTGAACTCGGTAAAGTGTACCTTTGGGATTGTCTCTGAAAAATTCCTAGGCTTCATGATTACTGATCGAGGGATAGAGGCCAACCCTGAAAAGATACAGGCAATATTGGACATGACACCTCCCCAGACACTAAAAGAAGTACAATGCCTGACCAGTCGGATAGTGGCTCTAAGCTGATTCATGTCCAGGGTCGATAAGAAGTACAAGCCCATGACACACTAAAGAGATCTCGATGGTTCGAATGGACACCTGAATGCTAAATAGCATTCAAACGACTGAAAAAATACCTGACGCAGCCACTACTGCTTTCGCGGCCCATCCTTGGGAAGAGCTTTACCTATATCTCGCTATCTCCGAGCGAGCACTTTGTTCCGTGATGGTAAGATAGGAAGTCACAGCTTAGAAGCCAGTTTACTACATTAGTAGGATATTAAAAGAATCCAAGATTAATTACTGATCGATCAAAAAGATAGCCTACGCTTTAGTCATTTTAGTAAGGTTCCTTCGACCATATTTCCAGGCCCATACCATTGTGGTGCTCACAGACCAACCGCTGAAGCAAATTCTCTAAAAAAGAGATATCTTCGGTTGGCTTATCAAGTGGAGTATAGAATTGGGAGAATTTGATATCCAGCATCGACTGTGACCAGTAATTAAGGGCCATGCACTGGCCGATTTCATACTCAAATGTACTCTCCCAACAACACCCGAAGGACAACCTCTTAACCATCAAGATGAATGATCAATCTCGGAGTGGACCATCCATGTCGATGGATTATCAAATTCCTCAAGAAGTGGTGCCGGACTTATACTAGTGGGACCGAACAATTTTAAGATGGAATACGCCATTCGTTTCGATTTCTAAGCCACCAACAACCAAGTAGAGTACGAGGCCTTGCTAACGGGACTCAGAATTGCCATTAACATGGGAGCACGGAATGTTAGGGTATTCACGAACAGCTAGTTGGTGATGCAACAAATTGAAGGGGTTCACGAAACCAAAGACTCAGTCATGGCTAAATACTTGATCAAGTTGCGTGAGACGATAGAACAATTGGGTAAGGTTGACATCCAGCGAATCCCTCGGTTAGAGAATACACGGGTCGATACTCTATCGAAGTTGGCTAGTTCCGATTCAGTTGCTTCTAACCGAATGGTATACATTGAGAGCCTGCCATATCCTAGCATTGATGAACCCAAGGTGGCCCTCTCTGTCAATTGGTCTCCTAGTTGGAAGGACCCCATAGAAGAATACCTAAGGCATGACCGTCTGCCAAAATCCCTGAAAGAAGCGGTGAAACTGAAGCGAAAGGCTGTGTACTACACCATAATCGATGGGATCCTCTACCTCAAGTCATTCACTCACCCATATCTGCGGTGTTTAACTCCCGAAGAGGGAGATTATGTCTTCCGAGAGATTCACGAAGTAATTTGTGGTAATCACCTGGGCGCTCAAAATCTGGTCTATAAAGCCCTTTGTCAGGGGTACTACTAGCCAACCATGAAAGGCGATTCCGACAACTACGTTAAGCGGTGTGACAAGTGCCAGCGTTTTTCCTCAGTGTCACAGTTGCCCTCCATCGAGCATAACCCAATATCCAACCTTCGGCCCTTTGCTCAGTGGGGGATGGATATCCTCGGACCATTTCCTTCAGCCATAGGACAGCAAAAGTTCTTGATAGTAGTGATCGACTACTTTACTAAATGGGTGGAAGCCGAGCCTTTAGCTCAGATCACAGCGGCCAAAGTCTCGTCTTTCATGTGGACCCATAATGTCACTTGGTTTGGTATACCTTGCATCCTTATCACGGACAACAGGAAGTAATTTGACAACCAATGCTTTCGAGAGTTCTACGAGAAGCTCGAGATTCAACATCGATTTTCATCGGTTGCTCACCCACAAACTAATGGGCTCACTGAAATAACCAACCGAATTATCCTATAAGGGCTAAAGACAACACTGAATGACGCCAAGGGATTATGGGCTGAAGAGCCTTACGGGATCCTTTGGTCATATCGTACTACCCTCTGAAGAGCAACAGGAGAAATACGTTTCAGTCTAACTTACGAAAGTGAAGCAGTCATACCCATAGAGATAGGTTTTCAATCACTGCTAGTGATTAGCAACCTGTGAGAAAGATTAGACTTGCTCCCAAAGTTGCGAGAATCCGCATTGACATAAATGGCGGCGTATCAGCAACAGATGACACGATATCACAATCGCAAGATCCGAAACCGAACGTTTAGACCCGGAGAATTAGTGCTAAGGAAGGTGGAAGTTACCGGTCAGCCCCAACCCGGGGGCAAGCTCGCTCATAATTGGGAAGACCCGTATCGAGTGTGTTCTGTGGTCTGACTAGGAACTTATCACCTCGACAATCTAGATGGATCGACAGTACATAGGACTTGGAACTCGGAAAACCTAGGCATATATTACCAATAAGTTTTAGCACTATCAAACAATCGGAAGATTTAGCTCAGAGAAGAATATGGAGATTTCCTATCGTTCGGAGGGGCTTAGCCGTCCAGCTTCTATCGTTCGTACGCGTCATCAATAGGGGATGTAACTCCCCGGACGGGTGGACGCGGCCCACTATTTAAAAATTTCCTATCGTTCAGAAGTCTCTATCGTTCGTACGCGTCATCAATAGAGGATGTAATTCCCCGAACGGGTGGACGCGACCCACTACTTAAAAATTTCCTATCAGCCGCCGGGCCTCATCCGCCCAGTCTCTATCGTTCGTACGCGTCGTCAATAGGGGATGTAACTCTTCGGATGGGTGGACGCGGCCCACTAAAAAATTTTTCTATCATTCGGAGGGTCTCAACCGCTCAGCCTCTATCATTCGTACGCGTTGTCAATAGGGGATGTAACTCCCCGGACGGGTGGACACGGCCCACTACTTAAAATTTGCTATTGTTCGAAGGGTCTCAACCACCTGGCCTCTATCGTTCATACGTGTCGTCAATAGGAGATGTAACTCCCTGGATAGGTGGACGCGACCCACTATTTAAAAAATTTTTCTATCATTCGGAGGGCCTCAGCCGCCCAGCCTTTATCATTCATATGCGTCATCAATAGGGGATGTAACTCCCCGGACGGATGGACGCGACCCACTACTTAAAAATTTCCTATCGTTCGGAGGGCCTCAGCCGCCCAGCCTCTATTGTTCGTATGCATCGTCAATAGGGGATGTAACTCCCCAAATGGGTGGACGTGACCTACTACTTAAAACTTTCCTATCGTTCGAAGGGTCTTAGTTGTCCAGCCTTTATTGTTCATACGCATTGTCAATAGGGGATGTAACTTCCCGGACAGATGGATACAGCCCACTACTTAAAAATTTTTCTATCTTTCGGAGGGCCTTAGCCGCCCAGCCTTTATCGCGCATACGCGTCGTCAATAGGGGATGCAACTCTCTGGACGGGTGGATGTGGCCCCACTACTTAAAAGACTTCCTATCGTTCGAAGGGTCTAAGTCGTCCGGCTCCTATCATCCATATGAGTCACATGGAGTCTCTCAAGTAGACGAATGAGTGTTACCAATAGTTTTTGAAGTATGGTATTAATCAACGCATTAGTATGGAATTTGAAAATAGGTCCCCCTTAACGGAAGTCGAAAAAGGGGCACATAACCACACAAGAGACCAAAAAGGAACGAAAACGAAACTCAAGTAAGTAAAGCATAATCTTTCATTTATGTTCATACAAAGAGTACATTTGATTACATAAATACATATGCAAGTCCATGGGTCGGACCGACTACATCATGAAGTACATAATGGGGGCACCCAAAGGATCAAAAACCATAATCCCTACACTGGAGAGTACAAAAATGTAGTGCTAGGGACAAGATAAGGCAAGTTTGGGTTTTGCCACCCCTAATGCAACCCAATCCAGACCTACCCATCCAAAAATGGTCAGGAGATATCCCCACCATAGTTAGACGACAGGGACGGGCCGGAACGGATCATCCAAGGCGGTATAAGAACGTACCCCCACTGGCGATGGACGACCTCACGATGCCAACCAAATAATGACCAACATAATGAGATTTCATTCCGGTGGTCCCCCTCCTTAATGAGCTCTCATTCCAGTAGAAGTTACCCCAACCGTGAACCTTCGCATGCCAAGATATCTCACAAGACAACTCTTAACCAAACTCCAAAAGCGAAAGAAAAGTCTCAACTCTTTACGAAAGAAAATAAATGCCTGTCGTAGCTACTTATAGCAGTGGAAGAGCAAGCCATAATTAATTTGAGGCAGGTGAAATGAATTAGGAAAGATATTATGTCATAAATGGAGAAATAAATCGTCACCGATTCCCCATAAAGAAGTTACTTTTGTCGAGACACACTTGTATTCGTGGCAAGAAAGTATGATGGTTTAGGACGAGCCTAGCATCCCTATGCTCCTGTAACGTATCAAGCGCGCCTCGTAGGTCTCTACTCATGACTTTTCTTTACCAAAAAAGCCATGAGTCAGGAGCAAATGATAGGACGTAACCCTAAACCCGATCTGTTGAGTCAACTTTGGTAAGACTCCCACGGAAAGCCCACGAAGGATAGCTACCGATCGAGGTTCAAATATGATTACTTACCGAAGGGTTTCAGTCACCTAGATCTCCCGAATGATAGGGTCTCAGTCGCTTAAGTCTCCCGAATGAAAGGGCCCGAGTCACCCTGCCAATCGAATGTGATTTATCAAGTGAATGGTAACCACCCTGATCGGGTATCCAATGGTCGGCTCCTTAACCGAAAGAGCCCTGAAGACCCTTCATCGGTCGAGGGACCAATCGATAGCTAACGATTCCAACGATTCTAAAAGAAAACCAAAATATCTTATTAACTTCTGCCCCTCACTGTGCACAACATCCTGAGGATCTTTCAGTTAAGGAAAGGTTCCCTCCAGAATACAAAAGTTTTCCAAAAGATGAGGATCACAGTTTATTTGAAATATTGAATCCCTGAGATTTCCGGATCGGCTCGATAAGGAAGGTAGGGTTGAAGCACTGCAGCGGCGTATGACTCTCACAAGTATAAAACATCTTAAAACCCTCAAAGATAGGTACGCTCTCTCGGTCTTACACATTAGGCATTCTAACCATAGAGAATTACTCCCTCGAGCTTTTATTCTATTTTCCTTTCATATGAAAACCACTCTTTCTGACTTGAGTATCGGAGTCTCCCCGTCGGAGCACCTTCCAGCTGTTTTTATAGGTATCACATCTCTTTGATGACAACTACTCGGGTCAACGAAGAGCCAGTATCTATAGAGCCATAACCCACCGCTAACAGATTTATGGAAAGGTGTGTAACACAAGATAAGTCTGGATTATGATATTTACTTTAAATAGACTATTAGAAAATTTTTATATTTATAAAAATGTGGAAGTATATTATTGGGAATAAAAATGTGAATTTTTGTCATTTAGAATGGTCAAGAATCCTTTAAATACTTAGCCGATGGATTTAAACTTTTTGAGTTACCGATCGTTAGAATTCTGATCGCCAGAGTCATCGATTACTTGAATGTTCAATTGAACAATTCTTTAGATTTTATTATAGATAGTAGTTAATGATCATCTGTTATTTCATAAGTGAAAATCTCATCGGTATTATTTTTTAATCATAGCATGAAAAATTATAGTCCATCGGTGCACTATTTGTCTTTTGGTAGTATGTTCATAAATTCCTGTTGGTCATCTAGCCATTTGTTGGGTTGATATTGAGACTCTCGTCAGTATTGTTGGACCTCATCGATATTTTACTCTATCTTACCCGTTCGGTATTGAAATAATTACACCATCGGTACATTGTGAAATAGATGGGTTGACTGTCGGTGACATCTAATTTTGAATTCTCATTTTATTTTTATGAGATACCCTTAAACTTCCTATTGATTATTTAATCGGTAATATGTAGCATCAGTAATATGAGATTGGCCATTCGGTACAATATATTTTTATTTATTTATCGTTCGGAACTCATTCCCTATTTTTATTTTTTGTTCGGTCCTCGGTCATCACTTTGCCCTGTCCGATTATTAAGAATTTATCGATACCACCTCTCAAATTTTTTATCGATTGTCATTTTCCTTCGGTGCACATGAGAATTCTTGCTTTAACATTTATTGTCACTTGCCATCGGTCAAACCTTGCTTGCCATTTGCGTGCTAAAGACTTGAATGCTCTTCGGTCTTTATTTGACTTTCTTGTATGCTATTTTCTTCCTCCTTCGGCACTTGCAAGTTCACCTTCGGTCATATACCTGTAATTTTTCAAAATACTTGTCATTTTCTTGAATGCTCTCCGGTCTTTATTTGACTTTCTTGTATGCTATTTTCTTCCTCGTTCGGCACTTGCAAGTTCACCTTCGGTCATATACTTGTAATTTTTCAAAATACTTGTCATTTGCTTGTTGCACATGAGAATGGAACTCACGACCTCCCTAATGTGCAAAAAGATTTTCACCACCATACCATCAGATACCTTTAGTCTTATGATGTATAATTATATTATATTCCCTATATTTGGAATATTTGAAATTTTTTAATACTTATAGTTTACTTCCAATCAATTTGTATTCATCCCCTCAACTTTCCCTGCTCATCACTAAAAATGGGTTGATGATAAAAAGAGAATAGAGATTCCAGAACCTACGAAAGGGCATTTCTCATTTCTCTCTGGATTATTCTCCTCTCTTTCTTTTTCCCTTTTCTCTTTTCTTCCAAAACCTAATCGACCAACCTCAAATCTCTAGATCAAAGGCTCTACACTACATATTTGACTCTCCAAAGCTAGATTTTGGTCTTACATCTTGAGGAAAGTCTAAGAGTTTAGTGCTATCACAAAGAAAGAGAAATCAAGAGTTTTGGTGTGACCCAAATTGGAAGGATCTTTGGAGACAAATCAAGGTAATATAATTTTTCCAACTCAAGTTTTACTTTATTTATCTTTCTAATCATTTGGATTTGGAGGATTTTAAGCCAACAGAAGTGAGATAAAAATTTGGTTTTGAATGTTAGGGTTTTTGGGTTGGTGTGAGATGATCAGTAGTGATGATCTTGATTATATGATGATGTCTCATAGGGTCTGGACAAGCTGATCGGGATAGAATCTTTGTTGTGGATAGATTTGGGAGTGACCACCTTCCCTAAGAACTGTATTTTATAGTGCAAGGCTCTTTTCTCGAAAGGGCATTTAGAATCTGCTAATTTTGATTAAGTCTCTATCTTTCTCTATATATAAAAAATGGCAACAATTCTTTAAATTGCACATCATTTATCAAATAATTATGATAGAGTAATAAAGGGAAAAGTCTTACTTTAGTTGTTATGAGACTTTTCTATTAGGAGTTATGGGAGAGATACACTCCACTAGAGGAGAGCATTGGATTAATAAATCACATGAACTAGAAAATTCCTTCATTCTACTAACCAAGTGTAGGGATTCATTGAAGTAAAACCCCTCAAGCTTGATTGGACTTGAGATGTTACATTTTACATTTGGAGGCCCCTGTACAAACAAGGAGCAATCTTGCATTTCTTTTCAATGATATATCCTACCTTCTATTGTATTATAGTGTTAGAAATACACATTCAATTTGCATACAAAATTCGCATTTCTCTTGGGCCCCAGAATTTATGATCTTAGATTGCAAGGCTTTCACTTTAAAGTTTTAAAATTACAAATTTGGATCTTGATACAATTATTGCTTACTTTAGTGAAGACTTATTGTTGTGCATGTTGAGAGTTCCTTCCATATAATAATGAGCAAATGGATTTTTTGGAAAGAAATTGGAAGGGGTGGATTCAGAATTCTGTCACTATTTGTGACTCTTTATTTTGGTAAATTGTTCTTAAAATGCTATTTTTAGCATCAAGATAGATTATATGAGTGGTTAGTGACACCATTTGGTTCATCTAATTCCCCTAGCACACTCTCGTAAATGATGACTCAAGTTCTATATCTTTTTGTAGAAAAATTCATATGTGGTGTGTTTACGTGATAGTTATAAGTACTTATGTGACGTTTAAGTGTATAGTAGGTTAAAATAACAAAGGCAATTGAATCGAGACATCTAGCTTTTTTGAAGTGTTTATGCCTATTGGTGATACCTTTGGTGTTGGTATAGGTAAGTTTTAATCGAGGTCATTATGTTCTTACTTTAGTGAGAAACTCGAGAAAGCAATGAGGAAACAAGACCTCCAGTTATAAGATGTATGAATTTTTGTTTAAATTCGAAGGACGAAACTTTTTTTAGGGAATTAAGTATTGTAATACAAAAAATTCAGTATTAGAATTTTATTTATTTTTATTAAAAGTTCTTTTATAAATATAATGACATTTAAAGTATAGGACAAAATGTGAAATTGGGGAGAATTGAGAATATGACAATTGGACTTAGATTGAACTAGGAATTGAGTCTTGAGTCCAAAATTTTAAATCTAACACTTGAATTAACATCTCAATTAATTGAATCCAGTTCTTGAGTTTACAATTCAATCCTTTTAACCCAATTTGGAGTCTAATACTTGAATAAGAATATTCACAAGTTCTTATCCCACCCTTGAGCTAATAAATTCAATATTTGAGCTCAATCTTGGACCCTAACTATTGAGCCGACAAACAAAAATCCTTGCTCATTTTCTTCCTTTCTCTTGAAAACAAGGAAAAAAAAAGTCATGAGAAGCATTGAATTGTGAGTGGTTGGCATTTAATGCAATGAAGTGAGAAAATATGAGTGTGTGACTTAAAGAAGGAAAAAAAAGTTTTTGTGTGTGTGTGTTACACCCGAGAGAGAGAGATATCTCCATTCTTCCATCTTCTTGAGTGTACTTTTGTGTGTGTGTGTGTGTTCAGTCGAGTAGAAGAAAAGGGTGAGAAAGGAGAAAGAGAGAGAGAAGAAGAAGAAAGGGAGATAGTATGAGTTCCTACACATTTTTCCATCACCCCTTTAAGGCTCCGAATACATCTAGCTCTTTCTTGACAAAACCCTAGATTTCTAAGCTTTCTTGTCTTGCTTTCAACTCTCTCTAGAAATCCTTGGATCTAGAAGGTAATAAGAGCATAGGGTCATGAAAATAGAGCAAAGAAACTTGCATTGGGAAATGGTTTTATTTGGATACTTGGGACCCTCTTTAAGCAAGTGCAAGGTAAGTTTTAAATTTATGATTTATGGGAATAACATGCTCAATGATCTGAATTTGCCTGAGTATTGAAAGTGTTAGAATAAAATGGAAACCCTAAATTTTGCTGCAAACTAGACAGTTTGTACATGCTGTGATCTTTTAGTTATAAATTTTTTTACACATAAGCAAATCAAGTGAGGTTTTCTTTTTAAAACAAGACTTCCAGTCCTTTAAATGATTTATTACAATAGAAATTTCGATAAGAACTGAATTTTTAATGATTTTTCAAAAAGACAAATTTTGCAAAATATACTCTGTTTTTGCCCTATTGAGAATGTGAAATTTACTATGGAATCGAGCTATCTTCAAGGTCAAATTAGGCTAATGTCTGAATATAAAAGTTGTAAATCTATGTCTTATCTTTAATTTGAGATTTGAACCACTTAAATCCAATATGTTTAATGAAAGTTATGACAATGTTTCAGTAACTGCATAAATGTAGGTCATGAATTTAGGACTATAATATTCATAGACTTAGATACTTTTATACGACTTGAATGGGCTCAGAATATAAACATTTAATTTATAGCTTTATGTCTAGCCTTTAAGTAAAAATTGGAATTTTCATGATCTGAGAAGTGTAGATCAAGATACAATCATTTTTTTATAACATGTTGTGTCAAAAATTATTAAGAAGTTAGGAATTGTGATATATTGAGAAGAACCAATTTGCTCTAGTGTTGGTGTACAATTTAATGATTAATTTGTGATCAATTTCTATGGTTAAGGTATTCAGAATCAAAGGAGGGGTTGGATTTTATTTAATTTGGAATTTGGAGTGATTACCCTCTCAAGAGGTGAGTGAAAGGTACGTTGTGTTATAAATGAGCAAAATTATTTCAAATTCTTTTATAAATGAATTTGAATGGTTTTATTTGCTTTTGTATAAATTTTTGTGATTGTGGGATTTTTGAAATGAGAATTCTAAATGTATATGCATCTATTGTATTTATGAATGAATTTGTGCTATTATTTATTTAAAATTGTGTTCATGGATACGTTAATATGATTTGGTAATCTATTTATTGGAATTATGACACATTGAATGAGATTGGGATATTTGTGAAAAAATGGTGCATGTGTGGTAAATGGCTATAGTCATTCCCTCCATGGAGCTACCCGACGGGGTGACGTGATTGGGGTTTATTGGAGAGGGAGGTAGATACAGCCCCTTCTGCCCCCGTTATACTATATCTAGTTGCATCCTGGTTAGATACGAGTCAATGCCAAGGGAGATGGATATAGTATTGTGAGACAAATGGATTAAAAATCCCTTGGTGGGCTTCCACCCTGGTTTGGCCTAATGTTCGGCGGAAGTGATTTCTTTAGGGAGACCCCAGAATCTTTGAAAAATATGAAATTTTGGATGCATTTATTTTAATTACCATGATATTTGGAACTGTTTTATACTCGATGAATTGTTTGAAGTGTATGCTTTGATATCCCCATACTCATATCTCATTTATTGTTACAACCATACCATTGCACTCCACTCATTGAGTATTTTTATACTCACTCTTCTTTCTTTCATTTTTTAGAGGAAGTTTAGGTTTGGAGATCTAGTCAACTCTAGATCGGATTTTGTAGAACTCAAGTTAGTTTTTGTGAAGCTTCCTACTAACGGTACTAGTTCTCGCTATGGTTGAGATTTTGAGGAGATTAATTAGGCCCATATGGAGGATATCTTTTTAAAATTATGTTTGAACTCCATTTTATCAACTCTTTTGATTTTTAGCTTTAAATTTGTAATAGAACGTTTTATATTTTTCTTTTATTGAATTTTATGTTGAAATTGTGGAGATTTTATTGGCAATGTTTTATTGGTCGGGTTGGCCATATGCAAGTGTTGAATTTAGAGTGGTTGGGTTGGCCTAATGCATGCTTTTTGAGACAGGGATGGACCGAGTGACTTCTTTAGATCTTGTTGTGTTGTTTTGGAATAGGATGGATATCGATGAATGCCTTGCACTATTCCGGTATATGGGCAGGGCTTACCCATATGTCGGGGTGACGTGGTGGTTGTCGCGTGCTCGATTCAAAGTCGGAACGTGACACAGTTAGTATCCAACTTCTCCATGTTGTTATAAGATGGCATTACTAGTCTCTAATAAATTACTTTATTGGGTGTTAGCATCCATATTGTACATGTATTCCTAAGAACTTTTCCATGTTCAGACCTAATTTTCTTTATGAAATTCCAATCTAACAACCGATCTAGTTTTAGAGTTAGAAAAAAAAAAAAAAAGAGGTTAAAGTGCTTATTCTTTGAGGTAGGAAAGTTTTCTTTATCATATTTTGGACTAACCTTCGTTTTGGGAGTATTGGATTAAAGGAATTTTAAGGATTTTGGAGAGAGGTGATGAAGAGTTAGGGTTTTACATAAATAACTCTTTGTTCACGAAAAGAGAGATTTTGATTTCAGGGATTTTGTAGGGGTGTGGCTCGGATTTTGTGGTCGCCTAGAGAGAAAAAGGAAGTTTGAAACTAAAGAAACTAAAGGTGTTATGGAGAAATAATCAAGTCGAAAAACGGACTTGGGAAACTGAAGAATTAATGCGGAAGCAACACCCGCAGCTCTTTAATGTATAAATTGTATTTTTGAAATTTCGAGGACGAAATTTATTTTTAGGGGGTTAAATGTTGTAACACAAAAAATCCGGTGTTAGAAGTTTTTGTAAATGTCTCTATAATATAAGGAGAAATTTAAATTTTATTGATTTTTGATTTTGGGGTATTAAATTGGGATTTTGAGTATATATAAAATGTCGTGTCTGCGATTCGTAGTGAATTCCATCTCTACGAAATTTAAAAATTTATGAAAAGTGGGTAATAATATATATGAATGTTTATTTATTTATTTATTAATATATGTATATTATAAAAAAAAATAAAAGAGAGAGAGAGAGGAGAGGAAAATGTTGCGTTTTCCCCTCCCCCAAAATCCGATTAGGCCTAAAAGCCCTAATCACGCACTCTCTCTCTATTCACTCTCTCCCGTGAATCTCTTTGTCTCTCTCTCGATCTCGCTCACCGCTCTCACTCTCAGTCTCTCTATTTCTCCCTCTCCTGCGACTCACTCTCTACCTCCGACCACCGCACACGGCCACCCTAATCTCACACACTCTCTCTCTTTTCCTCTCTCGCGCGACAGAATTGTTTCCCCTGTCTCTCTCTCTCATGTGCGACAGAGACCTCTCGTTCTCTCCCTCGCTCGTGCGGTGCTCTGTGCGAGCATCCCTCTTCAGCAACCTGTCCTAGATTAGTGCTCACTGAACATCTGAGAACCCTAGGCCGACTGCGAATCCTTCTCCGCATAGGTAAGAACAGATTTCTGATTTCTAGTTCTAGAGTTTCGATTTTTCTAGGTGGTTGAACTAACTTACTATACTTTGTTTCGGTTAAGAGGCACTGCAGATCACCGATAGGACTGAGGAGGCATTTGAACGAGGCTGTGAATTGTAAAACCCTAGGTGAGAGAAGTTTCTAAATGCCTTCAATAATAGATCGAATTTAGGCTGCTTAGGATGAGAGAATGTGTTAGATGATGATAAAACCTTGTTGGGTCAGGATAAAAATTTAGGGTATAGGATTTGTATAGTTTGAGAATCTATTTTGTGATTAATTGATGTTGTCTGTTTCGGTGAGGATGGAAATTTAGGAGAAATTGGAATGTAAAATAGTATGTGATGTAAATGACGATAAATTGGTAAAAAGAGGACAAGAATAATAGAATGTTCGAAATTGGGGTTTAAATAAAATTAGGAAAGTTGTAAACCCTTGATTTTGGAAGAGAAATAACTTCAGAATTGTTCTTGTTAATTTAGGACAATCCTTTGGAGTTTGAAAGGAGATTTCTTGAGTATTGATAGGGTGTAGGGAATTGATACCCTCCCTAAAGGTGAGTGGATGGTCTGTTGTGTTATAAATGAGTAAAATAGTTTTAAATTCTTTTACAAATGATTTTGAATGATTTTTACATGTTTTATATGAAATTATTTGTGATTGTGGGATGTTTGAAATGAAAATTTGAATTACGAATGCATCCTATGTAATTATAAATGAATCTATGCCATTTGCATTGGATATTTGATTTATAAATGTTTGTAGCATCATTTTGGAATTTGTTTGATGAAACATGGCACATTGATTGTAATTTGAATGATTGTGAAATGATGGTGCACGAGTGAAATAGCTATAGTCATTCCCTCCACAGAGCGACCCGATAGGGTGACGTGGGTGGGGTTTTATTGCGAGAGAGGTATATGGGGCCTCTTCTCTGCCACGTCAGACTATCCGGATTGCATTCCGGTGAGGTACGAGCCAATGCCAAGGAAGGGGGTAGTGTTTGAAATACTGAAATGGAAAACGCCTTGGCGGGCTTCCGTCTTGGTTTGGCCAAACTCAGGATGGAAGTGATTTCGATAGGACCCTTGTGATTTTCTGAAAAATTGTTTAATATGGATGCATATTTTGTAAATTTTCTTGATTTACTGAAAATGCTTTGATATATATAAAGTGTTGTTTGAGATATACTTTAACTCTCTCACATTCACCCCTCATTTATCACACAATCATACCATTGCATTCCACTGACTGAGTATTTATAATACTCACCCCTCTATTTAACATTTTTTAGAGGAAGTTTAGGCCTGCGATAGAAATTGGAGCTTGAGAAGGTTTATCCGCCGACTTGTGTTAGGTATTATAGCGATTTAAGGTTATTTTGGTTTGATCTGAAATCCATGGAAGAGAAGACTTGTATAATTCTTTTGGTATTGATTAATTCGATACTTGTTTCATATATAGGAGCAAGTATTGATGGAATCTTTACATAGTTTATGTTAGAATTTGTTTTGAACTTGTTTGGAACTTGTTCATTTTCTTTAAAATTTCATTTTTGGTAAAACTTATTGTTTGAATGAGACATTTGATTTGAAATGTTGAATTTCGATACTTTCTTTTGATTTTACGAAGTTCTATACATCTCATATCATTTGGACCTTACTGATGCTGGCTTGTTTTCATCAGGCAAGTGTTAGTAAAATCCTACGACTATGATTTAGGATTTCTTGTATTTTAAATGCTTTGTTTATATTGAGAATTTTGAAATGGTTAGGATGACCATACTGCATGCTTGTATGTATAGGTACTCTCTCCTCAATTGTGTGCTGATGTGTGCCTATATGTACAGGGACGGACCGGATGGGTCATTTGCATGTATATTGTTATATGATTTTTTCTATTTTGATGGATTGTGTATTGGAAGAATTGTTGTGCTGATTTGTAGTCTTGCGGAGTACTGGTATATGGGGAGGTTCTGCCCATGTATTGAGACAACGCGGTGGCTGTTGCGTGGTCGATCCAAGGATCGGGGCGTGACCCCTTGTGCATCTCCTAGGCAACATCAACTACAAAAGAAGATAAGGTTCAATCTACAAAAATGAATTAGCCTATGCAAACCTAATCAGCCCTACACAAGACTCGCCTATCCTAAGATCCATGGGAGTCTTAGAAACACTTATTAAACTCTCCAATCTAAACTCTGATACTAATAAATTTGTCACGCCCCAGTCCCTAGATCTAAGCACACGATAATAGCTATGTTGCCTTGAACTACGTGCAACCCCGGGTACACACTTTGAGACTTCACAAGGCTAACCTATCATCAACCTGAATTTAATCCACATCTAATTCTCTGTAATCATAAACCATTATCCATATGGCCGCCCCCAAAATGAAGTGAGTAAATTCTCATTCACTTTAGTACAAAGTGGCCAATCAAAACATGAACAAACAAATATAAAAGGCATTAGACTTTATACAAATAGTTCATAATTCAACATAAACTCGCTTCCATTGATTTTTCCCATGGATTCATCTACAACAATGTAAGCTCAAAATTAGAATATCTTACATGAAGTGAATGACTTCAATCGAAATGGGTCTCACAGATCTTCCAAAGAAATCCCTCTATATATACTTACTATCTACAAATCTAAAAACAAGAGATAACGGGGGGGATGAGTACAATTGTATCCAGTGAGTGAGAAATCTATGTTCATGCCAATGAGTGAGAGTATGATTATATTCCAAAACCATTATCAACAAATTCCATGCTATTATTACAAAAACATTCAAAAGTTTACAAAATATTCACAAAGCACTAATAATCAATATATTCAAAGTAAAATATTTCTCTTTACATCAAACAGGTTGCATTTCGTTCAAAACTTTGGAGCTGTCAGAAATATGCTTTCTAATCCAAGACCTTGGCCGAGGTCAAGGACTAGACCCACCAAGGGTTTTATTCATTCTCTTTTTTATTTTTCTAAAAGTTTCTCATCATTGGTGTTGGCTTGGATATCACTATTGGTGACTCATGGCTGTCCAACTGTAACCTTGGGTATATAAATGCCCTACATCACACTACCCTAATCCAATATTCGGCTCTACTCATACTGTTCTTCCTTTCACCGGTCATGAATGAGCAATAAACTACAGTAGCTGTGTGAACAGTCGGTCACCAAAAATAGAGTTTTCATTCATAAAATAAATTCCAAAACCAACTTGCAACCCATACACATCTTTGTCTCAACAAACCTCAATCAACAATGCAAGGTAATTCATGTGATAAACATTTCCAATATCATCATTTAAAGAGTACACATCACACTCAAATTGAATTATAAACTACATTTCAAAGAAAGATTTTTCAAAATACATAAGACATTTCTCATTAACAAAAATAAAAGTCTCACTCACTATTTGGGGAGGGTGTGCACTCCAACTAATCTAGGTTCTCAAGCCTATCCTTGCTCAAAAGACCTTTGCTTAGTTGGTTGTATAGATCACAACATAAAATTGGGGTTAGACTTTTATTTAATACTACTAAAAGGCTAAATATATGATATGCAAAATGGAAAATGTGTCTCTATAGTTAAAGTGCTCATTACCCATTTTTAATACTTATTCTCATATCTTCATGTCTTAGGAAAATAATTGTACTTTGAACTAACATTCTTGGATTTGTAAAACTTCTAGTTTCCACTTAAAAACTAGGCATAAAACAACAATTTTTATATTTATAGCTTAGTTCTACTCCAATTATACAAAGACATGGAGATTTATTCTATGTGGTCTTGATTGCATAATTTCTAATATGTGTAGTCATAGAAAAATAACTATAACTTTCACTGCACATATCCAAATCATATAATTCTTACCTAAAATAAACGATAAGACTTAGATCTACAGATTTCATGTTTAGTGATTAGACCAATTCAGCTTAGATGACATCTCAAAATCAAACCAAATTTTTAGCTGAAAAAGAGCAAAAATAGGGCATTATTCTATAGAATATCTCAGTTTGAAAAAACACTAAAAATCCAATTCTCATCAGAATTCAACGAATCATATCTCATTTTCAAGGTATAGAAGTCTATTTCATATTTAGAAAACCCTACTTGATTTGCTTTTGTGCAGAAAAAGTTATATATAAAAGAGTACATCATGGTCACACTACCCTGTTTACAGGAATTTAAGGTTTCTATCTTTATTCCAATTTTTCTTCATCCTTCTTTGTTCAGATCATCAAACCTGATATTCACCATGATTTCTATGATAAATAAGAACTTAAAACCATGAATTTAAAGTTTACCTTGGACTTGATTCATGGATTCACATCAGTCCCCCAATGAGATCGCCCCCAAATTGCAAACTTCTTATACCAATTTGTTCAAATCCTATCTTTTTCTTATAATCAACCCAAAGACTTTCACTACAAGAAAACGGCCCTTCAGCGATGAGAATTACCGACGGACAAAAATCCATCGCTATTAGCGACGGATTAGTGATAGAAAAATCAGTGACGGATTTAGTGACAGAAAAATCCGTCGCTAATTTTTCAGTCGCTAAATCCATTGTTCAAATTAGCAACGAAAATTTTTCGTCGGTAATCCGTTGCTAAAACTTTTCTGGACAAATTAGTAATGGATTTAGCTACGAAAAAATCCGTCGCTAATTTTTTTATCGCTAATCCATTGCTAAAACCTTTTTGAACACATTAGCAACGGATTTAGCGATGGAAAAATCCGTCGCTAATTTTTCTGTCACTAATCCGTCGCTAAAACTTAAAAAAAAAAAATTATTTTTGTTAAATATATTCTTTTATTTTTACTAAATATAATATTATATTTTTATTTGATATAATTGTGTCTTTTTATTAAATATAATTTTGTATTTTTATTAATATAATTTTTTTATTAAATATAATTTTACATTTTTATTAAATATAAATTTGTATTTTTATTAAATATGAATTTTTGTTTTTATTAAATCTAATTTTGTATTTTTATTAAATATAAATTTTTTTTATTAAATATAATTTTTTTTATTAAATATAATTTTGTGTTTTTATTAAATATAATTTTTTATTTTTATTAAATATAATTTTGTGTTTTTATTAAATATAATTTTGTATTTTTATTAAATCTAATTTTGTGTTTTTATTAAATATAATTTTTATTTTTATTAAGTATAATTTTTTTTATTTTTATTAAATATAATATTTTTTTATTAAATATAATTTTGTATTTTTATTAAATATAATTTTTTGTTTTTATTAAATATAATTTTGTGTTTTTATTAAATATAATTTTGTGTTTTTATTAAATAGAATTTGGTATTTTTATTAAATATAACTTTTTATTTTTATTACATATATTTTTTTGTTTTTATTAATATAATTTTGTATTTTTCTAAATATAATTTTGTATTTTTATTAAATATAATTTTGTGGTTTTATTAAATGTAATTTTATATTTTTTAAATATAATTTTATCTTTTTATTAAATAAAATTTTATATTTTTATTAAATTAGAGTATTGTATTTTTAATATTGAGAGTTACAAATAAAGTATAGAAATAGAAAAAAAAAACTAATAACACAAATGTGATATTGACATAGTCGTTAAGGTTTTCAAGTTCTCTCTCTCACACCCGAGTTTGAACCAGGGTGGGAGCACATTTTCAACAAATTAAAGCTGGGGTACAGGCGAGAGCGCGGGAGGGCGGGGTGGGTGGGTCGGGAGCGTGGGGTGGGTGCCCGGGCTCATACACTTGAGTTTTCTCTTACTCACTTCAGCGACGAATTAGTGATGAAAATTTTTCGTCACTAATTAAAAATAATTTGAAAATAAAATAGAATTAAATTAGCGACGAAAAATTTTCGTCGCTAAATTAGCGATGTGACTTTCAGTGATGGAAATGTAACACCGACACTACGATGTTTGTATATTATTTCTGTTTTTGAATTTAATAAAATAATCCTCAATTTAAATATATATATATAGAAAATATTTAATATTATTGATTTTCGATTTTGGGGTTTTTTTAACTTTAATTTTTGGTATATTTTAAATACCGTTTCTGGGATTTATAAAATAAAGTTAGTATAAAAATATATATATATATATGTAAATAATTATTTATTTATTAATTTATTTATTTACTCAATTAGCTATTTATAAAATCTATTTATATAAATATATATATATATGTAAATAATAACAATAATAATAATAATAATATTAAAAAAAAAAAACGAATTAGGGCTCAAAAGCCCTAATTCCTCTCTTCTCTCTCTCTCTCTCTCCCTCTTCCTCTCTCCGCCTCTCCATCTTCCCGCGCCGCACCGCCCCGCCGCGATCCGCCCTCCTATCCACCGCGAACGGCCACCGCACACCACCCTCGTCTCTCCCTCACAGTCACTCTATCTCTCTCCTTCTCTCTCTCGGTTTCTCTCTCTTACCCGCGAGCCTGTCTCTCTCTCCCTCTCATGGTTCTCCGCCATCGCGCCACCGCATGACCACCACTTTTTCTCTCTACCTCCCTGTTCTCTCACTCTCTCTTGGTTCCCTCCCTATTTCTCTCTCTATCACTCGCGATTCGCTCTCCCGATCTCCCCCCCTCGCGGTCTCCCAATCTCCCTCACGCGATTCTCCGCCGCATCGCCACCGTGAGCACCGCCATTCTCTCCTTCAACCACCAATCGACACCCCTCTCTCGTCTCCCTTCTTCTCTCTTCTCGCGTGCGAAGAACAGAGCTCTCTCACTCTGTCCCTTGCAGGCTCGCGCACGACTACAGCACTGTTTCTCCCTTGTTCGTCCACGCTTCTCTATCTGCCATTGCAACAGTTTCTGCAACCTTCACAAAGTACCAATCTGGCAGTTAGCAGTAGATTCTCGAAAACCCTAAACTGTGATTCCTTCTCTATGTAGGTAAGAACTGGTTCCTGAGTTTGGTTATACTTCCATGGTTTAGTAATTTGAGTTAATTTCTAACATTTGCTTCAAATTTGGAAGCATTACAGGTTTCAGACTGAATTGAATGACGTACGGAAGCTGGGTCGGCGATCCGAAAACCCTTGATGAGGTAAAATACTAATTTTTTTTTTTCGATGATTGAGTGAATCTAGGATAGAGAGATCTTTATATGTTTAGGATGTATTTAGATTTGATTTGAATGCATTTCTGAAGATCTATAATTGAATGTTGGGATTAAGTTTAGGCATTTACGTAAATTAGGTTGTTCAGTATGAAAGAAGCTTGTTAGAGGATGAAAGATTCATATTTGGTTGATTTGAATGGTTTCTTTTAGAGTTTAATTTGACGAATGCATGAAAATAGTCAAAAAATTGGGATTTGAATTTAAGGATCGATGCGGTCTTTTCATTATAAGTTGTCCTACATATAGACAATCAAAATACTATTTTCGTATGATGAAAATAGACTTCAATACTTTGAAAATGACATATGGCTTGAAGAAATCGGATGAGAATTGAAAAGTATATGATTTTTCAAAGATTTTTCTATTTTGTAGACAATTTATTAATTTACGCATGTTTCCGACTTTGAGTGGTTTTGGAGTTAAATTAGACTTGGTTTTGAATGTGTTACTTATTTATAAATGAAATACAATTGATGACATTAGAGTGTATTCATGAATTGAAGAATTGAGATTTGTACAAAAATTAGAGAAAATGAAAATTGATGACATAATTATGATTTTGTATTAGGAAGGTCAATCGAGGATCGAGTAAGATTTCATTTGATTGAATTGTGAGTATATGCAAGTGTGTATGAGCTGAAAAGTGTGCATAATTTTTGTGATGTTGTGAATATACATGGATATAATTCAGGTCGAGGTGTGAGAAATATGTGATGTGTTACAATTGTAGTGACTTGCTTGGAGATTGATCGAGGGGAGCACAGTTTCGACACTTGTTGTGCATTATAGGGAGTGATTGACTCTCCCGTATATGGTGAGTGAGATTTATTTCAATGTTTTCGTTTAATATGTAAACCCTGCTTTACAACAGTTTGATAAATGAGCATGATTTATCGTGTGCTTAAAATGTTTTGACTAGTTTTGGAAATGATTTTTGTGAACCGATGGAGTGTCCAAAAATGTGGTTGAATTATGAAAATATGCATCCATGTGGTTGAAATGAATAATGTGCTATTTTATGCTATATGTTGCATTTGGTTTGTGAACCTGATTTACGGCACATATTTGATATGATATTGATTTTGGCCTTGAGGGCTGTGGTATGTATTGTTCCGTAGCTACGAAGGACACCGTGAGAGGCGCTTGGGTGGCGTCCGGATATGCCTAGGCCTGGGGTATCCCACGAGTTGTCGAGATGATATTTACGACACGGTACTAGCCAGGTTGAACCCGAAAGGGGGAGGATTTGGATACACTCTCCAAGTCTAGCACCTGGACGAGGTTCGTCGCCAACGTCGGGGTAGAGAGCACTTTAAATAAAATCGCATATAACACCCCCGGTGCGCCTGTCATAGGTCGTGGTAGACCTCTGCCGGGACATTTTCGGCTGGCAGCTCTATGATTTTAATGACAGTATTTGGATGCATATTTGACTTGATAATGCGTGTAAATGATATATTGTTAAAATGAAAAGCATGATGATTTGAAATATGATTTGTATACTTATGCTTTGACACTCCAATTTCACACCCCATATTACACGATTACATTGACCCACTCACTCACTGAGTATTCTTCCCTGAGTACTCACCCCTCCTCTTTCCCTCCCCAGACAGGATTATGGAGCTAGGGCGACGCATTTGGCTCTAGGGGTATGATAGCTTGTTGGTGGATTGGTGTTTACGACGGTGAGATTAAGTTTAAATTGAAATTATGAATTTCGTATTTTATTGTCGACCCTGCGTGGTCTTGATATTGAGATCCGTAGTTGACCGTGTACATATTATGGGATGACTGTATAATTTTTGGACTTTTGTTTGCGAAACTCTCATTTCACTTGCATTGAGGCATTTGTAACTATTTAAAGTGTTAACTTGGGAATTTGTAATATATTTTTATAAATTTAGGTCCGCCCGGTGTGGCGGCTGTTCATGCTCTAGTTGGGCATGACAGTAAAGGTCTGTGGTTAGGACTGTTGTTGATTTGTTAGCCTTGCGTTGTTTGGATATCGGTTGTGAGATTTGGTGGATTGTTTTGGAGAGGCCGGGATGACCATTGGTTTAATTTACAGGATGATTTTAATTTATACAGGTATACAGGTAAATTTGTACATGGGAGACCTCCGATTTATGGGGAGGTTCTGCCCGATTTTCTGTAGAAATACAACCTGTATCCAGGGCAACGGGCGGCTGTTCACGATTCCCGGTTTGGGGCGTGACAGTTTGGTTGGTATCCGAGTTCTAGGTTGAGAGCTATGTTTGATAAAATAGTTTGAAAATATTTACAAGTACATTTTAAAGTCCTCAATGCATATGAGAGTTTCATTTTAGTCATGATATCCCAATACATGGTGTTAGGCATATGAGTTATTATTTTTAAGGGGTTAGATACGGTGCGTATCTAACCTAGCATATCATTTCCATCGTTTTTTAAACCGATAATTTTATTCATTTTAGGGGGTTAGTTACTTTATAACTAACCCTAATCTTTGAATCATTTCTAATTTAAGGTATTCCTTTGTAAGATTATGATTACTAAATGAGGTACTAGATTTGTACCTGAGACACTTAGAATATCCGAGGATATTTCTTCGTTATGTGTACCCTTCTAACATGTTCTAAGCCGGCTATTATAGCCATGGTTCCATCACCATCATTTGATGCATTTAGGCAGGTGTATGAGTAGTATACCTCCCATTGGCTGCAGATGCTATCACTTCGACCATAGAGTTTTGGGGCACCAGCCCCTAGTGTCACTACATAGTTTACGGCACAGAGACAGCCTTTCTACCTCAAATGTGGCAACCACCATGCATACGGGGCATGTAGAGTACGGGTTATTTGCTTCCAGTGTGGGAAGCAAGGTCACATCACAAATGCCTGTCCAGATTTAGGTCGAGAAGGATCGACTTTGCAGAGTCGTACTAGTACTTCTGGCACAGGCCAGCAGGGGGCACCTGTACACTCAACTCTTACCGCTCCTCGGATTGTAGCCGGGAGTAGTACAATGTCAGGACCGTCGCGACAGCAGCCTAGGGTCCAGGCTCGTGTGTTTGCGACGACCCAGGAGGACACACCGGCAAACCCTAGTGTTATTATGGGGGATCCTCCCGCGGACCCTCAGTGTAGCGTTTTTGTTGTACGCTCTTTATGGGATCTAGTATATCACGATATTGATGTATAGTTTTGACTAGTTAAAGCTTTTGAAGCTTAACTAGTTTGATATATATATGTCTACTTTTCTTAGTATTTTAAATGTTTTAACCTCTTCTTATCTTTAAGTACCATACGAATATTTAGTATTGACGCTCGTATTCTCATAGATATCGGGTCGAAGCTTTTATATGTGAGCGACACATTCGCTCGCCATTTTGATAGGCCTCTCTCGCCACTTGATGGGGAGATTATGGTAGTCACTCATTTTGGCAAGCATATCATTCGAGATACAGTCTATAGAGGCTACGAGTAACAGAGAGATTGTTACATGGGGATGCTCTCAATTAGTGGGAGGCTATTGGTGATAAGATTACAGATCTATTGCGATAGGAAGACTTTTTGAGGAAATTTGACCACCGATATTTTATGAAGTTTTAGTAGGACTTTTGTTCAGTTAACATATTTCAGTCCTAGGATTCTTGTATATGGTATACTCATGGATCGATGGATCCCCTTGGAATTAAATAATGAATACCAAATGGATTTCTAGATTGCTAGTGATGTTTTCTTGCTAAAGAGGTTTTAACTTTATAAATTGATGAAAAAAATTCTGGGGATAGGAAAAGATTACAAATTTGGTAGTTAGGTCTATTTTACTTTTGAAGGAAGCAAGCTACATATAACTTCAAAATTGAAACATCTCGAGGAATTCGTGTGTACAAAACTTGAATTGGTGTTGAGTATAAATGAAATGGAAATGAGGTTGTTAATAAAGGAGTCAGAGATACTTAGTGTGTGTGTATATATATATTTAATTGTGATTGAGGATTTTCCTTGAATTGTTTGGCTGAATGGTAAGTACTCTTGTAGTAATCATTTTGGATTGACATTTGATGTTAAAAGTTTGATATTTTGTGTAATAGGCATGACAATATATGATTTTTATGATTAAGATATAGGGTGAAAGATTGAAATTGTGAGTAGATGTTGGGGCTTGATGAATGTTCTCTTGTTTTATCTTGTTAGCTACGATGAATATTTTTGAGTTGATTACACGGGTGTTCATTTTCATGGAGTTTAATAACTCGTTTGTGAGTATGGAGTTTGTTTAGCACTTTAATCGATTCTTGACTTCTCTTGACAAAGGACTTTTGAATGTCATTGCATTGGAAGAATATGAGAGTTGGGACTATTCCCTTTTACTGAGGAGAAATTCTTAAAGTTTTCAATCAATCCTGTAGGGACCAAAAGAAGGTAGGAGTTTAATTATTAATGACACTATTATAGAATTCATCGTATTTCTTTGTTCTTTATATTATTTGGCGAGGTTAGCCAATTCTGTGATTCAAGACTGCAATTAGATGGGAAAATGTGTAAAGTTTAGTTGGAGATAATTTAGCAATTTGCATTTGCAATTATGTTACGTTGCTTGTAGCTGTTCTTAGATACATATGACATGTATGTATTCTATTTGCCCGAGGTATTATGGACAAAGGTCTAAGGGAATGAGGGTATGAAAAGTATATTAGTATCTTTTCCTTTAGATAGTAAAGTTATAATACTATCAATAAGTGTTATCAAATTCGAGCTTTAATTATTTTATATATTTTATGAATTCAAGATTTTTTTGAACTATATCATATGGGAATTTTTATTTATAGAGCCCATGTTGGGTTTGACTTTCTTAGGCCATTTTTTTTTTTTGTATAAGTTTCTTTTACTCATCACTTGAAAATGGAGAAGATGATAAAAATTAATGAATAGTATTTACATGAAGATAAAATCATAAACTTCAGTTTATAATAGAAATTTGAGCGTATATGCATTATTATATGTATATTTTTGGATTGAAAATGCTTTTTGGTGGTTTGATACTTAGTGGGTGATGATTTCTTCAAAGAAAGTAAACTTGAAGCTAGGCATATATGATAGAAGAATGAAATTCCACATGGAAAAGTATTGTGATATAAAGGATTTTATTGTACAAAACTATGAGTCTACTGAGAAATTATTAGCCCTTAAACATATAATATCGCTAGAGACTTGGGAAAACTAAGGAGGTAGTGAAACATTGTGTATTGTCTGTAGGAGCAAATCGTTAAAGTATTGATCCTCATACAATTATCAACATGGAGTTTATGGGTTTGATAGGAAATTGAACAAAAGGTGGCTTGTACTCTATTATTGAATTTCCAATGGAAATAGGAAACTTAATATTTAGTTATTGGATTCTTCTGTTTGGAGGTTAGTATTCTCGTTATTTATTCATGTTCATTTTATGTGGATCGTTAAATGAGGTAATATAGAGAGGGTTTGAGTCTACGTCTTTTGGCCTTGAAGTTAGAAATAATGTCTTTTGTGACAATAGAGCTAGGTGTAATGAGATATGCATTTCTTATCTCTAAATCTTGATAAGTTGGGAGTAGTAATGCAAACCCCAGGTGATATGTGGTTATATGTGCTTGAATTGATTTGCATAGAATATCAGTGATATTGCATGATACTAAAGTTGATTGAGAATGATCATGATAGAAGTACCTTGATTTTAAAAGTTATCCAATTAAGGATTTGAGGGTTAAAACTTGGAAAGGTTCAAATATTGATAGTGGATTAAGTTTTCTTACGTAGTCTAGGCTATCTTGGTGTTGATCTACATTTCACCATACACAAGTTTAATGATATAGGGAATTGTATATATCTTACACTAAGTCTTAAAACTGTGGCTGCTATATGCACCATCTTGATGGAGACTATTGAGTTTTGACTAATATTACCTCAAAGAATATATGTATTTTGATTGCACTCGTAGTTCAGGCAATTAAATTTTGGATTGTAGGGTTTTCATTTTAAAGCCCTAAAATAGTGAAAACATTGTGTTTTTAATTAAGGCAATAATATTGAAGAAGGGTTGAGGCACCCATGGAAAGGGTATTACTTGGTCAAATGACAAGTATGGAGGATAACTAGTGCAGCGCGAATGAGATCCATGTGGTACAATATTTTACAATAAGAAGTTATCCAAGAATAAGGAAAGAAAACTAAGACATGAGTTGATAGCTGCATGAGTGGAGATCTTAGTCGATAGTAATGTAAAAATGACATGGAATGAAACAATGGATCAAATTTCATGGAAGTAAAATGTTACTAGGTTATTAATAAGAAATTACTTGACAAAGAAAAATTTGGGAGATTTAAGGAACAATGTGAAGCAACACCCTCCATTTTTATGTATAAACTGCATTTGAAGTTTCGAGGACGAAACTTGTTTTTAGGGGGTTAGAAAATGTAACACTGACACTACGGTGTTCGTATATTATTTCTGTTTTTGAATTTAATAAAATAATCCTCAATTTATATATATATATATATAGAAAATATTTAATTTTATTGATTTTCGATTTTGGAGTTTTTTAATTTTAATTTTTGGTATATTTTAAATACCGTTTCTGGGATTTGTAAAATAAAGTTAGTATAAAAATATATATATATGTAAATAATTATTTATTTATTAATTAATTTATTTACTCAATTAGCTATTTAAAAAATCTATTTATATAAAAATATATATATGTAAATAATAACAATAATAATAATAATAATATTAAAAAAAAAAAAACGAATTAGGGCTCAAAAGCCCTAATTCCTCTCTTCTCTCTATCTCTCTCTCCCTCTTCCTCTCTTCGCCTCTCCATCTTCCTGCGCCGCACCGCCCCGCCGCGATCCGCCCTCCTTTCCGCCGCGAACGGCCACCGCACACCACCCTCGTCTCTCCCTCACAGTCATTCTATCTCTCACCTTCTCTCTCTCGACATCTCTCTCTTACCCGCGAGTCTGTCTCTCTCTCCCTCTCGCGGTTCTCCGCCATCGTGCCACCCACAGCCGCCGCACGACCACCACTTTTTCTCTCTACCTCCTTGTTCTCTCACTCTCTCTTGGTTCCCTCCCTATTTCTCTCTCTATCACTCGCGATTCGCTCTCCTGATCTCCCCCCTCGAGGTCTCCCAATCTCCCTCTCGTGGTTCTCCGCCGTATCACCACCGTGAGCACCGCCATTCTCTCCTTCAACCACCAATCAACACCCCTCTCTCGTCTCCCTTCTTCTCTCTTCTCGCGTGCGAAGAACAGAGCTCTCTCACTCTATCCCTTGCGGGCTCGTGTGCGACTACAACACTGTTTCTCCCTTGTTCGTCCACGCTTCTCTCTCTGCCGTTGCAACAGTTTCTGCAACCTTCACAGAGTACCAATCTGGCAGTTAGCAGTAGATTCTCGAAAACCCTAAACTGTGATTCCTTCTCTACGTAGGTAAGAACTGGTTCCTGAGTTTGGTTATAGTTCTAGGGTTTAGTAATTTGAGTTAATTTCTAACATTTGCTTCAAATTTGGAAGCATTACAGGTTTCAGACTGAGTTGAATGACGTACGGAAGCTGGGTCGACAATCCGAAAACCCTTGGTGAGGTAAAATACTAATTTTTTTTTTCGATAAATTGAGTGAATCTAGGATAGAGAGATCTTTATATGTTTAGGATGTATTTAGATTTGATTTGAATGCATTTCTGAAGATCTATAATTGAATGTTAGGATTAAGTTTAGGCATTTACATAAATTAGGTTGTTTAGTATGAAAGAAGCTTGTCAAAGGATGAAAGATTCATATTTTGTTGATTTGAATGGTTTCTTTTAGAGTTTAATTTGACGAATGCATGAAAATAGTCGAAAAATTGGGATTTGAATTTAAGGATCGATGCGGTCTTTTCATTATAAGCTGTCCTACATATAGGCAATCAAAATACTATTTCCGTATGATGAAAATAGACTTCAATACTTTGAAAATGACATATGGTTTGAAGAAATCGGATGAGAATTGAAAAGTATATGATTTTTCAAAGATTTTTCTATTTTGTAGACAATTTATTAATTTACGCATGTTTCCGACTTTGAGTGGTTTTGGAGTTGAATTAGACTTGGTTTTGAATGTGTTACTTATTTATAAATGAAATGAAATTGATGACATTAGTGTGTATTCATGAATTGAAGAATTGAGATTTGTACAAAAATTAGAGAAAATGAAAATTGATGACATAATTATGATTTTGTATTAGGAAGGTCAATCGAGGATCGAGTAAGATTTCATTTGATTGAATTGTGAGTATATGCAAGTGTGTATGAGCTGAAAAGTGTGCATAATTTTTGTGATGTTGTGAATGTACATGGATATAATTGAGGTCGAGGTGTGAGAAATATGTGATATGTTACAATTGTAGTGACTTGCTTGGAGATTGATCGAGGGGAGCACAGTTTCGACATTTGTTGTGCATTATAGGGAGTGATTGACCCTCCCGTATACGGTGAGAGAGATTTATTTCAATGTTTTCGTTTAATATGTAAACCCTGCTTTACAACAGTTTGATAAATGAGCATGATTTATCGTGTGCTTAAAATGTTTTGACTGGTTTTGGAAATGATTTTTGTGAACCGATGGAGTGTCCAAAAATGTGGTTGAATTATGAAAATATGCATCCATGTGGTTGAAATGAATAATGTGCTATTTTATGCTATATGTTGCATTTGGTTTGTGAACCTGATTTACGGCACATATTTGATATGATATTGATTTTGGCCTTGAGGGCTGTGGTATGTATTGTTCCGTAGCTACGAAGGACACCGTGAGAGGCGCTTGGGTGGCGTCCAGATATGCCTAGGCCTGGGGTATCCCACGAGTTGTCGAGATGATATTTACGACACGGTACTAGCCAGGTTGAACCCGAAAGGGGGAGGATTTGGATACACTCTCGAAGTCTAGCACCTGAACGAGGTTTGTCGCCAACGTCGGGATAGAGAGCACTTTAAATAAAATCGTATATAACACCCCCGGTGCGCCTGTCATAGGTCGTGGTAGACCTCTGCCGGGACATTTTCGACTGGCAGCTCTATGATTTTAATGACAGTATTTGGATGCATATTTGACTTGATAATGCGTGTAAATGATATATTGTTGAAATGAAAAACATTATGATTTGAAATATGATTTGTATACTTATGCTTTGACACTCCAGTTTCACACCCCATATTACACGATTACATTGACCCACTCACTCACTGAGTATTCTTCCCTGAGTACTCACCCCTCCTCTTTCCCTCCCCAGACAGGATTATGGAGCTAGGGCGACGTATTTGGCTCTAGGGGTATGATAGCTTGTTGGTGGATTGGTGTTTACGACGGTGAGATTAAGTTTAAATTGAAATTATGAATTTCGTATTTTATTGTCGACCCTGCGTGGTCTTGATATTGAGGTCCGTAGTTGACCGTGTACATATTATGGGATGACTGTATAATTTTTGGACTTTTGTTTGTGAAACTCTCATTTCAATTGCATTGAGGCATTTGTAACTATTTAAAGTGTTAACCTGGGAATTTGTAATATATTTTTATAAATTTAGGTCCGCCCGGTATGGCGGCTATTCATGCTCTAGTTGGGCATGACAGTAGAGGTCTGTGGTTAGGACTGTTGTTGATTTGTTAGCCTTGCGTTGTTTGGATGTCGGTTGTGAGATTTGGTGGATTGTTTTGGAGAGGCCGGGATGGCCATTGGTTTAATTTACATGATGATTTTAATTTATACAGGTATACAGGTAAATTTGTACATGGGAGACCTTCGATTTATGGGGAGGTTCTGCCCGATTTTCTATAGAAATACAACCAGTATCCAGGGCAACGGGCAGCTGTTCACGATTCCCGGTTCAGGGCGTGACAGGAAATATCTGTCGTTAATTTTCCATCGTTAATACTTTCAGCGACAGAAATTTATGTGACACCCGTTTTTCTAGTAGCGTTTGCTAAAAAGTGTTAAGAGCATTCTAAAAAGACTTAGAGTGTGAAAGACTTGGCTAAAAGTTGCTTGGAATATCCAAATGAAATGAAGGAGAAAGAAAATAAAATGTAAGGAATTCAAGAAGTTTCAAGAATTATTAATCTCTCTCTCTCTCTCTCTCGCTTCCTCTCTCTTTATCTCACTTTCCATTTCACAGATAAACACTACACACATAACACAATTCCCTCAATTTCTCTTTTATTTTTTCAAAGTTGACTCACCACATGAAAAAGTAACAATAAATACTTTTATTAATTGCCTTCTTTGACTTTCTTAGCTTTTGTTTGCTAAAGAAAGGATGAGAACAAAAGGAGTGGATATTCAAAAAGTGGGAGTGGTTTTTAGATGTTCTAATTCAAGTTTTGGGCTTTTAAATGAGTTCAATAAATTGGATTCCAAAATTAAATCTTTAACTCAATGATTGGGCTCCAAGGTTTTGGGTTTCCACCACTAATTCAAACCAAACCTTAATTTAATTTGTTAATCCATCAAATTTTTTTGTTCACATTTACAATATCAAAATTTACTCTATAGACTATAATTCCTATGCAAAACTAAGCAATAATTTCAAGTTTTACACGTTGAGTATGAATGAGAAAATGATTTCAATTATGTTTTGTGTGAATTTTGAGATGGTTTTGAAATGCTTTATAATTGTGGTGTGCATATATTGAATTATTAACAAATCCATAACTCTACCATTGATCTTTGAACTATTTTGTATCATGTTACGATGGAATGATAACTATGAATTATGGAATTTCAATTTTATGTGAATGTTTGTTATATTGAATTTTGAAATGAAAATTTTGTAACATGGTGCATGGATAAAAAAAATGACTATTGTCTATGTCTTGCCATGGACCGAGACCATCGAAGTGGCATGATAAAGGTTGGTTTAAAAATTTGGTATAGTGGTAGGCGAGATAGAGAGCCATCTCAAGTTGTTCTTATAATAACATTGTGGCACCTCACAGAACGTTGGGCCAACGCCAAGGAAAAAGGGGGATATTCTATGAAAAATTATGAAAAATCCTTAGCGAATTCTACTGATGGCCATTAGTAGAAAAGTGGTTTTGGCAAATCCCAAGGATATTGAAAAGAAAATTTAATTTGTTTATTGAATTGGAATTTATAAATTATGATAGATTTGATCTAAACTCAGTTTATACAAATGACATTGTTTATCGCCTTGGAATATATTTTGACATGTAAGTTTGGCACCCACAACCCTTATTTATGTTCAATGTACCATTGCACTCCACTTACCGAGTATGTTATACTCATCCCTCTTTTCCTAAATTTTTTCAGAGGATCTCTTATTTTGTATAGTATGTTAATGTAACTTAAACAGAGTATTTAATGCTAGAGAGATTTTGTAGAGTAATACCTTGAAGAGATCTATGGTTGTTCAGGACTTGTTTTTCTTGATTATATGATTTCTGTGTCATATTCATATGGTTTCGATTCATGGAGGGTTTGTTTGTGACCAATGGAGTTTCCACATTTAGGCTAATTTGAAGAATGATTATGACTTTATTGTTTAAATGTGGGTTAATTAATACTAGTTTAGTTCTAAATAGTGATGGTAGTGTAATCATGAAAATATTGCCCTTTTGAGGAAATTGATGACTTGTAGCCACTTGTTTTCCTTGGTTCTTTTATTTTCTTGTTGAGTATATGCTTTTATTTTTCTTTTTGCCTCTAAGTATGGAGATTTCCTCATATGATATCCCTGTTTTTATCTCCTTGGTTCCAACTATTGATGTTTTTACATTTAAGTTAATTGACTTTTCATTGAAATCGTATGCCTTTAGTGGGGTTCTGGTTTTTGTTGACACCCTGTTATAGGATAGAATATTTTAAATAGTTCAAATCATTCATAGATATCACAACATCCATCAAAAGAAGAATGTTAGAAATTATGAGTATATTGATTCTTGATGGTTTCTATTCATGTTATTTTCATGTTTTGGTGGAGGTTGAGCTGGATCTGACAATGTGGTTGGAAGTGAACAGAAGAAAGTAGAAATTAGAAATTGTCAAGTTGATATAATAGTTCAAGGAGTATCAGAATACAAGTAGGCAGGAACCTAGACCACCTACTAAAGGGAAATTCATATGTGCTATTTTTAGGTGAGAATTTTATTGTATACTCATATAACATTCTAGTATATGGTAGGTCAAAATAACTAAGGCCACTAAATTGAGACTTTTAATCTTTTTTTTTTTTTGTTTTAAATCTTTTGGGCTATTGATGATACTTTTGGTGTTGGTATAGGTAAAGTTCTAAATCAAGAAGGGCACTACATTGCTTATTTTAGTGAGAAACCCAAAGAGTCAATGAGGGAAACAATACTTTCATCTATTCAATGTATGATTTTGTGTTTAAATTTTGAGAATGAAATTTCTTTTTAGAGGGTTAAGTGTTATAACACCGAAAAGTTTGATGTTTGAATTTTCAATTTGTTCTTCCATAGGATTCTCAAAGCATTGAGTAATTTAGTGGTAGAAAACCTTTTTGGTGACATGAAGTGTGCATAGGTTCAAATATCTTTGGATGCATGATTGAGAGATTATTTTCTATTTGCAGGGTTTAGACTTGACAAATAGACTTGTGATTTGTTGGGTTGGATTGTGATTGTGAAGTGTGTGAGAGGCAAATAGATTTGTGATTTGTTGGGTTGGCTTGTGATTGTGGAGTGTGTGAGAGACAAGTAGACTTGTGATGTTGGTGGCTTAGCTTGTGTTGATGGAAATGGAGGGACAAGTCCACTTGTGTAGGTTGGGTTGGCTTGTGTGTTTATTTTGATGGTATAGGTCGACTTCTACACTTGGCAAGTTACCTCTACAAGTGTACAGATTAAGGTTTTTGAGCGTTAGTTGGGTTGGGTCGATTTGCACAACTAGTGTGTCGACTCGGGTGGTCTACGGGTAGGTTTTTGAGGCATTGAATTCACACGTCGACTTATTCTAGGTTTGGGTCGACTTGCCTTCATGTTAGGTCGACTTGAGCCATATATAGTTTGAGCTATGGGTCGGCTTGTCACAATGCAGGTCGACTTGTTTGGGTGAATTTTGATTCTTTAAGAGTGTGAAATGACCAAAATGGGTAACCAAACCTAACTAAAACTTAAAAACAAGTGGGGACAAGATGGAAATTTCACTATACATTATATAAAGGGCAAAAAAAGCCCTAATCTCATTTCTCTTCCTCTTTATTTCACAAACTCGATAACACCACACAAGTCTGGATTGTGATATTAACTCCAAAAAAAAAAAAAAGAAAATGGACTATTTGAAAATTTTTATATTTTGTGAAATGTTGGAAAATAATTTTTTTTTTATGTAAATGTGAAATTTTGTCTTTTAGGGTGCACAAGAATTTCCTTAAGCTCTCAATTTTAAGTGTTCAGATAATTTATTAGTCGGTATTTGATAGAGTTTGATTTGTGTTTGGTGTCGACACTCACACTAACATAGACATGTTAAATTATTGAGTCTATGTCGACGAGAAAAAAGTTTCATGAGATTCAAATCGACACAAACTTAATTTGTTGATACAAACCTCCTCATGTCGACACGACTTTAATTTTGTCAATAGAGGATACTAGAGTCAACAGTTGTGTCAGCCACTCTGATTTTGGACAAGTGTCGACATAATCCTATTTTAGTCGACACCAACACCCCACATTAAACTTCTTGGCTGCTTTCTCTTAGGTTGTTGACAGTTGCAAATTCTTGTCAGCATTTGTCCTCTCGATATTACCTTCTCGGTACTTTTGTCTCTAGTGTCGACACAAGTTTGGTTTCTATCGACACTTGCAAATTTCTATTGACAAATTTGTAATTCTAGTCAACTGGAAAATTTTAGTCGACACTGGTTTGTCAAATTTTGAATTCTAGTCAACTTGAAAATTTTAGTCGACATTGGTTTGTCAAATTTCGAATTCTAGTCAATTTGAAAATTTTAGTCGACACTTGTACAAATTTCTATCCACAAGTGTTCTTCAATTTCAAATTCAAGTCGAATCCTTCTCCGTACTAGTCGATACCTTTCCATCTTTCTCTAAATTAAGTCTCCAAGATTTAGTCAACATATTGTAGACAAATGTCGACATGTACCCTTGAGAATTTAAACATTTAACATGGAGAAATGTCGACATATTTGCTTTCCTTAAGAATTGTTCCTTGAACCTCTTGCTCTCCAAAAAGGTTTTCACTATTACACCACCTAAACACTTTGATTATAAATTACACAAATTATATTATATCGCATATTATCAAATATTTTTAATTTTTAAATATTTCTAATTTATTTCTCATAAATTACATTTTTTTTTCACATTTCCTTGCTCATCACCAAACATGTCATTCTCAGATTAAATAAAGTTAAGTACTTAAACTCACTTGGGTGACCTTCACAACGACCCAAAAGGACACACTGGACATCAGAGAAATTTGGAAATATGAAAGGGATCACTAAGCAAATACTGAAAAATGGATTTGTAGATAAAAAGAAGAAAAAGAACATATTGGACATATGTGCAAATTGAAAATGGAGAAGGGCCATTAGGTAAATATTAAAAATGGGTTGAGAATAAAAAGAATGGTTGAGGTTCTAGAATATACGAAGACCAAAGAAATTTACTTCTCCTTCTTTTTCTAGACTATTCTTCTGTCTTTTTCCAAATCTAATCGACTCACCACAAAATCTCTAGAACAAAGGCTCCAACCTATTCATCCAACTCTCTAAAATTAGATTTTTAGTCTTGAATCTTGGAGAAAAGTTAAGATTTAGTGCTGTCACCAAGAGAGAAAAATTAGGGTTTTAGTGTGACCCAAGTTTGAAAGATCTTTGAAAACTAAAATCAAGGGTTTGGTGTAATCCAAACCAGACAGATCTCTCAAGACATGATCAAGGCAATATAATTTTTCTGGCCCAAGTTTTAATAAG
Source organism: Dillenia turbinata (assembly GCA_037126225.1). Taxonomy (NCBI): domain Eukaryota; kingdom Viridiplantae; phylum Streptophyta; class Magnoliopsida; order Dilleniales; family Dilleniaceae; genus Dillenia; species Dillenia turbinata. The sequence goes on along the minus strand of JBAMMX010000028.1, from coordinate 2,751,059 downwards.
TTTAATTACTTGTCCGTTGGGATTTAAAGGATCTTTAAATTACAGAAAGTGAGAGAAAATTTGGATTTGGATGTTAAGGTTTCCGGTTAATTTAGATTAATGAATATTGATATTGTTAGTTACTTGATGACAACTAGTAGGAGATGGATTGAGCTAATCGAAATAAGACCATTTATCATGGATAGATCTGGGAGTGACCACCCTCCCTAAATTGTGAGTTAATGGTTTGTTATATTTGTGAATAAGAAATGATTTTTCATGATTTTATAAAATGATTTTTCTTAACTTGTTTTTTTTTTATGAAATGTTTTGCAATTGTGGAATGTCCTTAAAAATGTATAGGATTACAAATAGATTTCGAGACATGCTGAATTTTTCCTGCGAATGATGTTTGTTGGATTTATGAACTATGAAACTTGGTGATTTATATGGCACATGCTATGAAGTTTATACAATGGTTTATATATTGGCTATGAGATATGAGCCTGAACCCCTGTGGTGCATGTGTGGGGTGTAAGCACCCAATTTATGAGATGACCGGTCTAATGTCTTAAGCTTCCATGAGCCGATTCGAGGGGGCGGCATGGAGAGCTTGATAGATTTGAGGGGTTAGGCGGTAGAGAGATATCCCCGAGTCCATTTCGGGACTATTTGGTTGCACCTTTGAAGAGGCCGTGAGCTAATGCTGAGGTTAGGGTTGATGTTTTATAACCGATAGTAATGAAAACCCCTTGGTGGTTCTATCAAATGGGCCGGGCTAAGCTATCAGTGGAGAGATTTTGAGACAAATTCCATGATGTTGGTAAAGTATATATTGTGTTATGAAAAAGTCATGGCTCTTGATGTAAATGTTTGAATGATTACTTGATATTTCATTGGAACATAAAAATTTTTTGAGATTATTGTTTGACACTTCCACACTCACCACTCACTCACTTACATAGTTATGTCATTGCACTCCACTCACTGGGTATTTTTATACTCACCTCTCAATCCTCTTATCTCTTTTCAGATAAAGTATAGAAACAAGATCATCTCATCGATACCTAGATCTAGCTAAAGAGAAGAGCTATCCAGGATTAACTATTGGTATTGGTCTAATTTAATTATGGATATTTTTGGAAGCATGTAGACGGATCCATTGGAGGGCATTTCTAAACTCTTTTTGTATAATATTTTATATACATATTTTCCTTACTTTTAAACTTATATTTGGGAATTCATATTTTGAAATATTAAATGATCACTTGCTCTTTAGATATTCTGAATTCAAGTGATTTGTGAACCGGATTTCCTTAACGTGATGCAATATTTTCATAGCCTTGTGGGATCTTGGGGTGTGTGTTGGTGATTACATGTGCTTCTAGATCATGCGACGGTTATCACATGCTCGGACCTGCGGGTTGGGGAGTGACAAACTCCCTCTCCCTCTCTCATTTTTGCCTCTCTGTTCATCTCTCTCACTTCGCTCTCCCTTTCTCCTTTGGTATCCATCGAAGCCCTTCCAAAACCCATAGATTGGAGTCTCCAAACTTTTAAGCAAACATCAAGAAGATTAAATCTAAAAAGAGAGAACTAGATTTTCTAGTGAGAGAAAACTTAGGGTTTTGAGGTATTTTAACTTGGAAACAAAATCGACAATACAAATCGAGACAATGACTTTTTGCTCATCTTAGATTTGAGTGTCACGCCCCGATCCTTAGATCAAGCACGCAACAACCGTCGCATTGTCTTGGTACACGGGCAGAACCTCCCCATATACTGAAATTCCACAAGGCTACAAACAGTACAACAATCCATCCCAATACACAATCCATTAAAAATAAGAAAAATCATATAACAATACACATGCAACGAACCCATTCGGTCCATCCCTATATACACAAGCACACATCGGCACACAATTAGGGAGAGGGTACCTGTATATGCAAGCATGCAATAGGGCCATCTTAGCCATTCCAGAATTTCTCAGTATAAATAAAGCATTTAACATATAAGAAATCCCAAATCATAGTCGTAGGATTTTACTAATACTTGCCTGAAGAAGACAAGTCAGCATCAATAAAGTTCAAACGATATAAGATGTACAGAACTTCGTGAAATCGAAAGAAAGTATCGAAATTCAATATTACAAACCAAATGTCCCACTCAAACAATGAGCTTTACCAAAATTGGAAGTTAAAAGGAAATAAACAAGTTCCAAACAAACTCCAACACAAACTATGTAAGGATTCCATCAATACTTGCTCCTATATATAAAACAAGTATTGATTTAATCCCTAGCAAAAGAATTATACAAGTCTTCCCTTCCATGGATTTCAAAATCAACCAAAATAACTTTGCTTCACTGCAATACCTATACCAGTCAGCAGATAATCCTTCTCAAGCTCCGATTGCTGCACAAACCAATGTTTCCTCTGAAAAATGTTAAAAAGAGGGGTGAGTATTGGGAAATACTCAGTAAGTGGAGTGCAATGGTATGATTGTGTGATAAACGAGGGGTGAATTGGGAGAGTCAAAGTATCTCATAAACATCACTTTATATATATAAAAGCACTTTCAGTAAATCAAGATAATTCAGAAACTATGCATCCACATCAATTATTCTTTCAGAAAATCCTGGGGTCCCATCGAAAACACTTCCGTCCTAAGTTTGGCCAAACCCAGACGGAAGCCCGCCAAGGAGTTTTCTATTTTAGTATTTCAAAACACTACCTCCTTCTGGCGTTGGCTCGTACCTCACCGGCGTGCAATCCGGATAGTACGACGTGGCAGAGAAGAGGCCGTGTCTACCTCCCTCGCAATAAAACCCCACCCACGTCACCCCATCGGGTCACCCCGTGGAGGGAATGACTATAACCATTACACTCGTGCACCATCATTTCACAAACATGCCATTTCACAATCGTGTGTCATCATTTCCAACAAATAATCATCAATCTCATATCATAGCAATTTATAAAGCAATATCAAATAACATATGACACATATGCATTTATAAACACAGTGGATGCATTCATATTTCATAATTCAGTTTAGACATTCCACAATCACAAAACAATGTATATAAAACATGTAAAAATCTTTCAAAAATCATTTTCAAAAGAGTTAAAATAGTTTTGCTCATTTATAACCCAACGGACCTTTCACTCACCTCTAGGGAGGGTACCCACTCCCTATTTCCACAATTAAGCCAAAATAACTCTTTTCGAATCTCCAAAGGCCAACCTATACCAATCAACACAATTAATCATCAATTAAGGCTCCATTAAATGGTTTTCAAATTTTCCTTTATTTAAAATAGCCTTAACTTACACAATCACATTTTTAAACTCTCGTTTTATCAATCTAGGATTACTTCCCCTATCAATGATTTTAATTTCCAATATTCCTCAATTTTACCAATTTTCTCCCGAATTTACATAACCCTAATTTAATTCATGTCAATTTCAATTCAAACTCCAATGAAAACTATACAAATCAACCAAACAAAGCTCTACTACTATCTAAAATATTCTATCATGCCACGCAACCTAATTTATATCAAATTCTCTATTTAATCTAAATAAATTCATATGAAATTTCAGGAAAATACATTTCCTTTGAGTCTAACACATTTTCAGAATATATATAGGTATAATCTCTACCTAAATTCAACAAAAATAATTCGAATATTGAAGGGATTGAAAATCCCTCACCTAAGGTTTTACAATTCGTTGCTCTCATTTGAATTCCTCCTCAACCCTATTTGTGATCTGCAATACTACAATTTTGAAGTAAGGTTCAGTAATTTAAACTTATTTACTAAAGAAATTCAAAACCCTAGGGCTAGGGCTAGGTACCGATCCTTACCTATGCAGAGAAAGAATTGCAGTCGCAGCTAGGGTTTTCAATGCTCTACGGTTCGGCCGGCTTGGGGCTTCCGCGAAGGTGGTAGAAGGGACTTGCTTATAGAGAACACCGCGCGAGCGAGGAGGAGAGTGAGGGCGCTTCGCATGCGAGAGAGGGTGAGATAGTGAGAGACAGAGAGATGGTGCGAGAGAGACAAAAAGACAGTGAGATAGAGTGACTGTGGCTCGCGGTGGTCAGAGCGCGGCTGTGTGCGGCGGAGGAGCAAATCGATTGAGAGAGGGAGAGTAACGGAAGACGAGAGAGAAATCGCGAAGGAGAGAGACGAGAGACTGAGTGAGAGAGACGAAGGAGGGAGATAGATTAGGGCTTTGAGCCCTAATTGAATTGGGGGGAAGTGCTGGGTTTTGGCTAAAACACAGCGCTTCCTTCCTCTTTTTTTTTTATATATATAAATAAATGTATATACGTATCCATATATATTTATACTCACATTTCACTAAATTTTTAAATTTTATAAAAATTTGATTCACCACAAATCGCGGACACGGCATTATATATATATATACCCAAAATTTCAATTTAATACCCTAAAATCAAAAATAAATATAATTTCAAAATTTTCTATTTTATTATAGAAATGTTTACAAAATATCTAGCATCAGTTTTTTGGTATTACATTGAGTTTATTTTGGTTATATTTAAGTCTTATGTAGAGATTGGAGGAATGTGAAATTTGGGAATTTAGGGTTAGGGTTTATGAATATTGTGATTTGGGAAAAAATCGTGAATGATAATAGTATATTGATGCAAATGGGTTGTGATTGATGAAATTAGAACATACATTTTTTTTCAGAGAAAATTAGGATTGTGCTATATTGAGGAAAATTCATAAACCCTAAAAATGGACTTGATTTAACATTGAATTCATATTTATTATCTTAGAATAAAATATTTGAATCCAAAAAAGAATTATCCTTGGATTAATTGTGAATTGGGAATGTTCACCCTCCTAAGAGGTGAGTGATTTCGTACTTGTATTTAGATAAGAAAAATGTTTTTATTGAATTTTCTAAATAATTTTTGAAATTTGGATTTATATACTTAGTGTGTGTCAAATATCCCAAAGGTAGAATTTTGAACTTTTATGCATCTTATATGTGTTAAATGAATAAATATGTCATGTGAATTTATTGATGATGAACATATTGTCATCTTGATTACTACTGAGAAATTATTCAAATGAATAGCACATGAAATGGATTTATAATTTTTGTGAAATGGTGTAAAAATGCTTTGGGGAGAACAGTTGATCCCCAAAAAATGACTAATTATTTCCTGCCATGGCCTGACCCGATGGGGTGACATTGTGGAGTTAATAGATATGGACATAGCCATTCATGATTGAATAACATATTATCTAAAAGGTATGGGATAGTCAGTTGTACCACTAATAAAAACCATAACCAACGTCAATGATGGGAACATTTTATTTAACATAAATTATTAGAATCCTTGACGGTCTCATGCTAGGTCGTGATAGACTTTTGTTAGGAACAATGATTTTAGGTTGCTTCATGTTTGAAAATGCAAAATTATTGGACGCGTATGAGATTTAAATAATGATGACTGTAAATTATGATGATTTTGGGAACATTGGTTTTGAATTTTATTTTTATTGAATAGAATTGAGAATGTCATGATGGTTTGAAAAATATATGTTTGATATATCCATCATACAAATTTTGTTTTTATACAACTTGTATATCACTAAGCAAATATAGTGTATACTCACCCCTCCACTTCCATTCTTTCAGAGAAGTCTAATTGAGACTTGTGGACATTTAGGGTGATTTGAAGAAGCTTGTTTTGTTAGATTTCTCTAGATACTCTTTCTCTTTGACTCGCGGTATTAGTGGACCTCAATAGAGGCAAACTATGTAATTATTTTGGAAACCTATTTTACATTATGTTTATTTGGTTTGGAATTTGTTTGGTTTGTACACTTAAAATTGAGGATCTCCCTTTTAATTTCTTGAATTTTCTTTAGGATTTGTTTTCTTGGTAGAAATTTGCTATGGATCCCTTGAATAGAAACTTGGTTTAAAATTTGTGATTTTGTTTAGAATTGAATGATCAGATTGACCCAATGCATGCATATTTTGAGTAGGAATAGATCGGGTTGGTCTTTTGATTGTGTGATGAATATATCTAGTTTATTTTAGAAATTGGATGAATATTGATCAATGCCTTATGGCACCTTGGTGTACGAATTTGGTTTACCTATATTCCAAGGTAACATAGCGATTGTCACGTGCTCAATTCAAGAGTCGGGGCATGACATGAATTACTAGATGTGGGCTCTTATTAGGTTGTGAGAGTGAAATGTTTTTTGTATCTTCATCTTCAAGCTTTTTATATCTGAAATATTTTCAACTATCACATTCTTATAAATACTAGGATGGTATTTCGTCAAAGGGTATGAGAATCAAAAATGGATTTAAAACTTATATAAATTGTTTGGATTAACGAAATGAGAATAAAACTCAAAAATTATAGATTTTGTGAAACTCAAATAAAATAATGGGTTTCAGTTTAAATCCATCGATGAAAGCTAAGAAAAAAAATTTATCATTTTTTTCCCACTCCCTCACTTCCCTCCATCTCTCGCAACCATGCTCTCTTATACTTTAAACCGCACCACCACCACTCTCTCTCTCTCTCTTCTCCACCACAACAGACCCTCTCTTCTCCTCCTTCCTTCCCCAAACTCCTTTCCCTCCCCACCCATCTATACCCAAAACCCATCCAGAAACCCTCCTCCACCATCTTTGCCACTGTATCGCTGCTGCCTCCAAACCCCCAACCCCAACAACTCTACCAACCCTTCTACCTTCCCCCAACTCCTCTTCCCTCCCAAATCATCTCCATCCCTTCCTTTGACCGCATCAAGACCCTAGCTAATCGCCTTAGCCTCTAGTTTGATTACGCCCCTTTAATTACTTCCCTCATCCAAAATAACTTCACCTCTTCCTCCGCCTAGGGAAGTCGCTAGGGGAGGATAGATACGTCTTTTTTTTATCTACATGTTACAGATCAACCTACCAATTAAACAGGAAATTCTAAGCTATGGGTTGAGAAGTAGCCAAGGTTAGACGGTCGGCAAGGAAGGAGGAAAACAAAAGTCGGTTACTGTAGCAAAGGAGAGAAGAAGCGGAAAAAACTGAGGAGGTTTATTCACACTTTCAAAAGGGCAAAATTTTTAATAAAAAAATAATTATCATACATTTTTATCATAAAAATTTATCAAATATTTTTTATCAGAAATAAAATTGATAATTATATAATTCTCATTTTAAAAGATATTCAAATCAAATATCAAATAATAGTAATCATATCAATTCTAGAATTTAAACGAAACAAAAGGTATTAGATTTTGATTTTGATTTTGATTCTTAAGTTTTTTTATTTTAATTCTGATTTTGATTTCGATTTTGGTTTCTAAGTACGAATCAAGCGCTCTCTAATTCCTTTTTCATTAATTTTCAAAAGATGAACCTTTACTCTAGTATATCTCTCTTGTTTTTTTTTTTTTTTCATTTTTTGCAAAAATTACAAAACTCACCGGCAATTTTCCTACCATCTTTCTCTGTTTTTTTTTTCAATTTTATTCATATATTTCCATAAAATACTTTTTGTTTTCATCTCCAAATGCTAAAGAAAGCACACCGCTGTCATTGGAATTAGAATTAAAACTTGAAGATGTCATATAATAAATTATAACGTGATAGAAAAAAAAAACAAAAATAAGATATCAAAATTCAAAAATTTAAATTGATGAAAAAATACAGACAATTATTGTTCTGAGTAAATATAATAAAAAGTAATTAAACAACTAAATAAATAAAAAAATAAATCCAAATAAATGCTCTAAATATAATTCTTAATCCTAATTTCAAAATAAAAAATTAAAACCTAAATTATTAATAGAACATATGGACCATTAACGTACCAATATAATAATAATTTTAAATTATTATTTTTTACTTTTGTTTTATTTTCTGAAGATGAAATTAGAATCCTAATTATTAAATAAAAATTATCAAAATTAAAATTAAAATTAAAATTAAAATACAAGACCATCTTGAAAATAGACATGAAAGGATAAAAGCACAATAAAAAATTAAAAAACCAAACACGCCTTTAAACTACGTCGTGGAGCACGACGAAATCGAAGGAAGAGGCACTTCCCCCTAATCGGCGGCAATGGGACCGGACGACGGTGAAGGGCGGACGAAACTCGAAGAAGATGAATGGTGGCCGGCAGTGACGATGCTTGAAGATTCGAATGGTGGCCGGTGAGTTGCAGACAGTGGAGTAATCTAAGAAGACAGAGGGTGGCCGGTGAGATGCAGATGTGAAGTAATCGAAGGAGACAGAAGGTGGACGATGGATTGCAGACGACGGTGCTCAATTGAGTTTCGACGGTGAAACAGAGGCGTTGGCGATGGCGAACGATGGCAGAAATTTGGGTTTTGACTGCAAATAGAATGGGCTGAATTCGGGGAGAATAGAAACAGAGATAGGTAGTGACTATTTATTCTTCCCCACACACCAGAAAATCAATCTATCAATTTCAGGAGAAATTTGATTGCTTAACATGAGTAGCACACAGCAGAAAATCAATGATCATAAGCAAACCTACTCTAGAATTCAATTTATCAACCTGATCTACATTACATGAAAACTAAAATAAAACCTATAACTGCTAATTTCGATCTTACCCACTCAGGATATTCTCTCTCTTCAAGATATTGATAGCATCAAAAGTTACAACGGTAGCAATTCAAACAGGCATAGAACTCAGCTCACCATTAAAAAGGAGAAGAACAAGTCCTTTGATCATCATCTACTATTCACCTCTTCAATCTTTTCCACAACTTCCTCCATTTCCCATCTACTCTCCACACTCTCTTCGCAACAAGCCAAGCCAATCTTCAAAAGCTTCCTCATTTCAGCTTGACTATTCATGGTATTCCTCATTTCCTCATCAAAGACTTCATTTTCTCTTGCAATAGTATTAACCCAAGCCTTTAACTCAGCATCATTAGCGTTGCCTTGTGTGAGATAGAATGTAGGAAATTTCCCTGTCAATATTTCGAGGATTATTACTCCTAGGCTCCATACGTCGGCTTTTCTTGTCAGTTGTCTGTGCTTTACAAAGTCCGGTGACTTGTACGCAACTAAAAGATGATGTATGTACTCGGTGTTGATCACCGGGGCTAGAGTGTAGTCCATCAATAGAGGCTCATACGATTGGTCTAAAAGCACATTTGAAGACTTGAGATGACCATGAGGGACAGCCAAGGTTGGAAGTTCATTGTGGAGGTATAGCAATCCCCTTGCCACTCCTTTGACAATTTTCAATCGGGTCGGCCAATCAAGTGCTGGCTTTTCTGCATTATGGTTCCCTGAAACAATTGAAATGTAGTTTAACTTGCAATTTTTTCTAAAATGGTATTGTACAAACGTAAGTAACATAAAAGATGAGATCAAAATGTACATGCCACTCTTTAGACGCCTATGGAGAGGGAGTTTGAGAAAGCATCTATGACAAAAACAAAAAAAAACTATTTGCTATTTTTGCACAGGGCTCTGCTGCAGCAACAAGAAAGCATCAATATGGAGGCTTGTGGAAAAGGGAAACTAACCATGAAGATGACTAGCCAAGCTGCCATTATCAACGAAGTCACTGATCAAAAGTTTCTCGTCCCTCCTATAATAATATGCCACAAGAGGAAGCAGATTCGGATGATTTAACCTCCCTATCCTTCTCATGTGCTCATGGAATTCTTCTCTTCCGACCTTGTTCATTTGTTTAAACCTCTTCACAACCAATGCTTCACCACTCATAATCAAGGTCTTGTAGGAAGCACCACAACTACCACTACCTAGTACTTCTGCTGAGGCTGTCAGCAAGTCTTGCAAATCAAATGTATCTTTCTCCTTGTTGACAAAAGACAACTTCATGCTGTCTGCCTTCTTTGTGCTCTTTGCATGCTCTGTAGTAGCAGCGCGTGGTGTTCGAGTCTTTGGAGATGGTGAGTTGCTTTGGTTTCCCAAGGATGATTGCAGCCTCAAATGCTCTGTTCGGTTCATCCTCCTCTTAACAATGTATATGCCAATTATTATGACAGCCACAAGTAGGACAAGTCCCAGCAATATGGCCAATAGGATGAGAGCAGCCTTAAGAGGCTTTGTATCCGCAGGCGCCTCAGTTTTTCTTGCCGCTTCACAACGCTCTAGAGGTGGACCACATAAATTCTTGTTCCCTGAATCCAAAAGAAAAAAGAAGATGTGTTAAGGCATGAAGTTTATTGGAGAGGGGAATGCGGGGAGAGGAATGTGATTTGGTGCAGATGTCTTGACAGATTCGTGTTTCAGATGGCGAATTATTTGCCAGTTTGTGGAGGTTTGAGTCTTACATCAGCGAACTCCACTTGTAAAAGTATGGTACATAATCTTGCATAATTTATTAACGGTCAATCAATTTAGTGAAATAGAATATAAATTCTTTTAATCAAATCTCATATTTGAAATCTAAAATTAGAAAAGCTTACACCGAGAGAATCATTCTCTAAATAGAGTCTTACTGATACTTGAATTGAATTAGTCAGATCATGACTTAAATAAAAAAAATAATATTGCATAATTTTTATGGTTACCATAAAGTTCTCCAGCATTGTGTCAGAGCCACCATAGCCTAAGCCCATTTTATCAACCCGTTAGTTTTGGTGAGGTGAGGAACCTAGCGGGTCATTGTGATATATAAACTCCCTAGATCACTTCACTCTCTTAATTATAGGTTTTGGTTTCGAGTTATAAAAATAGAAAAATAAAATTTGGAAGAACAAATCTTTAATGGATTCTATAATTTTCAAACTGAATTAGTTAAGCAAAATCAATATATCGATCGATAAAAACCATAAAAAAAAAATCATTAGGCAAAAGTTCCCTAAATATAGAACATGAAATTTGTCCACTTCTGGGGTGGAGCCAATATGGAGGTTAACCATGTGTGTGAGGGGAATGTAACTTATATGGAGGCTAACAATGTTATATTAATTAATTCAATCTGTTAAGATAATCGTGGCACATAAACCTTGTCAGACAAAAACTCTTTAAATTAGAACATAAAATTTTATTTTTTCTGGCGAGGAACTTATATGGAGTTCAACCATCTCGGGAGGGGAATGTCGTATTCCTAATTAGTTAATTTAATCTGTTAACTTCGTTGTAATACATAAACTTTTTTGTTAAAGTAAAGTCCCCTAACATAGAACACGAAAATTCTTGTACCAAAAAAGCAACGTAGAAATCAGTTTAACACATCACAAATGGAAGTAGAGCATAGGAAAATCAATTTAAATACCTGAAAAGAAGCTTGCATTTTGCTTTTGTAGGTTTTGGGGGATTGGTCCCTCCAAATTATTATTAGACAGATTCACTATTCTCAACCCCTTTTGTTGAAATTCTGGTATCTGACCTTCAAAATGGTTTCCATCAAGCCTCATCAGCAAAAGCTTAGGCAATGAAGCAAGAGAAGACGGGATTTTACTCGTAAAATTGTTATTTGCAAGATAAACTTTTTTCAAGGACCTCATGCCAGCAAAGGTGTTATCTGGTATCTCCCCAGAGAAACGATTATTCGACAGAAAAAAAGATTTCAATTTCCCAAGTTTTTTCATATCAGGCAATGGAGAACTGAAATCATTGTTCATGAAACTAAAAGTTCTCAAATAAGGCAATCGAGCTAATGCATCGAGGTCAATGACACCGGACAAGCCCATATTTTCCAGTCTCAATCCCCAAATATATCCATTTGTGCAAAGCACACCATTCCAATTGGCCTTTGTGCCATTGCAAGGACTTTTAGACGGATCCCAATTGTTTAAGGCGCCGGTATGGACAAGGGATTGCTTGAACTTTAGGAGGGCATCAGCATCTCCCTCACCATATGAAATGACTGCAGATGACAGGATGATGAACAGTGTGAAGATCAAGTTGCTAGCTGATGAGCGCACAAGCCATGCAACATGCGCGCCCATATTCTGCACGTATGACCTCAATTAGTAGGTGGACAAAGAGTTTTGATAGGGAAAAACTTGAAGGTCTTTTAGGGTTTTGATGGCATAGGGTTTATTTGTTATTTTGGTTTTTTCTCTTTCCCATTTTTTTGTTCTTTTGTTTTCTTCTCTGATATTTTTTGGTAGGTGAGAGTGAAATGAGATAGTTGCAAGGCCTTGAAATGCCAACATTAGAAAGTTCAATCGAAGGACATAGAGAAAGCACCCCCCAAAAAATAGTGAATTTGACTAATTCTGGTTTTGTTGCCATGACAGCATATGTATATGGTTTTGCAATTTAGAGATGATGAGCTGTGTGTGGGAGAGATGTATGGCTGGCCTTCCAGTTGTGTCCTATTTTTTGTTAACAGAGTAGTCTGATTAACAAAGTTCACACTCAGGCAAAGAGATATCCCCAAGGCATCAAATATATAAGCGCATTATATCTTATTTTGTATCAACTTATTCAGATTCTATTTTATTTTATCTACATAATTTTTAATTAAAATAAAAAAAATTAATTGTTTTGTAAAATTAACAAAAATTAGTACTCTATAAATAATTTATCATATTAAAACAATACAAAATAACACGATTTTAGCGACGAAAAAAATTCGTCGTCATTTAACGACGAATTTAGCGACAAAAACCAAAATTCATCCCTAATTAGCAACCGATTATTTTTTGTCGTTAAAATTAGCGACGGATTCATATCATTCGCTAATTTAGCCACGGATTTAAAATCCGTTGCTAAATTTAACGACGGATTTATATTTTCATCGCTAATTAGCAACATATTTCGTTTTTTGTAGCTAAATATAGCGACGAAAAAAAAAATCTGTCACTAATTAGCGACGAAAAATGAAATCCATCACTAATTAGCAACGAAAATATAATCCGTTACTAAATTTAGTAACAAAAAAAATTCGTAACTAAATTTAGCAATAGAAAACAAAATTCGTCGCTAAATTTAGTGACGAAAACATAATCCGTCGCTAATTTAGTGACGAAAAATAAAATCTGTTGCCAATTAGTGACAGATTTGAAATCCGTCGCTAAAATTAGCGATGAAAAACAAAATCCATCACTAAATTTAGCCACGGATTTAGCTATTTGTTGTTAAATTCGTCGCTAAATATAATTTTATATTTTTATTAAATATAATTTTATGTTTCTATTAAATATATATTTTTAATTTATATTTTTATTAAATGGAGGTGTTGATTTTTATTAAATATAATTTTATATTTTTTAAATATAATTTTATGTTTTTATTAAAGATAATTTTGTAATTATATTAAATATAACTTTATGTTTTTATTAAATATAATTTTGTATTTTGTATTTTTGTTAGATTAGGGAATTATATTTTTAATGGTGAGAGTTAGAAAAAAAGTATAAAAGTAAAAAAAAAAAGTATATTAGATAAGTTAATGTGATATAGTGGTTAAGAGCGTTTCAAACAACTCTTTAAATCCAGTTTCTAATCTGGGCAAAAACACATTTTTTACAAAAAAAATAAAACAGCAAAAGGTGGGCATGGACGGGCAAGCAGCAAGGGGCCGGGGCGGTGGTGTGCGGTGGCTGGCAGGTGGGTGGATGGGTTCTACAAATAAAAAAATTAATTGCGAAGCGATAGATTTGGATTTATCACTAAAATTAGCAACGGAAACTGATATCCGTCGCTAAATTTAGCGACAGAAACCCAAATCCGTCGTTAAATTTTTGCAATGCATTATTAGCGACGGAAATTTTTCTGTCGCTAAATTCGTCTCTAAAAGTTTTAGCGACGAATTTTTCTAAAATTTTCGTCGCTAAATCCGTCGCTAAACCTTTATTTTTTTGTAGTGAAAATCTAATCTAATATTAGGTTTTCTAAACAAGATCTTGTGAGATCTAATTAAAGCCAAGCTCTCTCTCTCTCTCTCTCTCTCTCTCTCTCTCTCTCTCCATCATAGGCTAGTCCTGTGACCTAAGTCTCACTCAATTTTAGGACATGGCTTAAGCTACCATAAACATAGGGACAAAGCCAAGCTTTCTCCCTTGGTGAGCCAAAACAAGATCAAGATATAAGAAAAAATCGTGTTTTATTATGTTGCAAAACCTAGTTTTCACAATACTCATGACAGAAAAGCTTGCTTTGCAAAGTTGTTGAAACTAGAAGTGTTTACACAAAGCATATCAAACTATCAACGGGTGGAAATGTCATCTATTTTACACTTTCGATTAACCATTGATAAAGTTTTGAAATATTAGACAATTTTCCCAAATTAAGATCCCACCAAACAGCAGAATACTGATGTCGTAGTTGAAACCATAAACGATCATTGGGATAAAATTTTTCAATAGATTTGTGGATTTTTGCAATATTAAATGATTTGAAGGAGTTTTTGGGTGGAAGTTCAAATGCCTCTTGTTAGAGGTTGGTTGTAACTTCACAGATACCGGCTCTTAGTTGACTCGAATAGTTGCCATCAAAAGGGTATGAGACATGCAAAAACCATTGAAGGGTGCTCCGGCAAACGAGACTCCTACGCTCAAGTCAGAAAGAACGGTTTTCGAATGTAAAGAAATCGACTGAGAGTTTGGAAAGGGAGAGGTTCTCTGTGATGAGTGTGCTCAATGTGTGAGGTTCAAGGAACATACCTGGCTTAGAGAGTTTTAGGATATCTTATATCTCCGAGAGTTGTACGTTGTCAGGGTGGTTCAACCATATTTTCCTTACTGAACCGATTCAGAAATCTCAGAGTTCAATATTTTGAATTGATTGTGATTCTCTTCTTTTTAGGAAACTTTCATCTTCTGATGAGATCATTTTCTTAACTGAAAGATCCTAAATACGCTACTTTCAAATAGGGAATCGAATCTATTAGAATAATTTGACCTTTTCTTGGAATCGCTGGAGCTGTTGACTATCGATCGGTCGTTTAACCGATGAAGGGTCTTCAGAGTTTGTTTGTTTGATGGACCAACAATTGAATGTCCAATCGGGGTGGTTATTTTCGCTTGATGAATCACGTTGGATTGGCGGGACGATTGAGGCTTTGTTGTTCGGGAGATCTAGGTGATTGAGACCCTTCGGTAAATAGTCATCAGGAATATTGAACATCAATCAGTAGCTGTCCTTTGTGGGCATTTTACGTAGACCTTTCAAGTGTTGACTCTTTTAGCTGAGCCTAGAAGTATGTCATATCATTTGCCCTCGACTCATGGTTTTCTTGGTAAAAAAGCGCAATGAGTAGATACTTATTCAGGCGAGGCGTGCTTAATACGTCACAAAAGCGTAGGGATGCTAGGTTCGTCCTAATCCATTCCATGAACGTGGGTGTGTCTCATCGGAAATGACCCCTTCATGGGGAATTGAAGATAATTTATTTCTCTATTTATGATAGGCTATTCTTGATAATCTATTTCACCTGCCCTGAGTTAATTAGGGCCTGCTTCTCCACTGCTATAAATAGTTACGACGGGTATTTGTTTTCTTTTATAACAAACTGAAACTTTCCCTCCTCTTGGGAGTTTTGCTGAGAGTGGCTCTTTTTCAAGAGTTGTCTTGTGAGGCATTTTGATATGCAGAGCTTTAGGGCTCGAATAACTTTTGCTGGTATGAGATCTCATTAAGAAATGAGACCACTAAAATGAGATCTCATTATGTTGACCATTATTCGATTGGCATAGTGAGATTGTAACATGGATTTTCGGTGACTGTATATCATGTACTACTCCTCATGATTCTAAATATATAAGTATTTTTTTTAGGCATCTATTTATTTATTTTGAAATTTCACCTCAAAATCGTTAAAACCGAAAATTTTATCGGTAAATCGAAAAACTTCTCGGAAAGTGCCGGCAAGGCCTAAAGAAGTCAAAAATAGCTAAGAGAAGGCATACACTCTTAAATAAAGATATTTAAATAAAATTTCACATATTTAAGAAATTTCAAACAAAATTTCATAGGGACCAAAAATACAAATTGTTAAAAGTTAGGCGTTTAAATGCAATTAAGGAAAATTAAGGGACTAAATTGTAAACCACTCAAGAATGGACAATTAGAGCCAAATGATTAGTCAAGAGGGAAGCAAGGTTGGTTAGTGGCCACATAAGATTTTTCACATTCAAGAAAGCTCATTGGATAGAAATTTATGCATGAAAGCTTATTGGGTAGAAATTTTTACATGAAAACTAACTAGAATAGTTTGTTCTAACTTGTGACACTTCTCCCCCTTGACATAGATGTCCAAAGACACTTGGTGGAGTGCATGGAGGTTGCTTGAATCAACAATGGCATGGTTTAAGTGCTAGGACAAGTGGAAGGTCAAGATAATGCATGAAATGATCTAATGGTTAAGGATATTTGGCTAGGTTTATAAAAGAACTTGTTTAAGAAGAGTTTGGCTCATTTTCTTCATTCAAATCACCCCTTCCATGAAATTTATAGAGACCATTCTCATTTTTGAGTTCAACTATG
Organism: Dillenia turbinata; assembly: GCA_037126225.1. Lineage (NCBI taxonomy): Eukaryota > Viridiplantae > Streptophyta > Magnoliopsida > Dilleniales > Dilleniaceae > Dillenia > Dillenia turbinata. Next base: position 2,734,616 of record JBAMMX010000028.1, on the reverse strand, counting down.
GAGCCAAAGAGATAAGAACATTTTTGAGAATTCTTGAATTTCAATTAGAAGTATAGAGGTATTGTATAAGAAATTTATGTTCATTGTGATTTGATTTTTCTAAGGTGATAAAATTCAAAGATTCAAAAGGAGTGGTGATATATATTATTCTTAGCAAGAGATCTTACAAAGGAGGTAACATATTCCAACTTATGGTAAGATTAAATTATTTGATGAGTAGTTACTTTGGTATCCATACTAGCATGCTAGATGTTGATTTTTAAATTGAGTCTTGTATAGTTTTCTTAGAATATCTCATTCTGTAGAAATCAAAATCTAAGATATTTATTTTTCTATAAACTAGATAAAATGGTATATCATGTTAAGTAATTCATGAAGGAATCGATTTTTGGTGATTTTTGGAAGTTTAGCATGTTTCACAAATTCCGTTTCATGTCCTGTGTACGACTAGTAAATTGTATGAATTATTGAGGTATTTTTTGTTCAGAATTTGGAGAAATATTAAACATAAAAGTTTTAGTTTTCTGTCTTATATTTAATTTGAGATAAAGATCATTTGAATCGGAGTTGTATGTAGAAAGTTATGATATTTTTACTAAAACTATGCAGAAGTAGTTCTAAAACTGAAACTGAGATGAAAATTGAATTTTAAAAAATTATAAATTTAAAATCTAAAGATGGTCAAAACTAGAAAGTTTTATATCTATGTCTTATCTTTAATTTGAAATAATAATTAATTAAATCGGAGAATAATATTGGGAGATATGGAAATTCTTCCAAAACTATACAGAATTAGTTTTAGGAACTTAGACTGAAAAAGTGATAAATTTTGATAATTTCGAGTGTTCAGAATTTGAAGTTGGTCTGAACATAAAAGTTGGAGATATATGTCTTCGATTTAAGATAAAATTTAAATCATTTGAATCCGATCAAGATTTTAGAAGATATCCTGATTTTACTAAACCTGCACGTGATAGGTTTTGTAAGAATTTTTCTCTAAGTATGGAATTTAAGATTTTACCTTAAAGAAAACATTTTCATACGTATTTTGAAGACCAACAATATGATATCGAATTGAAAAATAATACATATTATTTAATTTAAGTGTAGGGTTACGTTTTCGTTCGAGGGGTGACTCGTTCGAGAAACGAGGACAGTTAAGGGGAATGGCGTACCCTCCCCAATCGAGGTGAGTGGGATGATCTATTTTTGACTTTAAATGAAAAATAGTTTTGATTTTGATTTTTATAAATAAATTTTGAAATGTGATTTAGAAATGTTTTAGTGTTTGTGACATGTCTTGAAATAATATTATGTGAAAATTACATCCTGATCTTATGATAACTTGATAGTGTCGTATTTTTATTAAGAGTAAAGATTTATAAATGATGATATATGGTACATGTGTATGATTATGAGATAGTGCATAGTGGCTATAGCACACTCCCTACCACGGTATTGAGCATTTACCCGACGGGGTGACGTGGTGGGGTAACACGGGAGTAGGGGTTTGAGTCCCATGTCTCTGGGCAATGGATCCAATAGATGAGTACCCATGAAGACCATGTCAACACCAAGGGAAGGGAGGAAGATATATGTGTTTTATTCTTATGAATATTGTGGTGACCCTTTGGTGGATTTTACCCTAATTAGGTCAAACTATGGGTAGAATACATTTTTGACACCCCATTGATGTATGATTTAATGATAAGGATGCATATTATTTTGAATTACATGATATATTTATAAATGAATGAAATATGAATTTGAAATGATGCTTTGACTTGCCACTCTCATAAATTTATTTATTGTCATTATGTAGTCACTGTACCTCACTCACTGAGTATGTGGATTATACTCACCTCTCATATTAATATTTTCAGCTTATACTGTACTTGACATACATTGAGGTACTATCCCACGAGTTTTACTGAGAGACACTATCGGGTCAGTGATCATACCCATTTTTGTTTACGATTGGATCATGCATATAGATACTATATGTAAATTGGAGGCAAATGTTTTAAAGAAAATTTTTATTGAAAACTATCTTTTTTTTAAATATTCCGCTGTATGATTTTGACTTAATGATATTGAGTAGGGTCATAATATTAACCTTGCGTCACCTCGATATGCGAGTAGGGCATACTCGTGCCTCAAGGAGTCACGACAGTCTGTTCGCGTGCTCAACCTACGGGTCGGGACGTGATAGATTTCGGTGGTATCAGAGCTCTAGGTTCCGTATATACTTCATTTTACTTCCAGTGTTTGTAAAATATTTTCAAAGAGTTTGTAATTTGCCTCCTATGATCTTATAACGTTAATCTTTATTAGAGGGTTAGGTTAGCACCTAACCTTTTGCTTTTTCACTCTTAAGTACTAAGCATGGTCCTTTATGTAGAACTACGCATCCCTGTGAATGACCGAGGCGTCGAGGCGTACCATAGAGACCCCGCTCGAGGCCGCGTCATCGTCTCAAGCACCTCTGGCCCCGCCTGCTGGAGAAGCACCCCCACCTCTCTCCATACTCAGGGAAATGATGGCATGGTGGATGACCCATCGAGACCAGATGAGAGCACCACCTGCACTAGCGGTTGAGACTCCGCCTGTACCTGCAGCGGCACCAGTGCCCTCTCCTACGCTGACTAATCAACAGATGATAGAGGTCTCCACCTTACTGAGAGAGGCTAGGAGTCTAGGGTGTGAGTCCTTCTCTGGGACCCACGACCTTGTTGTGGCCAGGAAGTGGCTCAAACGGGTCAAAGAAGCTGTAGAGGTCATGGGAGTTGAGGATAGACTCAAACTGGTGATAGCAGTCAGACTATTAGAGGACAACGCTCGTGACTGGTAGGACAACGTTAAGAATAGAGCGGATGAGCCGCTGATTTGGGGTGACTTTCTGAGGGAGTTTGATTCCCAGTATTACACGATGTTCGACCGCAACATGAAGTGGCGAGAGTTCCTGGAGTTGAAGCAAGGGCAGAAGTCTATGTTAGAGTACGAGACTGAGTTTCGCAGACTGACGGCATTTTTTCCAGAGTTGGTGGCAACTGAGGAGACCAGGAGATTCAAGTTTGAACATGGACTAAATCTCACCATCAGAGACTAGATGACAGTCTCTGAGGAAGATACATATGCTAGAGTTTTGCAATGGGCACTGAGAGCAGAGCAGAACATCAAAAAACGAAACAGACTCCGCGATCAACAAGACCAAAGGAAGAAGCCTGGATTTGGGCAGGGACAGAGCTCCAAGAAGAGCAGAGGCCAAGGTTCATATAGCGATGGCCCTAGACAAGGGCCCGAGACCATACCTTATGAGCAGTATAGGCAGTCATTAGCCTCGATGAGTACACCGGGAGGTAGCTTGGGCATTGTACCATGGTCCGGAGTAGCACAGGGAAGGGCCTACCCGATTTATAAAAAGGTACATCTAGACCCATGCTGATTCTCTCGTAGATGCTATCAGTGTGGAAAGGAGGGACACTTCAAAGACCGTTGTCCGGATTTGCGAACTGAGGGGTACAGTCATGCCCCAGATCAGAGCTTTCCTTATGGGCCCAAGGGTAGCTCAACACCTTCTATAGTACCTCCTCATAGTACCGCAGGGAAACCTATCAATGGGAGTAACATGCCTGCTCTACCTGCTCGTCAGCAGCCCAGGACGCGGGCTAGACTATATGCTATGACCGACGATGAGGCATAGGCTAGTTCAGACATAGTAACAGGTGCTACCCCTACTCCTCATCCTGATGATGTACAAGAACTCTAGACTATGATGTATTTTGCTGAACTTTAAAAGATGATACATATATATCCACTTTGCGATTTTATCCTTAAGTAATTTTTATTTATTTTGATGATATTGGGCTAATGGACTTTATAAATTTGGATGATAAGCACTATGATTATCTTCGGAAGAGACGCCCGTGTGTTGAATGACAGTGGGGCAAATAGTACTTTTATGAGCACGGACTTCGCTCACTACACTGACAAGGTTCTAGTACCACTGTATAAAGTGCTGCTAGTCATTACTCCCTTAGGGGAGTAGATTGTCAGGAAGGAGGTGTACCGAGATTGTGGAGTCGAGGTGGAGAGTACAGTGTTAAAAGCAAATCTGATTCCACTAGAGATACGGGACTTTGATGCCATCTTGGGTATGGATTGACTACACCGGCACAGAACTTTAATGGATTGTTTTGCTAAGACAGTAGAATTTTGGAGACCAGGGTGTCCAGTATTAGTTTTCCATGGAATTAGACAGGTCCTTCCGAATTGTGTGATATCAGCTTTGGAGGCTCGCAGATTGATGAGCAAGGGCTGTATAGCATATTTGGCACATGTTGTTGACACCACAATAGAGGGACCAAGAATAAATGATATCCCAGTAGTATAGGAGTTTCCTGATGTATTCCCTGAGGAGCTACCCGGATTACCTCCAGTCTGGGAGTTCAATTTTTCCATTGATTTGGCACCAGGCACTGTGCCTATCTCCATTCTGCCATACAGGATGGCCCCAACAGAGCTAAAAGAGCTAAAAGTCCAATTGCAAGAATTGTTGGATAAGGGATTCATCAGACCAAGCACTTCACCTTGGGGAACTCCGGTATTATTTGTTCGAAAGAAGGATGGCACTGTCAGACTATGCATCGATTACCGACAGTTGAATCGGGTGACCATCAAAAATCGATACCCATAGGGAGCCCGGGTTTTCTCTAAGATTGACCTGAGATCTGGATATCACCAGCTACGAATCAGGCAAGGTGATATTCCCAAGAAAGCCTTCAGGACTCGGTACGGTCACTTTGAGTTCTTGGTGATGCCGTTTGGGCTGACTAATGCCCCAGCAGCTTTTATGGACCTGATGAACCGAGTATTTCACTCCTTCCTAGATAAATTTGTCATCGTCTTCATTGACAATATTCTTATATATTCAACGAGTGATGATGCCACGCACCCTAATCTAATTACAAGAAATGACTTATTGTTGATTGTGCATTAATAAGATTACCTTAGGAGAAAAAATTCTGATAATTATTCTTTATGATCAAATTAAAAGAAAGCCTATTTTCTTAGAAATTTTCTAGATTATTAGCTTACGAAACTAAAATTCAACAAAATTTACATTTTTGAATTTTTCTCTTGAAAAGGAGAATCGACTTTATTTTGAAAGACTAAATTCTGAAATTATTTTATCCAAAACATGATCATTTCCTTATGTACAAGCAAGTAAATAAACTAAAATAAAATTATATGAACATAAAGAACTATATAAATGTATATATAAAACTTAAATAAACCACTAAAAGACAATACCGTCCACCACTACAAGACAACACCGTCCACCAACACTTGTCATGCACATATTGAACCACATGAATGCCAAGTGTTAGATATCATATCACGCCCCGATCCTCGGATCGACCACGCGACAATTGCCGCATTGTCTCGGTGCACGGGCAAAACCTCCCCATATACCGAGACTCCGCAAGGCTATCAAATTTACAATAAATCATCAAAAGCATAAGACTCTTCAAAACATGAAATCATATAAACAATACACATGCAAGGAGCCAATCCGGCTCATCCCTAAACGTACAAATACACACATTGACACACATCGGGGAGTGGGATCCTGTACATGCAATCATACATTAGCACACATCAGGGAGTGAGAACCTGTACATGCACGAGTACATAGCAGCACACAACGGGGAGCGAGAACCTGTACATGCACGCATGCGACGTGGCCATCTTAGCCACTCAGAATTCTCACCACAATAAAGCATGTAAGAAATAAGAAGTCCCAAAATATAGCCGTCGGATTTTACCAACACTTACCTGAGGAAAACAAGATAGTATCGGTAAAATCCTAACGGTATGAGTTGTACAGAACTTCACAAAATCAAAGAAAAAGCATCAAAATTAAGATTTACAGTCCAAATGTCCCAGTACAAATATACACAGTTTTCCAAAAATAGAGTAATCAAAATAATAAAGAACAAATCAAAAATCGTCGGATTTTATCAATACTTACCAACAACTAGGCCAGTATCAATAAAATCCGTACGGCATGGGATGTACAGACTTCCCTTTCCATGATTTGAGAGCTATAAATCTCTAAAAGTAACCCTGTATGTGCCAAATACCTATACAATCTGCAAAAATACTGCGCAAGCCGTCGAGTAGTCTCCTAACTAAGTCTCCTCTGAAAAAGGTAGAGAGGGGGGTGAGTATTGGGGAATACTCAATGAGTGGAGTGCAATGGTGCAATTGTGTTCATAATCAAGGGGTGAATGTGAGGCAGTCAAAGCATATCTCGTAAATCATTTCATATACATAAAATCATTTCAATAAATCACATTTCACAAATATGCATCCATGTCAATTATCCTTTCAGAAAATCCTGGGGTCCCATCGAAAAACGCTTCCGTCTTAGGGTGGCCAAACCCAGACGAAAGCCCACCAAGGGTTTTTCTATCCAATGTCTCAAAACAAACCCCTTTTCATGGCGTTGGTTCGTATCTCACCGGGGTGCACCAAATATAGTACGACTTCGGCAGAGGGAGGGACGTCAAACTCCCCCGCACATCCAAACCCCAAACCACGCCACCCCGTCGGGTCGCTCCGTGGTGGGAATATGACTATAGTCATCTACGGCACCCTTCATTTCTCAATCAATCATTTCTCAACAATGTGCCATGATTTCCAACAAATAATCTATAATCTCATGCCAAAGCAGTTCATAGAGCAATATCAAATATCACATGGCAAAAAAGCATTCATAAACATAGTGGATGTATTCGTATTTCACAATCCAGTTCAGACAGCCCACAATCACAAAATAATTTATATAAAACATGTAAAAATCTTTCAAAATCATTTTCAAAGCAATTTTAAAACATGTTACTCATTTATGAACACAATGAACCATCCACTCATCTCTAGAGAGGGTATTCACTCTCAAATTCTCAATCAAATCCGAATAGACCCCTTTTTAAGTCCTCAATCGATTAACCTAATCAAACATTGCAATTATCGTCAATTAAAATCTCTATAACAAGAGTTTTCACATTTTCCTAACTTAATTCACTTTCACATCCACGATTTCTAAATGCTGATTTCATCACCCGAAAATCATTTATATCTCTAATGGACTTTAATTACCAGTATTTCCTAATTTTTCAAAATTTCTTCCAATTCCACATAAATATAACACTTTTCATGCATATTTCAATTGAAACTCTAAAGAAACCATTCAAATCAACTCAGTTCGATTCTATCATTCCTTAACATGCTTCTTCCTTTTCAAACAGTCTAAGTTTATGAATTATGCATCACTTAACTTCACTAATTACATATCAAATATCAGAAAGTCGCATCCTATACAAATCTAACATATACATATCTCATTACCCTAGATTTAACCCTAAATTTACTCAATTTATTAAGAGGATCAAAAATCTCTCACTTAGGGTTTCTCGGTTTGCTGACCTAGCTTCCAATCGCCAGTGGACTCAAGCTCAAACCTGTAATGATTTCAATTTGTAGCAATCGTTAGAATTTAACCTAACTACTAAGAATATTAAAACCCTAAAATCAAAATTGAAAAACCTATGCTTACCTTTATAGAACTACGATTTGGGGTTTCCAGAATTCTACTGTCCTGCGGCCTAGGGTTTCGAACAGAGGTTGTCACAATAGGGTTGCAGGAAGACCTCTAGGGAGAGAGAGCAGAGCTCGTGAGTGTGCGAGCAAAACAGGGAGAGAGCATAAGCTCTGTCGCACGTAGAAGAAAAGAGGGAGAAGAGCTGTCCGCGCGAGTAAGGGAGAAAACAGAGGAAACAATGAGGGAGAGGGAGAAAGAGAAAGATCCGAGAGCGATGATGGTGGTGGTGGAAGGTGGTGGCTGAGGGAGGTGGTGATGGTGGGGGCGAAACAGAGGCGACGGGCGAGAGTGACCGTGAGCAAGAAGGAGAGAGTTCGTGAGAAAGAGGGAGAGAGCGAACAGAGAGAGAAAAAGAGAAATAGAGGGAGGCAATGGTGATGGGGTCGTCGAACGGTGGTCGGAGGCGGAGAGGGTGGCGGAGAGAGTGAGAGAGTGGCAGAGATATTCGGGAGAGAGGCGAAGAGAGAGAGACGAAGAAGAGAGAGATTAGGGTTTTAAACCTAATCTCTCTTAATTGGGGGAGATGCTGCGTTTCACCCTGAAACGCAGCATCTTCTCTTTTTTTTTTTTCTTTCTTTTTTTTGTTTTAATATATATATATTTAAATAATTACACAATTTTATATATATATATATACAAATTCACCCCCTCCTTTTTTTTCTAAAATTTAAATTTTTCAAAAAATTGGGTTTATTGCTATTTGAGGACATGGTGATTTAAAATATACCAAAAATTTAAAATTAAAACTCCAAAATTGAAGTTTATAAAATTATACTTTAAAATATAAGGACGGTAAAACTAGAAAGTTTTAGATCTATGTCTTATCTTCAATTTAAGATAAGAATCACTTAAATTGGAGAAGTATATTGAGAGATATGGAATTTCTCCCAAAACTGTGCAGAGTTGGTTTTAGGAATTTAGACTGAAAAAGTGATAAATTTTTCTAAATTCGTGTGTTCAGAATTTGAAGTTGGTCTGAACATAAAAGTTGGAGATATATGTCTTAACTTTAAGGAAAAATTTAAATTATTTGAATTTGATCAAGATTTTAGAAGATATCATGATGTTACTAAACCTGTGCGTGATAAATTTTGTAGGAATTTTTCTCTAAGTATGAAATTTGGAATTTAACCTTATGAAAGAGAACATTTCTATATGCATCTCGTAATCTGATGATATAATATTGAATTGATAAAAGATACATATTGTTTAACTTAGGTTTAGGGTTCGAGGGGTGACTCGTTTGAGAAACGAGAATAGTTAGGGGGAGTAGCGTACCCTCCTCAGTCGAGATAAGTGGGACGAACTATTTCTGACTTTAAATGAAAAATGATTTTGATCATGAATTTTTATAAATGAATTTTGAAATATGATTTAAAAATATTTTCGTGTTTGTGGCATGTCCTGAAATGTTATTCTGTGGAAAAAAATTGCATCCGGATATTACGATTACTTGATAATGTCATATTTTTCTTTTATGAGTAAAGATTTATCAATGATGACATATGACACATGTGTATGATTATGGAATAGTGTATAGTGGTTATAGCGCACTCCCTACCACGGTATTGAGCGTTTACCCGACGGGATGACGTAGTGGGGTAACACGGGAGCAAAGGTTTGAGTCCCCTATCTCTGACCAACGGATCCAATAAACGAGCATCACGTGATGACCATGTCAATACCAAGGGAAGGGGGGAAGATATATGTGTTTCATTCCTATGATATTTTGTTGATCCATTGGTGGATTTTACCCTAATTAGGCCAAACTATGGGTAAAATACGTTTTTGACACCCTATTGATGCATGATTTATGATAAGAATGCATATTATTTTGAATTATATAATATATTGCAAATGAATGAAATATAAATTTGAAAATGATGTTTTGACTTATCATTCTCACGAATTCATTTATTGTCATTATATAGTCATTGCACCTCACTCACTGAGTATGTGGATTATACTCATTCCTTATAATTATATTTTCAGCTTATACTATGTTGACTTACGTTAAGATACTGTACCATGAGCTTTACTGAGAGACACTATCGGGTATGTGTTCATACCCACCCTTATTCACTATTGGACTATGAAAATAAATGTTATATGTAAATTGGAGCCAAATATTTTAAAGAAATTTTATAAAGATTTTTTTCTTCTTTCACTATTTGATTTGACTTAGAATATTGAATAAAGTTGTGATATTAAACATAATATTAACCTTGTGTCACCTCGATGTGCGAGTAGGGCATACCCGTGGTTCGAGAACTCGCGGTGGTCTGTTCGTTTGCTCAACCTACGAGTCGAGACGTGACAGATTTTGGTGGTATCAGATCTCTAGGTTCTATGTCTACTCTATTTCGCTTCTAGTGTTTGTAAAAATGTTTTCACAGAGTTTATAATTTGCCTCCTATGGTCTTGTATCGTTAAACCTTATTGAAGAGTTAGGTTAGCACCTAGCCCTTTGCTTTTCCACTCTTAAGTACTAAGCGAAATCCTTTATGTAGAACTATGCGCTCTCGAGAACAACCGAGGCATACCACTGAGATCCTGCTCGAGGCCGCGTCATCGTCTCAAACACCTCAGGCCCCTCCTACTGGAGAAGTACCCCCACCGCTCTCCATACTCAGGGAGATGATGGGATGGTGGATGGCCTACCGAGACTAGATGAGAGCACCACCTGCACCGGCGGTTGAGATTTTGCCTGCACCCGCAGCTGTACCAGCACCCTCTCCTATGCTAACAACTACGCCGACTACTCGACAGATGACAGAGGTCTCCACATTACTGAGAGAGGCTAGGAGTCTAGGGTGCTAAGACCCACGACCCCGTTGTGGCCATGAAGTGGCTCAAACGAGTCAAAGAGGCTGTGGAGGACATGGGGGTTGAGGATAGGCTTAAGTTGGTGATAATAGTCTGACTGTTAAAGGATCATGCCCGTGACTGGTGGGACAGCGTCAAGGAGAGAGCGGATGAGCCGTTGATTTGGGGTGACTTTCTGAGGGAGTTTGATTCCCAGTACTACACGATGCTCGACCGCGACATGAAGTGGCGAGAGTTCCTGGAGTTGAAGCAAGGGCAGAAGTCTGTGTCAGAGTACGAGACTGAGTTCCACAGACTGGCGGCATTTTTCCCCGAGTTAGTGGCGACTGAGGAGACCAGGAGATTCAAGTTTGAACATGGACTAAATCTTGCCATCAGAGACCAGATGACAGTCTCCAAGGAGGATACATATGCTAGAGTTCTGCAATAAGCTTCTGCAATAGGCACTGAGAATAGAGCAGAACATTAAAGAACAGAACAGACTCCGCGACCAACAAGACCAAAGGAAGAGGCCTGGATTTGGGCAGGGACAGAGCTCTAAGAGGAGCAGAAGCCAAGATTTATACAGCGACGGCCCTAGACAGGGGCCCAGAACCACACCTCATGGGCAGTATAGGTAGTCATCAGCCCCGATGAGTACACCGGGAGGTAGTTTGGGCACTGCGCCATGGTCTGGAGGAGCATAGAGAAAGTCCTGCCTAATTTGTAAAAAGGCACCCCTAGGCCCATGCAGATTATCTGACAGATGTTATCAATGTAAAAAGGAGGGACACTTCAAGGACCACTATCCCGATCTACGAGCTGAGGGGTATAGTCACGCCCCAGATCAGAGTTTTCCTTATGGCCCAGGGGCAGCTCAGCACCTTCTACAGCACCTCCTCATAGTACTGCAGGGAAGTTTTTCACTAGGAGTAGCATGCCTGCTCCACCTCCTCGTCAACAGCCCAAGACGCAAGCTAGACTATATGCTATGACCGACGAGGAGGCATAGGCCAGTCCAAACATAGTAACAGGTGCTATCCCCACTCCTTATCCTAATAATGTATAAGAACTTTAGACCATGATGTATTTTCGTGAACTTTGAAAGATGATATATATATATATATCCATTTTTAGGTTTTATCCTTAAGTAATTTTTAATTATTTTGATGATATTGGGTTAATGGACTTTATAAATTCGGATGATAGGCACCATGATTATCTTTAGAAGAGACACCCGTGTGTTGGTTGATACTAGGACGAATAGTTCTTTTGTAAGCACAGACTTCACTCACTACACTGATAAGGTTCTAGTACCACTAGATAAATCGTTGTTAGTCATTACTCCATTAGGGGAGCAGATTTTCAGGAAAGAGGTGTACTAAGACTGTGGAGTTGAGGTGGAGAGCACAGTGTTAAATGTAGATCTGATTCCACTAGACATACGGGACTTCAACGTCATCCCGGGTATGGATTGGCTACATCAGCATAGAGTTTCAGTAGACTATTTTGCTAAGACAGTTGAATTTCGGAGACCAGGGTGTCTAGTATTGGTCTTCTATAGAATCAGACGGGTTCTCCCGAATTGTGTGATATCAGTTTTAGAGGCCCGTAGATTGATGAGTAAGAGCTATACAGCATATCTAGCGCATGTTGTGGACACCATAGTGAAGAGACCAAGAATAAATGATGTCCCAGTGGTGTAGGAGTTTCCTAATGTATTCCCTGAGGAGCTACCCAGATTACCTCCAGTCCGGGAGTTCGATTTCGCCATTGATTTGGCACCAAGAACTGGGTCTATCTCTATTCCGCCATACAGGATGGCCCCAACAGAGATAAAGAGTTAAAAATCCAGTTACAAGAATTGTTGGATAAGGGCTTCATCAGACCGAGCACTTCACCTTGGGAAGCTCCGAAATTATTTGTTCGAAAAACGGATGACACTCTCAGACTATGCATCGATTATCGACAGTTGAATCGGGTGACCATCAAAAATCAATACTCGTTACCTCGAATTGATGATCTGTTCAATCAGTTGCAAGGGGCCCGAGTTTTCTCTAAGATCGAACTGAGATCTGGATATCATCAGCTACGAATTAGGGAATGTGATATTCCCAAGACAGCTTTCAAGACCCAGTACGGTCACTTTGAGTTCTTGGTGATGTCGTTTGGGCTGACTAATGCCCCAACAGCTTTTATGGACCTGATGAACCATGTATTCCACTCCTTCCTGGATAAATTTGTCATCATCTTCATCGATGATATTCTTGTGTATTCAAGGAGTGATGAGGAGCATTCCCAACACCTACGGGATGTATTGCAAACACTCCGTGAGAAGGAGTTATATGCCAAATACTCCAAGTACGAGTTTTGACTGAGAGAGATTGACTTTCTAAGTCATATGGTTTTGGCTGATGGGATCTTTGTGGACCCAAAAAAAGTTGAGGCTATTCTGAAATAGGAACAACCACGGAGCATTACGGAGGTGCAAAGTTTCCTTGAATTGGTAGGATATTATAGGAGATTTGTAGAGGGATTCTCCAAGATTGTCGCTCCACTCTACAACTTGACGCGGAAAGAGGTCAAGTTTGTTTGGGATGACCGCTGTGAGGCGAGCTTTTAGGAGCTCAAATAGCGTCTAACGTCAGCACCCATCCTTGCTCTCCCTACTAGCGATTGTGAATACGAGGTATACTACGATGCTAACCGACAAGGATTAGGTTGTGTCCTGATGCAGAAGAGTCAAGTCATCGCTTATGCATCCCGACAGTTGAAATGGCATGAACTGAATTATCCTACCCATGACTTAGAGCTTGCTGCTATTGTGTTCGCTTTGAAAATTTGGTGACACTATCTATACGGGGTTACTTGCCAAGTGTATACAGACCATAAAAGCTTGAAGTATCTACTCACTTAGAGGGAGCTCAATCTCAGGCAGAGGAGATGGTTGGAGCTTCTCAAAGACTGTGATTTGATTATTGACTACCACCCGGGGAAAGCAAATGTCATTGCAGATGTACTAAGCCGTAAGTCGTCATCATCAGCACCCACCGAGAGTTCTTTTCTCTCATGTCTTATTGGACTCCACTCACTAGGAGTCAGACTGACCACAGTTGATTTTGGAGTACTTTTGGCCAGATTTGAGGTGAGACCGGCTCTACTTAACCATATTCGAAAACTTCAGTCTACTGATAAGGAGTTTCAAGGGATTGTTGAGAGGATCAAGAAAGGGGAAGGCGGAGACTTCAGAGTCAAGGATGATGGCCTAGTAGTTATTGGGAGACGTATATGTATTCCAAAGGATGATGAAAATAGACGTGTCATATTGGAGGAGGCTCACTCTTCAGCCTATGCTATACATCATGGTAGCATAAAAATGTACCGGACGATTCGAGAAAGTTACTGGTGGGCAGGCATGAAGCGTGAGATAGCCAGTTTTGTTACTTGGCGCTTGGTATGCCAGCAGGTGAAGGCTGAGCATCAGCGACCCGCCGGCACACTACAGTCTCTTCCCATTCCTGAGTAGAAGTGGGAACATATCATCATGGATTTTGTAATGGGCCTTCCACGGACTTCGACACGACATGATGCTATCTGGGAGATCGTAAATAGACACACCAAGTCTTCACATTTCATTCCCATTCGCAGTAGCTACCCACTAGATGTTTGGCCCCCCTGTACATCAGTGTGATAGTTCAACTGCATGGAGTTCTAGTGTCCATTCTGTCATGTCCCGATCCTCGGATCGATCACGCGACAGCCGTCGCGTTGTCTCGGTACACGGGCAGAACCTCCCCATATACCGGGATTTCGCAAGGCTACAAAAACAACACAACAATTCTTTCTACACCAATCATCATAAACAGAAAACTTCACATAACAATACACACGCAAAGATCCATCCGATCCATCCCTGTACACACGAACACACATCGGGGAGAGGGAACCTGTACATGCGTGAGTACACATCAGCACACAATCGGGGAGAGGGAACCTATACATGCATGAGCACACAATATGGCCATCCTAGCCATTTCAAAATTCACAGTATAAGGAAAGCACTTAATAAACAAGAAGTCCCAAAACATAGTCATAGGATTTTACTAACACTTGCCTGAAGTAATCAAACTAACGTCAGTAAGATCCAAACGATATGAGATGTATAGAATTTCGTGAAATCGAAAGAAAATAACCATTCTCAATATTACAAACCAAATGTCCCACTCCAACAATAAGCTTTTACCAAAAATAAGAGAGAAAAGAAAATAAACGACAAACCACGTAAGAATTCCATCAATACTTGTTCCTATACTGGAAAAAAGTATCGATTAAATCCGTACCAAAAGAATTGTACAAGTCTTCATTTCTATGAAATTCAGTTCAGACTAAAATGACTATACATCACTTTTATACCTACAAAAGCCAGTTGGTAGGCCCTCCCCAAGCTCCAATCTTCGTCACAAGTCTAATCTTCCTCTGAAAAATGTTAAAGAGAGGGGTGAGTATTATAAATACTCAGTGAGTGGAGTGTAATGGCATGATTGTGTAATAAATAAGGGGTGAAAGTGGGGAATGTCAAAGCATACTTCAAACATCATTTTCCATATCCAAACATTTTCAGTGATTCAACATCATTTATAAAATATGCATCCATATCAAACATTTTCTCAGAAAATCACAAGGGTCCCATCGAAAACACTTCCTCCTTGCATTTGGCCAAACCAAGACGGAAGCCCGCCAAGGGGTTTTCCATTTCAGTATTTCAAAACTACCCCCTTCCTTGGCGTTGGCTCGAACCTCACCGGGGTGCAATCCGGATAGTCCAACGTGGTAGAGCAGAGGCCGCATACCTCTCTTGCAAATAAACCCCAATCCACGTCACCCTGTCGGGTCGCTCCGTGGGGGGAATGACTATAGCAATTTCTCTCATGCACTATCATTTCACAATCATTCCATTTCAAATAATGTGTCATATTTTATCAATTCAATCCGAAAATCATGCTACGAGCATTTACCAATCTAGTAACCAAGACAAATGGCACAAATTCATGTAAAATCACATAGGATACATTCATAATTCAAATTCTCATTTCAGACATCTTACAATCACAAATCATTTCATATAAATCATGTGAAAATCATTCAAAACCATTTATCAAAGAATTTAAAGATATTTTGCTCATTTATTACACAACGATCCGTCCACTCACCTCTAGGGAGGGTATTCACTCCCTATTTCCGAAATCAACTCAAAACGACTCCTCTCGAGTCTCCAAAGGTCAACCTAGACCAATCAAGACGAATAATCATCAATTAAGGCTCTATTAAAGGGTTTTCAAATTTCTCTTTTATTTAAAATAGCCTAAATTTGCACAACCACATTCTTAAACTTTCATTTCATCAATTTATGATCATTTCCATCACCAACGACTTTAAATTTCCAATATTCCTCAATTTTACCCATTTTCTCCCGAATTTACTAAATCCTAATTTAATTCATGCCAATTTCAATTCAAATCCTAAGGAAAACTACGCAAATCAATCAAATAAAACTCTAATACTATCTACGACATTCTAACATGCTTCTCAGTCCAATTCACATCAAATTCTAGACCTAACTTCAATCATTTCATACAAACTTTCAAGAATAACGCATTTCCTATGGATCTAGCATATTTTCAGAATATATATATACTTATTCTCAACCTAAAGTCAACAAAATAGTCTGAGTATCGAAGGGATTGAAAATCCCTCACCTAGGGTTTTCTTGCAGTTCGCAATCCTCGCTCAGATATCTTCTCAATCCATTCTCAAACCTGCAAAGCTCCTAATTTAAAGTAAATTTCAGTAATTTAAAGCTAATTTCTAAGAAAGTTTGAAACCCTAAAATTAGGGTTAGGGACTGAACCTCACCTATGCAGAGCGAATCATAATCGCAGCTAGGGTTTTCAATTGGGGCTTCCGCAAGGTGGCAGAAGTTGCTCACAGGAGACCGCACGAGCAGGGAGGAGAACGAAGGCTCTTCGCGTGCGGGAGAGGGAGACTAAGGGTCCTTTCGCGCGCAGAAGAGAGGGATTGAGAGGATATGAGAGAGAGCAAGAGATGGAGTGATCCGGATAGAGAGAGAGATCGAGAAATACTGTGGTAGAGAGAGAGAGGCCGAGAGAGAGACTGTGAGGGAGAGATTGACAGAGAGATATGGCGTGAGACCGAGAGATGGCGACCCGTAGTGGTTCACGGTGGTCGCGGTGGTCGCGGGTTTGGTTGCGCACGGTGGAAGGAGAGTGATGGCGAGAGATCGCGAGAGAGACGAGGGATAGAGAGCAGAGAGTGAATGAGAGATTCGATTAGGGCTATTAGCCCTAATCAATTTGGGGAAAACGGGGGTGTTGTGTTTCACTCCGAAACGGTGAGACGAGGTCGGGGAGAGACAGCTCGTTGTATAGATTTGATTGATGAGACTCGGGAGAAAGTGAAGGTCATCCGTGCTCGGATGAAAGCTGCCCAAGATAGGCAGAAAATCTATATTGACAGACAACGGTGACCTTTGGAGTTCAGGGAGGGAGACATGGTGATTTTGAGGGTATCCCCTTGGAATGGGATGATCCGATTCAGACAGCGAGAAAAGCTTAACCCCAGATATATTAGACCTTTTTGAGTCCTCGAGAGGATTGGGAAAGTGGCATATAGATTGGACTTGCCTTTTGAGTTAGCACGGATTCACGATATATTCCATGTTTCGATGCTGAGGAAGTACCTTCCTGATCATTCCCATGTATTGGAGCCATCACCGGTAAAGTTGATTAATAATTTGAGCTTCCCCGTCTAGCCTGTAACCATCTTAGACAGACAGACCAAGAAGCTACAGAGTAAAGAGATCCCCCTAGTCAGAGTACTTTGGAGGAATGACCAGATTGAGGAGCAAATTTGAGAGCCCGAGGATGTTATGAGGAGATAGTACCCCCAGCTATTTGATGTATAGTTTCAGTTTAGTTTCGAGGACGAAACTTTTTATTAGGAGGTTAGAAATTGTAACACCGATTTTCGGTGATTGTATAATATGTACCACTCCTCATAATTATATATATTAATATCTTTTTGAGACATCTATTTAAATATCTATTTATTTATTTTGAGATTTCGCTTTAAAATCGCTAAAACCGAAAATTTTATCAGTAAGCCGAAATCCTTCTCGAAAAGTACCGATAAGGCCTAAAGAAGTCAAAAATGGATAAGAGAATGTCTACACACTTAAATAAAGATATTTAAATAAAATTTCACATATTTAAGAAATTTCGAATAAAATTTCATAGGGACCAAAAATGTAAATTGTTAAAAGTTAGGGGTTTAAATGTAATTAAGGAAAGTTAAGGGACTAAGTTATAAACCACTCAAGGATTGACAATTGGAGTTAAATGATTGGTCAAGAGAGCAACAAGGTTGGTTAGTGGCTACATAGGATTGTTCCACATTCAAAAAAACTCATTGGATAGAAATTTATACACGAAAACTCATTGGATAGAAATTTATGCATGAAAACTAACTAGAATAACTTGTTCTAGTTTGTGACACTCTCCCCCTTGACATGGACGTCCACAAGACACCTAATGGAGTGCATGGAGGTTAATTGAACCAACAATTGCATGGTTTAAATGATAGGACAAGTGGAATGTTGAGATGATGCATGGAATGATCAAATAGTCAATGATATTTAGCTAAGTTTATAAAAGAACTTGTTTAAAAAGAGTTTGCCTCATTTTATTTATTAAAACCACCCCTTGCACGAAATATGTAGAGTCTATTTCCATTTTTGAGTTCAACTATAGAGCCAAAGAGGTAAGAAAAATTTTTAGAAATTCTTAAATTTCAATTGGAAGTATAGAAGTATTATATAGGAATTTATGTTCATTGTGATTTGATTTTTTTAAGGTGATAAAAAAAATTTCAAGGATTCAAAGGAAGTACCGGTATTTATTGATAAAGAGATCTTATAAAGGAGGTAATATGTCCAAACTTATGCTAAGATTAAATTATTTGATGACTAGTTACTTTGGTATCTATGCTAGCATACTAGATATTGATTTCTAGATTTAGTCTTATATAGTATTCTTTTGATATCTCATTCTGTAGAAATCAAAAATCTAAAAATTTTATTTCTCTATAAACTAGACTTCCTAAGCTTTAAAATGATATATCATATGAAGCATTTCATAAAGGAATCAATCTTTGGTGATTTTTGGAAGTTTAGCATGTTTCACCAATTCTGTTTTATATCCTGTGTACAGCCAGTACATTGTGTGAATCGGAGTTGTATGCAGAAAGTTATGATATTTTTATTAAAACTATGCAAAAGTAGTTCTAAAACTGAAACAGAGATGGAAATTGAATTTTATAAAATTATACTTTAAAATCTGAGGATGATCAAAACTAGAAAGTTTTATATCTATGTTTTATCTTCAATTTGAGATAAGAATCACTTAAATTGGAAAAGTATACTAGGAGATATGGAATTTCTCCCAAAACTATGCAGAGTTGGTTTTAGGAATTTAGACTGAAAAAATGATAAATTTTTGTAAATTCATGTGTTCAAAATTTGAAGTTGATCTAAACATAAAAGTTGGAGATATATATCTTAATTTTAAGAAAAATTTTAAATCATTTAAATTGGATCAAAATTTTAGAAAATATCATGATTTTACTAAACCTACACATGATAGATTTTGTATGAATTTTTCTCTAAGTATGAAATTTGGAATTTAACCTTATGAAAGAGAATATTTTTATATGTATATTGTAATCCGACAATATAATATTAAATTGATAAATGTTGTATATTGTTTAACTTAGGTTTAGGGTTCGAGCGGTGACTCGTTTGAGAAACGAGGATAATTAGAGGGAGTGGCGTACCCTCTCGAGTCGATATGAGTTGGACGAACTATTTCTAACTTTAAATGAAAAATGATTTTGATCATGAATTTTTATAAATGAATTTTGAAATATGATTTAAAAATATTTTAGTGTTTGTGCCATGTACTGAATTGTTATTCTATGAAGAAAAAAAAATTGCATCATAATATTATGATTACTTGATAATGTCATATTTTTCTTTTATGAGTAAAGATTTATGAATGATAACATATGACACATGTGCATGATTATGGGATGGTGTATAATGGTTATAGCGCACTCCCTACTACGGTATTGAACGTTTACCGACGGGATGACATGGTGGGGTAACATGGGAGTAAGGGTTTGAGTCCCCTATCTTTAACCAATGGATCCAATAGATAAGCACCACGTAAGGACCGTGTCAACACCAAGAAAATGGGGGAAGATATATGTGTTTCATTTTTATGATATTTTGTTAACCCCTTGGTGGATTTTATCCTAATTTGGTCAAACTACGGGTAGAATACGTTTTTGACATCCCATTGATGTATGATTGATAATAAGAATGTATATTATTTTGAATTATACAATATATTGCAAATGAATAAAATATAAATTTGAAAATGATGTTTTGACTTGTCACTCTCACAAATTCATTTATTGTCATTATATAGTCATTGCACCTCACTCACTGAGTATGTGAATTACACTCACCCCTCATAATTATATTTTCAGCTTATACTATGTTGACTTACGTTGAAATACTGTACCATGAGCTTTACCGAGAGACACTATCGGGTATGTGTTCATACCCACCCTTATTCACTATTGGACCATGTATATAAATGTTATATATAAATTGGAGGCAAATATTTTAAAGAAATTTTCTAAAGATTTTATTCTTCTTTCACTATATGATTTGATTTATGATATTGAATATGATTGTGATATTAGACATAATATTAACATTGTGTCACCTCGATGTGCGAGTAGGGCATACCCGTGCTTCGAGGAGTCGTGGCGGTCGGTTCGCGTGCTCGACCTGCGGGTCGGGGCGTGACATTTTTTATTTTCCAAAACAAAAATTTCCTTAATTTTTTTTATTAGAAGTTTTATTCTAAAATTGGGAAGTCAAGACTTAAAAAAAAAAAAAAAAAAAAAAAAAAAAAAAAAAGTTGAAATCTAGAAATTTTCTCCTTTTTTTTATTTCTCAAATTCTGAAAGTTTCTTCAAAGAAATTAAAATCCAAAATATTCTTTAAAATCGAAAGTTTCCAAAAAAAAGTATTTGAATCTAAAAATTTTTTGAAAGAAACCAAATTTTAAAAAATTCTTTAAAATAAAAAATTTTCAAAATTAGCTCTATAACTTCTTAAAAAATACAATAAAAATCATATCCAAAAAAAAAAAAAATGGGAAAGTCCAAAAAAATGTTCTTTGACTTTCAGCCTTTCCTTTTTTTTTAATAATAATAAAGTCCATTGTTCAAAAGCAAATGGTTTCCAAAAATATAATGAATCAAAAGTTACAACTTTTGAGATACTAATATCCATAAATCAACTTTTGAAAATCCCTAAGATTCTTTAAAAAAAAATGGTCAGCTTTTTTTTGAAAAAAAAAATTGCCCAAGAAAAAAAAAGAAATAGGGAAGCTGAATATTCCAAATGTTGTGAAGACTTTGCCGGTGTCTTCTTCTGATTTCGTGCCTTCTCCTCCATTTTTTTTTTTAAAGTAGAAGAGATCCCAAAAATGGCACAAATATATATATATACTTAAAAATACTAGACGTCGATTTTAACAAAAAATTGGAAATCGACTTTAATGAAAAAACTTCCCAATTTTTTTTTTTTTTTTTTGGAAAAACTGGATGTCGACTTTTAATAAGAACCGAAAGTTGACTTCAAATAAAAATTTTTCATAACATTTTCTTTTACTGAAATACACAAAAATTCCTATATATACATACATATATATATATGTATATATATATTTTTATCGAAAACCAAAATATCCATAAAAATTTTTTATACATATTTTTCAAAAATTCATAAAATGCTAAAATCATATTAAATCTTAAAATATGCAGAAAAATCCCGATGATTTAAGCACGAGAGACTCTGGTACCACTTGTTAGGAAAAATAACTTTATACAAAACCATGCCAAAAATCTTGTTAAATCATCGGAATTAAATAAAAAAAACTTAATAAACCGAAATTGAAATCCAGATCGGATAGAAGTGTACTTGATTTCATAGCCGGAGACTAAATAAAGTGAATTTTTAATTCAACTTTCATCTGGGCAGAATCTTGGATACGGCCTTCTAGGTCATATGTGTCCTCATAAATTCTCTCTATATGATGGAAATAATAGGGAGAAGAGTAATACATTAATCCGGAAACCATAACCCTATTTATAATTATAGGGTGACTTTTATTTTCCAAATCTGTCTGTTCAGCTCATAGCAATTGTCCTTAAATCACTTTTAGATATTCTCTATTTAACCCATCATAAATAATAAATGTTCATTAGTATCTACATATTAATTTATTTATATATCTTTTGACATATTCAAACTCAATTATAGAATTTTTCAAATTTTTCAGATCACTTTCATATGGGTTTAAATTATGGGTTTGACAGTATGCAATATATAATTATTTTAACATATAAGTCAAACATTAGATTAATGATCCAACAATCATATGCTTGAGTCAACTATTCTTGCCCGATGTGCATAAGTAGTGTGAGTTAGGTTGACTAATATATGCTTGGGTCGACTGCCCTTGGCTTCGGTCGACTAATTCTTTGCTTGAGTCAATTGTTCTTGCCCTATATGCATAAGCAATGTGAGTTCAGTTGACTAATCCATTATTGAGTCAACTTTTGGCTTATATGTATATGCTGAATAGTCGACTGAGTTACTCCAATAGTCGACCATGTCTATAAATCCTAAGTTCTATCTTGTATGGTGAGTTGAATGATTTTCTTTCATAAGTCAATAAGTCAACTGTCCTTATATTGTGTTTAACTTCCAAATTGACGAACTAATTTCTTTTGAATTATTTTTCTAATCGTCAACATCTAAATAAGTCAACGTTTTAGGTTGCGAATAAGCAGGGACATTCATTTCCCACCATTGCCTTAGCATCTAACAACGAAAGGGGACACGACAAGAGTTTTTAGTACCATAACACCTGAGAGTTTACTACTTAAAATTTTAATTGTAAAAATTTCAATAATTAATATTATATTGTCATGTGTTTAACAAAATTATAATCTACAACCTTTAAAAGTTATTAATTTAATAGAAAATTTATATATATTATTACTGTTATTGCCATAACTCTTGATTCTTTGTATCATGATACATCTGACAGAAGGAGAGTATTGATTACTTAATTAAAAGAGAGAGAGAGAGAGAGAGAGAGAAGAGAAACAAAGTTAGTTTCCTAAATTTTAGATATATTAATTGAACAGTCTGGACTTAATAGGCAACTTAGTGAGGTTCAAAACTTAAGAACCAATGTGAATTCAAATTCTATGATTATATCCAAAACTTTATGAAATTCAGAGTAAGGTGTTCTTTTTTGTGGTGAATTTTTTATTTTTTTAATATATAGCGTGAATTTAAGACTTGTGATTACAAAAAAACAAAAATAAATAACTGATCTTTAACTCCAAAATTTGAAATCGACCGTTTTAGAGATCTAAGGATTTGCTATTTTGATTGACAAAAGTTTTACTCTCTTAACTTACTGCAATAATTCTCTTTTATTTAGATTGTTATCTAGATTTGGGACCGATAGTGTTAAAAAAATATATTTTTTTGGGGAGAAAAAATGAAATTTGAGTTTAGAGAGATAAATTTTAAATAATTTAATCCTCTAAGAGAGAAAATTTTGATTTGATTAGTTTTAAAGAAAAAATAAATAAATTTCATTCTTTTCGAGAAAAATTAAAAAAAAAAAAAGCATTTTAGAGAGAAAAAATATGAAAATTGATTTTTTCATTAAAAAAGATTTATTCAAATTCAATTTGAAGAGATAGAAAAATAATGAAAATTTTATGGCAATGTTACCTATTTTTTGCTGGACATACGCTACCGTAATTGTAAACAAATCTCATCTATAATAAACAAAGTATTATGATTATGAGTGCTTCAGAACCCTGATTTATGGTGAACTTTCGATTTCGGGTAAATATACTTCTATGATAGATAAAACTTTATTAATATTAGGGGTAAAAAAAAAAAAAAACAACTTACAGTAAACTCGTGTTCTATAGTGAATATTACCCATTAATCAGGATTATTTTACCACTAATAGATTTTTGTTTATTGTAAATTTACACTACCATATGGTAGAAATGAGTGATGGGATCATCGAATTCCTCAAAAAGTAATTATTAAATTATCGCTTAAATATTGATATATACATTGCAAATACAAAGAATGGAGAAAAATTTACCCCTCCATACTTCCTTTTTTTCCAACCTTTTTCTAACCCACGTAAAATTACGACCTGCCGAAGTTTTAATTTTGAAGAAAAGGATAAGGAGAGCAGTAGAATCCAGAAAGGGAAGGGAATAAAGCAGGATGAAAGCCTAAAAGTTTGAAGATTCTAAAATCAGAAAAGAACCAAAAGAAAGGATAAAAGAGAAAGGTTTAGTAGATAAATTATTAACTTTTATTTAGAAAAGCTCGAATTCGAGTATCGAATGAAATAAATTATATTAAGGAGAGTTTTATCTCTAAAGGAATTTTCACAACTCAATTTAAAATAATCAAAATAAAACTTAAAAAATCGATTTAAAATAATCAAAATAAAACTTAAAAAATCGAGCGGTGGACTAAAACTAAAACACCAAATCAAAAAAAAAAAAACATGAAAAGTAAGGACGGAATCATTTGGATGATTCAGAATTTGAGCAATAAAATAATACAGCTCATCCTCAAGGATCTTCCAAAATATACTTCGATGGAAAGTTGAGTTGGAAATGGTGATGGTGACTTAGGGCACGTGGTCTTTAATTCATTTCAAATCATGGATCACCGAGCAGCAGAAAGCAGCATGAAAGAATTTTGAGTCAAAATCTGCCCTCAACTTTGTGATAGTGCCTTCTAGTCAAAGGTGTCGACTGGTACTACCAAATCGAAAATCAAAATTTAAAAAAAAAAATTAATTCAAAAATCAAACTCAATTTAATTCAATTTAACCCAAATAAACCAAATCAAATTGATTTAGCTCAATTTGGTTCGATTTAAACACGTAGCCGTCTGTTCACCTTTGATTGTAGTTACCTCACCGTCGATTTTTTTACCACAATTCAATTCCGGATCATCGCCGCTGCTCTTCACTGCCTTCAATTTCTCCATCGCCTCCGTTCGATTCGACAACACCAGTTGTGATTACAGAGACTAATCACCTTTCATTAACTCAATATTCGATTCGACTTCACAGCCGCCGTGAAGTTCACCTTCGTCCAGGCTTTCATTGCCTTTGCTTCATCGTCGATCACCTGCGGCTACCGTCCGATCATCCAGTCGATCACTGCCTTCGAATCTCGCGTCTTCACCATCGTTCGAGTCAAGGCTTTCTTGGTTCTGCAGTCACCATCGTTCGATTTCTCCATCTTCATCGTCTTCGATTTCTCGCGTCATCAAGGCTTTTATTGCGACTTCTGCGGTCACCATCGTTCGAGTTCTCCTTCTTCGCCACCGCCATAGGCTACCGTCGAATCGCTTTCCACCACCATCCTCGACATCTCCGCCTCCATTCGCCTCAAGGGAATCCTACTTCTAGCAGGCTTATCTGTCTCACCCAGTTATCCTCAATTGTCATTTCCATCACAGAGTAAATCGACGGAGAAATGTTCGAAAATAATTTTAAAATAACACATTTAAAAAAAAAATCTAACACTCATACGAAGTTTTAAAACACTATTTATGTCTCGAATTTTTAAAGCCAGATATGTATAGTATTGTTCAAATAAATAGCATTATGTCAGATTTTAAAAATCCGATATATATAATACTATTTACGTGAACAGTGTCATATCGAATCTTGAAAATTTATCTTAAATACTATTCACGTATTTTTTATATTGAATTTTAAAGACCTGATATGATACTATTTATATGAATACTCGATACGTAGATATTAAATTTAGATGTTTTTTTTCAAATGTGTTGTTTTAAATTTTATTTTGGGATCAGATTTGAACATAACTATAAATCAATGTTCCTCGGAACAGTGTGGAGGTTGCTTGGAAGTCAATTCTATGATACCTTATCCCCAAGAAACAAGGATGCAGCCACCTTTTTTATTTCTAATTAAATGCATATTTGGATTACTACCAACAATTTAGTTTAATCAGCAAACATTCAAGGCCAACAAAGAAAAGGCAGTCATCCCAATTGTTCTATTATTGGTAAAAGGCAGGAGAGTTTGAACAAAGCGTTAAGAGGAAAGGGGACCAGCCCATCCCCCCCTTCTCCCCAGATAGAAAAGTAAAGATTTAGGGGCCATGAGCATGATAGGGCATTGAGGCCATGCTCCAGTGGGAAACCTTAGCCTGCTAAGAACAAAAGGCAGAAATAGAAATGCTCACCCATTGACAAAGCTCTGCCATTTAGATCTCGAAATTGTTGCAAATGAGAAGGGAAGCCTGGATCCCTCACCCGTAAACATGAAGCTATCAAAACTAAGAATCGAAACCCGCAAGTTTCTCAAGAACAAATCGAGCAAATACAAAAGCTTTTCAACTTGCAATAGCTCAAAAGTGGCCCCATTCTTTCAAAACTTCAACAGCTAACATCCCGCTTCACTCTTTTTAAGGTTCTGAAGGAGGAACATAATATCACAGACATTAAGGAACAACAAAATGAGATTACCAAACTATCTGAATAATTAAGAACACTGGTTCATAATGTTCAGTAGATCCTGATTATTAATCTCCAGACTTAAACATCACAACAGTCTAAATGTCAGATTTTCTATTGCAAATAATTTAGTCTCATTGTATATGAATTTCTGAACATATAATGTTTCCTTTATGTTCATCTCTGCAGCCGTAAATATTCCAAATTAAATTTTTCAAAAAAAAAAAAATACTAGTCATTGACATACCACCAACATAGAACACTTGGTGTTTTTCAGGTCCTTGGTCAAACAAAAACTACTATAGTTAACTTTATAAAAGGTATCCAGGAGAGGGAATTCCAGAAGCATAGAAGAAGCTCCAACACAATTTATACCTTTCGCTAAATTCCTTCTCAGAAAGAATCAGGTTGCTTGACAACATGCAGATAACATTGAAGTGACGCCTAATAGCTTTTCATAAAAAGGAATTCCCATAGCTGCATCGAAACAGTGTATGACACTTTAAAATATACATATATATATATATATATATATATATATACATATATCTTAACAAACACACTCTGTATAATTGGCATTATCTTCTATGAGTGAAGCATTGATTTGACATCATTCATATTGTAAGTCCCACAACTTAGAATTAAAACTAACAATCATTGCCCTTCCTACTTTCCGATCCTTTCTTTACTTACATTAGGTCCATTTTTGCTTTGGAAAGGCTTCGTACCTTCCATGATCATTCCCTTAAAATTTTCTTACCATTTGATTTCACAACTCTCTTTTGGTTTAAAGATATTAAGCCAATAGGTCCACAACATGTTGAACCCTTTGGACATGAAGAAGGGAAAGTTTAGGGACCTTGAACCAAGCTGTTATTTAAGGATGCCCATGGGGGCATTCTTGGAAAATTGCATGGGGTTAGTGGGATAACTCTCTTTTACCCATAATTTCCATTACATCTCCCTTAATTTCCTATAATTAGGAGATAACAATAGAAAAAGAGATTTGACTCTCTCTGCATTCTGTTTTCCTTCCTAACAATGGGTCGGTCATTAATGAAACAGTGTGAGTTGCTTGAGAGAGAGATTGAGGGTTTGAGAAAAATTTCGAGTAGGAAATTTTTTGCATCATTCCGATCGCCGGACTGAGGGTTTTAACGTCATGGAGTTGCGATGGTAATTCGATTAATATCGTAATCACCATCCCGATCGCGAAATCCGATCAAGGGAGATGCTCGATTTGATGCTTTTTTGGGAGACCCTACACGTTAAGATATTTATCATATACCCGATTCTATTTTATTTTTTTCAAAAATTATTTTGTATGCTTCCGCCGCTGCATGAGAACCCTAAAATTTCCAACATCGGTATCAAAGCTTTTGTTGGATTATTAAAAATAATTTTCGGAATTTATTTTCGGGTATAAAAATATAGGATATAAAATTTAGGGTTCGGATTACGGATGAGTTTCGTGAATCCGATTGCACCATGAGATTACTCATAACACGTAGATCATGAAAATAATTTTTTCTGAATTTTTTAAGCACAATAGGGTCATGAAAACTGAGATTAAAGTTTTAATTCAACCGATTCAAGCATTAATCTTTTATAAAATTGAGTTAGCATGATTGAAAGAGGTTTGAATTAATTTTCCCAGTCGAAATCCACTGAAAAAAATAGCCAAAAACGTGTTTTCCGATACCTAAGTCAAGAGGACCCGGTTGCAGGCCCGTCGGGCGAAGGAGACACCCAGACCTGCGAGCGCATGAAATTCACATGTGAGGAGGTGCGTGTAAGTGAAATGAGGCAGCGCGTACTGTTCAAGCGCCGTGCGTGAATAGTGCCTGAAATGGATCCGGGTTGGTCGACCCAGATCCATATCCGGCCCAATAAACGCTGACCCGGATCCATATCCGGCCCACTATAGCGCTAAATGTATGAATACCAAAGAGTATGCAACCGTGTGGATTTAAAGCCGCGAACTGAAGCACCAATACACTCACCTTTACCACCAGGCTACAAAACACGAGCATGTCATTGGGTGATCACATCTTAAATATGTAATTTGCCTAAAATTTGTGAAATTAGTAATTCTCCTGCATTGAAACAAAGGTCGCGTGCATTGAAATGCGTAACCGATACATTGCACGTTTGGCATGTGTGTCAGCATATAGGTGGCACGCGTAGACGCCCAGTAACAAGTCGCCAAAACATGGCGACCCGTGGGACCTCCGACGGCGCGTTAGGTCGTTTCGGATTTATTTATTCATTTTTATTTATTATTATTATTATCATTTTTTAAGGGTCCCGCATTTTTTTTATTTGTGATTTTTTGTGGATTTTTGTGCATCGAATCCTAGTCTGAATGGTGAGATGCAATCCCGAATTGTGGTGTATGATGTCTGTTGACTCATACGTTCGTCTTAGGGTCTGTATTCGAGTCATTTGGGTCTTGATGATTCGTAGGGTACACAAAATGTGAGAATAAGTATCACAAGTCACGATTATCTCTTTGACTGTTTCTAAAATTATCGTGTTAGATCTTTACAAAGGGGATAAAATTGAATGGCGATAATCACGAGATTTTTTACCGGTAGATTCAGTTTATCCTCGAGGGGCAAGATCTAATTAAAATTCTGAGGCATGAGATGGTGGACTCTGGGGAGGATACCACACCTTAAACAGATGAGATTATGGGACATTACGTGCATGGAAGAGGAATGATGACCGAATTAGGGCAATCCTCTTGACCAGCATGCACGATGATATGATCTCGGTCTATGAGCAATATCCTAAGACTTTATCGGTTTGGGTCGCCCTATAAAGAGCATTGTGGTGCCTTTATAGATTTTAAGATGAGTATACTAACTTATAAGTTTAATAACTTATAAGGAAAGGATTGATCATAAGATGATGTAACATTTGATAAAAATGTCGAGTATGATCACCGAGTTAGAGAATGTGAACGAGTCTATTTCGGATTTGTTTTCTAGAGTTGGGTGTGATTCAGTTCTTTACCTGATTCATAGGAAACTATAAAGTCTATTTTACATATGACGAAAGTATTTATACTTTTCACTGATGTGAATAGGCACAATGAGCTCGAGTAGGAGCATCTGGAGGCGAGTAGGTCATACTCGGGTCATGCTTATGTAATGGAGTTGAGCAAGGACTTCCATGACACCAAATACAAATGATATAAGCATAAGTAATAGACTCGAGGTTCAAATAAAAAAAAAAAACTATCCGAGAAAATCAACAACTAAAGTATTAAAGCGCAGAAAGAATGAGTTAGATAAGACCAAAGTGTAATACTACATCAGTAGTAGACTTGGTCATTTCGCTCACAAATGTAACAAGCAGAAATTAACTCTTTCTTTTTTACGTAGTTTGAGTTGCTCTTTGTTTTCTCTCCTTCATGAATTGTAAACACAGGAGCAACAAATTACGTAGCTCGAGACAGGAGCACGCATATATAGTTCCGCCGAGTGAGTTCCCGAGTAAGAGGATTTACGTAAAGAAATGGAACGTTTGTCAACATCAAAGGGAGTAGCACTTGTAAGTTGGAGTTGTAAAGTTGCTAAACTTTGTACATCATTTATGCTCCAGATATTTGACGAAACTTAATCTCAGCGTTGGATGCTCTGTTAATTTGGAAATTTTATAATTTCCATTTATTACAATAATTCTTTAATTTGTTCTGGTTTAGTTCATAATGGACTATATGCACCGGAGATGATTCCTTTTTCAATGGTGTTTCTTGTTATCCTCCTAGCGTGAGAGAGGATGAACCGGTTA
This sequence comes from Dillenia turbinata, assembly GCA_037126225.1. NCBI lineage: Eukaryota > Viridiplantae > Streptophyta > Magnoliopsida > Dilleniales > Dilleniaceae > Dillenia > Dillenia turbinata. Next base: position 2,704,578 of record JBAMMX010000028.1, on the reverse strand, counting down.
GCAGTGAGTGGTCTGTTGGACCCGCTAACCAGTTTTGCTTGGGTGACAAAATTACAAGAAAACAATTCGACATTGCAATGAGAACTGGGACTCCATTGTAGTCGGTTCATTCAAACTTCTATGACCTTATGAACGAGAGACCCCGAAATGGAGTTAGGTATTCTATTACGTTCATAGACAATTACAAGCGTTTCGGTTGCATCTATCTGATCTCGCACAAATCTGAGGCATTAAGGTGCCTCAAGAGATTTATTAGCGAGATTGAAAATTAGTTAGATTTAAGAGTGGAGATTCTCAAAACCGATCAAGGGGGCGAGTATTTGTTTGAAGAGCTCTATTTCAAGAAGGGTATTACGAGAAACTAACTATTTTTTGCTACTCAGTGGAGTAAAGCAATTGCGAGAGAGGAATAGGACTTTGTTTGAGACGGTGGGGTTGATGATGGAGCGTGCCAATTTGCACATTTTCCATTAGAGAGATGTATTATTGGCTGCAGCCTACGTCCTCAATCGTGTTCTATTGAAGTCCGCAGTCAGTATCCCATATGACTTTTGGACAGGGAGGTAGTCTGACTTTAGCTATTTGAGATTATGGGGTTGTGCCACGTAAGTACACTGTTTCTCACATTAACATGGCTAGTTAGGTCTGTGAGAAAGGAGGCATATCTTTATGAGATACTCAAAACACTCCAAGGGGAAGGTGTTCTAGGTGAGCATACAAACGTCACTATCTCTGAGATTGAATTTCATGATGCCGAGTTTCTTAAAAATGATTTCCCTATAAGAGATAAAATCAATTGGGATTTTACCTTCTATCAAATGGATGAATGTAGTGATTTAGCTGATCCCAGCAGCGGAACTTAAGAATCTATTACGGATCTTGGTTCTAGTAAGAGCAATTCATCTAGAGTTGAGAAGGTTTCCCCTCCTCTTAAAAGTAGTGGAGGACGCGTACCTAACCACCGTTTCCTAATTGAGGGAGAGGCTCTCAGTGTGACTCTTCAGGATTACGAGAAACATTTAATGGTCCTAGAGGCTCTTGAGGGCTCTGAGGTCATGGATGAGAGAATGAGTTGATAAAAATCAATAGAATCTGGAATCTAGTTGATTTACTTGAGGATAGTAAGGCCGTTGAGAACAAGTAGGTTCTCAAGATCAAGAGAAAGGCCGACGGATTGGTGGAGAGGTATAAAGGCCCATCTGATAACCAGGGATTACTCAGACTAAGGGCGAGATTACCTCGATCCGTTTACTTTTAGCGATTGTCGTAAACATGACATGAATCTGGAGAGACTCCAAGTGGACGTTGAGACTGTCCTCCTGAGTGGGAGTTTGGATGAGGAGATTCATAAGGAATAGCCATCTGGCTTTATTCCTGTAGATCAGGATGATAAGGTCTGTTGATTTTGAAAGTCGATATGCGACCTTAATCATCAATCCAAGTAGTGGCGCTTGAAATTTTACGAGGATGTGATATCTCATGGTTTCATGATGATCGAGGAGGATCATGCGTATACCTTATATGTTCTTTTGACTCTTTTGTGATCATGCCCTTGTGTGTGAATAACATTCTGTTGACCGGAAACAACAGAGAGTATCTGATGACCACGATAATGTGAACATTGTTGAATTTTGATATGAAGAGCATGGATAAGACTCAGTTCTTCCTCAAAGTTAATATCCAGAGGGATCGCTCGAGACAGGTGTTGACTCTTTCACAGGAGTCTAACATCAAAGGAGTTCTCGAGTATTTTGAGAAGATCGACTACGACCCTAAAAATACTCTAATCGCTAAAAAGTTAAAGCCTAATTCTTGATATATACCCTAAAACTCAGGAAAGGGTAAGGGAGATGAATAGAATCCTTTGTTCCAGTGTACTGAGTAGTCTGATGTACGTAGTGTTACGTACACGATCAGATGTTTGTTTTGCAGTCAGTATGGTAATTAGGTATCAAACGAATCCTATAAGGGATCATTAGAGAGCAGTGAAAGGATTTCGAGATATCTCGAGAGAACTGTGAACCACTCCTTATGTTACGGAGGAGGTGATTTGTATCTTGTTGAGTATTCAGATACCAACTAGGTTGGTGATCTGAATATATGCAAATCGATATCAAGTTTTGTTATTTTGGAGTAGTAAGAAACAAACCTGTATATCTCTATCTATGATAGAGACTGGGCTTGTGAAATGTTCAGTGGTAGTTCAGGAGAGTGTTTGGCTCCAGAGATTTTCGCATGACTTAGGGATTGAGATGGATAGTGAGAAACCAGTGATGATTTATTGAGAAAATCAGGCCGCCCTTGATCACACCTGAGACCCTAAGTATAAGTAAGACTAAACATATTGATACCTAATACTACGTTATGAGAGACATCACCGAGAATGATGAAGTGACAAATTAAGTACACTACTATACAGCATGTTCGCTAATCCCTTCAATAAACTCATTGTGAGAGATTCCTGTATGAGATATGGAAATCATTGGATTTGTGTATATATTGACATTTCTCATCTTGTACTAATGCTTATTGTGTTATATATATGACATGTGTGCATGATTAAGTCACGTGCTTATTTATTGTACTATTTTATTGTCATATATTATGTAATTGATAATGATAAATGATATGTCAGGCAGGTGTGGTCGACTTTCTCACACGAGTGACCACCTCTAGCTCTGAGTGAGCGGAGATGAGACGGTTTCTAGTTGTAAGAGATTTTGAGAATGACCTTACTAGAACAGAAATCGCTCTGATACGTGTTCAGGATAATGTCATATGCGATATGACCGACATGGACGTACCCACACTATATTGTCTGTAAGAAACCAGGTTTGAGATCTCAAATATCACCTATGACTAGTGATATTATCTCTGAGACACTCTCTCTGAAATCTCTGGATAAAGTCTTATGTGTAGACTGAATTCCATATTTGTACAGTGTTAGAGAAATCTGACATATACTCTTTGAAAGATGGGGGAATAACACTGTGGCACGCGTTTCATATCGCATGTAATATATTGACCAGGGATAGTGGGAGCATTATTTGAGATATTGACTGATTTAGATCCCCGTTCCCATGGTGTGAGACCCGAGATCCATTGGGTGAGATCTCTTGTACCCTTATCACTTTCGGCTGTTTCTAGAAGTCTTGACTCAGTATTGCTGTTTTAGTCTGTTAATCGATTGCCCGGAAGATAAATTGAAGTTTGAGGGACAGATCTAGAAAAGCAGTTAAATTGAGGCTAATAGATTCGAGTTTAGAAAAATAAAGACCAATTGACATTACATCATTGTGTTGTATTCACCGGCTAGCCTATTATGTCTGTCCATGTTGGGATGTAAGCATAATAGTGGATACACAGTCGAGCATTTATTGGAGATTGCTTTCGATGAGAAAAGTAACTCGATGGATGTAATTAGTTTTGGATCTGGGGTGTAGTGAGTTATTTTTGATACTAACGTTAACTTCTCGATTATCCTAACAGGTGTATTGAGAAGTCTTTGTTTGCAGGTGTACTTGTCGGTCGCACGACGTCCAATCTTGTATGAAAGTCTAACAGGGTGATGAGATAGATCGCATGATTTGTGATCTAATGACGGACATGAAATACCCTCACGTGTAATGGGAGATGTTATTTAAGGATGCCCATGAGGGGCATTTTTGAAAAATTGCATGGTGTTAGTGGGATAACTGCCACTTACTCATAATTCTCATTACATCTCCCTTAATTTCCTATAATTAAGAGATAACAATAGGAAAAGAAATTTGACTCTCTCTGCATTCTGTTTTTCTTCCTGACAATGGGTCAGCCATTGATGAAACAATGTGAGTTGCTTGAGAGAAAGATTGAGAGTTTGAGAAAAATTTCGAGTAGGGAATTTTTTGTGTTATTCGGAACGCCGAACTAAGGGTTACGGTGTCGTGGAGTTGTGATGGTGATTTAATTGACATCATGATCACCATCCCGATCGCGAGATCCGATCGAGAGAGATGTAGGGTTCGATGATTTTTTAGGATACTTTACATGTTGAAATATTTATCCTATATCCGATTCTATTTTATTTTTCTCAAAAATTATTTTGTATGCTTTCACTGCTGCATAAGAACCCTAAAATTTCCAACACAAGCTATGCTAGCTGGGATGCAACTGAGCCAGCCATGGCATGATCGTTTCAAATATTGGTAAGATTCATCATGGAAACACTTGGATGCAGTTTCAAATATGCTATGGAAACTGCACTAGGAAGGAAAGGATCATAGGTAAGGGAAATGTAGACGAACAAAAGGGATGAACTAATTTGTAGTCCGTCCATAGTGTTTTGACATGTCATGGGGTTCACCTGCACATGTACAACAGTGATGACTGATTACGAGCTTACTAGGTTCTGATGGATTTATAGTTTAGCATTCCCACTTCGGCAAAGGTGGAAGTGTGGTTTGCTCAACATCCCAACCCCTCACCCCCAAGTCAATGATCAAACGAGTTCGACAGAATCCATTAACGGGCCAAGAAATCATTATTTTGTTTAAACATGTTTCCACAACATGAAGGATTTGCACCAAATCTACAAATTATATCACCAAACGATTCTAGATGAGCGTCCCCCTCCCACCAAAACAATTGCAAACAAACAAATACCCGCAAAAATTACAAGCTCTGGCAATTACCAAGCACACAAAAAACAAAATGATCGCAGCAGGACTAATGTCAACAATGATGATCGGTTGCATTCGACAAGACCGCTAATTATCATTTCAATGTAGATACAGTGTATCTTCAATACCCCTTTGCTTCCCAAAATAACAATTTGTAACATAAGCGATGCAAGATGCAATTTCCTCAAATTCATCCATCAAGTGACAAGATAGATACTACAAAGTACTAAAAATATTTATCAAAATGATATACATATAAAAAAACATATTCATATAATGATTGAGCACTAAACTAAAACGACTGGGTGTACGTTACTTTAAATTAGAAAGCAAGCTAAAGAACGTAGTCATCACGTACACCCCCCGCCCCCCCCCCCGCCCCCCCAAAAAAAAAGGCCCTAAAATTAAAAATTCACAGAAACCCCCCCAAAAATAAATGTATTTAGAAAGGAATGTATGGAATTGGTGAACAATGATTATTGTATAATTATATGCATATAAAAAACATTTGAGAACTCTACTGAATTTGAGATAAACATGTCATGAATTTGAGAACAATGATAAATAAAATAACATATAACTTAAAAGAAAAGAAAGTAAAAATTGAGAAGAGAGAATAGAAAAATTTTCATCTTATTTGTGTGTCCCATCACATTTCATGGAGCCCTATTTATAGGGAAAAGCAAATGACTCTTCCACCATAGTCATTTAATAATTTAATCCATTACCTTCATTACGTTTCTCCAATATTTACACCATCCCATGATCAACTATTATAAATTATAAAATTGATAAAAAAATAATTAAGTAGTTGTTACAAATTCTTCCTTCGATGTAAATTGACCTACAGAATAATTACATAACAATTGCATATAAAAGGGACATTTTAGGTTGAGAATAAGCAGGGACATTCATTTCCCACCAATGCCTCAGCATCATACTCAAGCGTGGTTATGAGCCGTATCCTTTGACAACCATTTGTAACAGACTCTCCGTTTATTTAACCAACAAAAGTAAATGAATGGAAAAAAAAAACCACAATAACGATAAGCTGTAACTCACATCAATCAGACAAGGAGCAGATCATATCGTGCAGACTACCGTGCAGTGTGCACTGTTTGGGAAGTCTTTTGGCCAACATATATAAGATCATATCAATCACAGGAGAATATGCCTCACCAGTGCAGTCCTATACCTGAAAGCTGCAACAACAACTAGCATACACTACAATCTGCTTGCTGCATGGTAAATAAAATAGTAGAAAAATAATATAATGGCACTTTCTGTGTGGCATAAAGTGGGCTGAAGCAATATTTTCCATGGTAATCAACTGGGGAAAAAAAAAAACTCTATGAGGAAATAGCATCAAGTTGTATTGAAGAAGCAACTTTATTTAAAGAGCCATTATATTCGAATAAACCCAAACGACTCCAATTGTTAAGGACCACTAGCACTAGTCATTGATTAAAGATTTACCATCTGACAGAAGGGATCATAAGAAAGCACAACAGATATTGTATATATGCCACTGACGTTGCTAAAAGCAGCACTAATTTCACAGCAGTTTCCTCAAGTAGCCGCATCAATTAGGAATATATAAACTAGAAATATATCAAGAAACCAGTGAAAGCAAATAAAGCTTCCTAAGCATACCCTCATTCGAATTGACAGTGCCTGCATAGGAGACATCCATAATCTACTAGAAATGAGCTTAATTTTCAACTTTTTTCATGAATGGCGTGAATGAAAAACTGCACGCTCTAGACGAACATCATCAACTCTGCCCGACTGTACACATTATTTCCCTCATCCTCCAGTGTTGGATAGGCAGCCACCAGTGCATCTTGAGACCCAATGTACAGAGAGTTATAGATCTTCCAGTAGACCTCTCGCACTTTCCTGGCAGGATGGAACAACCCCTGAAGACAGTAGTTCAGCACAGCAGCTGCTCCCAATGCTACCCTCATGCCCTCAATTGCTTCCATGACAGCATTAATAACATGAGGAGAGGTCTCAAATATATTTGGCCACACGTAGTTTAGCAAGTGGACTAGAGCATCCTCACATCCCAACCCAGCAACCCCCAATGCCATGTGCTTGACAGCAGAAGCAGCAGTCTGCCTGTGGACCAAGTCTCTGTCCATCAAAGCATCCTCAAGTAAGGGTGTTACCGCATAGATGTAGTCTTTTCCCATTTCACCAATGTATTCAAAAAGAAAAGAGAGCGACTTAAGAACCCCATTTTGCACGTTAAGCTCAGGCACACGATATTCATTCATCAGTGCTGGCAGGACTGTAAAAGGAGAACAAGTTTCTGCAACTATCGCAATCGCCACAGTTGTGCAAACACGGTTCTGACGCTCCTGGACTTTGAGATTGTTCAGAAGTGTTGCCAGAACATCTTGTGGCCCAATGGCTTTTGCAATATAGCCAAAGGTGTTCACAGTGGCTCTACGGATACCCTTCTTGTGGGCCTTGAGCATTTCAAGAAGCTCAAAACAAATCCTCATCCACTCCCTTGCTGGAACAAACTCAGCACCACGGTCAGCAATTCGACCAACAAGGTCAATACAATTCTCCTGGACTTTTTCGTGTCGATTCTTCAAAATTGGAGTTAATCTTGGAAGGAGATCCTTGATAGGGGGAGTCATCTTTGTCATACCAATGACATTAACAATTGCCTTGAGAGCTCCGAGGATAGACCCCAAAACTTCTGGATATTCCTCTCCTAAATACTCATATAAGACAACACCAAGATGACCCATCAGCTGTTCCTCATGACACTGCTTCATAACCACAGCAATCCTTGCAATAAGATCAGCCGCTTGTTGCCTAACCTTTGCACTTTTATTGTTCAAGCGCCACTTAATTGTCCCACAAATTTGTGGAAGGTAAGGTTTTACTCTTTGGCCAAGAGTATTAACAACTGCACCAAACCCATTAAGCATCACATTGGCATCATCACTGGTCTGCTCTTGGAAAGCATAGAGAATCCCATCAATCAGAAGCTCTTCCAAACGAGCATCAATATCAGATGCTCCCAGATTTGCAACCACTTTCTCAATTGTTTCCATAACCATTCGCCTATATGGTTCACTCTCATCTTTGAGATCCTCAACAATTCTTCCCACTATATCAGCAACCCCAACCTTGTTTGCTATCTCCACAGTTGTTTCAACAAGCTGCTTGTAGTTCCTCCTGTCCAATGCCATTCTTCTAACCCAAAAGTTTCGGAAAAATTCTGGAAGAATATCGCTTCGAATATAGTCAGCCTCTACACCCTCTGTGCTCACACACTGTTTCACCACTTTCAACACAATTTTCTTCATTTCTTCATCAGGAGACTGGAACTCTCGAATCAAGATAATCACAACTTCCCTGGTATAATAATTGGCATACAGAGCATCCATGAGAGGAATTATAAAACCGATTGCCTTTAAAAAGGCGGCCAAGACCTTTCCACGGTGTGACCTGATGCCCTTCCACAATGGCTTCAAGACAGAATCAAAGCTTTCAATACCATATGGAGCAGCAGCCTCAGCAAGAGCAGCCAAAGAAAGAGCGGTAATTGTCCTCACTTTTTGATTTTCATCATTGAGACCATGTTCAATGATTTCCACCAGAGACCTCAAGTGTGGAAGCACAGCACAGCCAATTAAGATGGCAATCTGCTGAACAATTTTGATTCCAGTGTGACGTGCTTGCCATGATTTCTTACTCTGACAGACAGCCTTCAAGAATGGCAACAAAGCAGGGATCCCCAGTGCTGAAGCAACAACACTGAAAGCCCTTGCAGTTGTGTTTCTAACGTATTCATCAATGTTGTCAATATCTGGACGCATGGCTGCAATCATAGTGGCTAAGCCAGCTGCCTTGCTAAGATTTGAGATAATTTCTCTTCCCTCAACACGGGCATAATAGTCTTCATCAATCAATAAAGGTTCAATAACGACCAGAATCTTATGTACAAAAGGACGAACCAACTCATCCAACTTATAGAGCACTCTGTCAATTACCTTAACAAGAAGATGCCTCTCTTGATCCTCCAATGTCGGTTGCATAAGCAGCGGTAGGATACGATTAAATAGAGGGCCAGCCCCAAAATCCCTAGCCTTATCCGTGAGCTGCCTGAGAGCAGTTTTCCTCTGAGGAGGCGTCCCATTCTTCACCTTAAGCAAAAGCTTCATGATTTTACGTTCTTTTTGCTCTTCCGGAGACAGTTCCTCCTCATCTTCCTCATTCAACAAAGCACCAAAGTACTGGTAATCCTCCGGCTTCATGAATGGCAACCCACCCGGAGCTTCCTTGGGAACATCAAACTGCTGCCCACGATTTTCTTCAGGGATTGCATAAAGCGGGGTCCCAATAGGAGTTGGGGTAGCAAGAAGCTTCCTTGCGGGGGTTCGAATAGGAACATAGGATGCCGGAGGCTCCAGAATCTTATATCCCTCCTGTGGGAACATAGCATCAAGCTCTTCATCAGTCAAAGGCCTATTTCTCTCCTCAATATCTTTCTCCCACCTCAACAAGTTATATTGCTCAGGTGTAATGGGTCCCCGTAGATTAATAGCTCCTGGGGTTGGTGTGGCTAGCTCCACCCCACCAACAGGAGTTACACCAGGAGTGTATGCTGCAGCGGGTGTGGCCCCTGGCAAAGGTGTAGCACTAGCCATTGTAGCTGGAGTCTCGTCCCACCGAGACCGCTGCCTTTTCGGCGTAGGGGTTGCCATTCCTGCAAGCTTAGGAGTAGCATCCCAAGTCATCCCTGCAGGAGTAGCACCAGGTGTAACCCCTCCTGCAGCAGGGGTTGCATCAGAATCAGCCAAGCGTCCAGGAGTGGGTGTCTCGTCCCATCTATTCCTCCTCCCAACCGACGGTGTGGCATCCGAAACTCTCCCCGGAGTTGGGGTTGTATCCCATCTCCCAATGCCAGGAGTCGAATCTGGTAAATCCCAGTCTGACCCAGAAGCGGTCTTGGCTTTCTTAGCAGCTCCTTCCTGCTGATCCTGCTCCTGAGACTGGTCCCATCTGTTTCTCCTCTTCTGGGCAGGCTGTGCTTGTGGTGCAGACTCCTTTTTCTCCTCCTCCTCTTTCTTCTTCTTGGCAATGGCTCTCAGAGTCTCCTCCTTCTCTCTCTCCAGAGCCTGTTGTCTCATCACATCAGCGTAACTCCTAGTAGAGGGGTCGGGCGTCTTATCTGGATTAGCAAAAGCATCGTGCCGCTCTGGCGATATCACCTGATTCAATCTCCTCCGCCTATAATCATCTTCCCTATCGATAATCCTCTGCGGTTTCTTGAACCCCACTTCTTCTTCTTCTTCACCTCTCGGCACCGCCTTCAAAAGGGACGAGGGCGCAGTGTACATTCTCATCTTATTGGCAAGTTCCGAATTCATGGAATCCATACGGTCTTCCTCGTCATTTACAGGAATAGACTTCACGTAACCCTCGAAAGGGTTAGATCCGCCGTAGAGATCGGTGTCGAAAGTCACCGAAGTAAGGGAAGCCGCCTGCTGCTCCATCTTCTTCCTCTCCTCTTGAATCTTGGCAATCTCAGGGTCCAGAGACGCCATCTCAATCTCAATCTCAATCTCAAAATCAAACCCTATAACACAAGAGAGAAACTTTAGGAATTTCTAATCGGAATCAAAATGAAAATGAAAATCCCTTAGAAAACTAATCCAACCGATTGATTGAGGTACGCGAGAGAGAGAGAGAGAGAGAGAGAGAGAACTAGAAACAAGACTCCTGAAGAAGATTAGTAATCGTACCCGGGGAAAGAAAAAAGCCTTCTCTCTGACGATCTTTCTAGGGTTTCAATTCAAGACTAGGGTTTCAAGCTTCGTTGAGTGGATAATGGATACAAGCTCATGTTTGGGCGCTTCCCTCCTTTTATAACAATAGATTAACACGGTCGGCAAACAGAGCCAACCGACCGGGTCGGACTCCTGAAACCGAAAAATACCGGTTGTGGTTAACAAAATGCCCAAACAGACTTTCTGTTGACCGGCTTAGACTGATTTGTCAATGACCGAAGGCTAGCCCCGAGTTTTCATGCCAGAAACCCTAGGGAACGACATCGTTTTATAGGGTGCATAAACGTTAGACAAACCTTATTTGTCATTCTACACCCGGTGGGGCTGCTCAGTCTTTTCACCTCCTCTTTCTCCCTCACTCTAAATTATTTTTGTGGATTTAGAATTATAAAATAAGGGGTAATCCTCAAATATAATCATATAAAAATTGAAGATTAAAATTTGAATCCGCTCTAAATAAAATTATCTAGATATAAATCCGTCAAATTATATCTATTTATATCTCTATCTTTTTTATGGTAATAATGAGAGATTTTTTTCTTTTCAAAAATATATCCATCTCTCTTTTCAACGAACTTTCTTGAACATATAATCACTCTCTCACAAATTTTATTTTATATCACTCTCCTGTATCACTCAGTCAATTTCCTTTTTCTTTTGCCTCACACTCATTTTGCCATTAATTATTTTTGGATCCTAGATGCAAGAGTGGAAAATTGAGGATTGTGAGATTTTATAGTGGAAGTAAGAGGGTGACTGCCTCACAACTAAGAGATAGCAAGTTGGAGTGAAGGTAAGTTGGATTTGAATTTCTAAGTGGGAGTTTGTTGATCTCTCTCTAAATCAATTTTGAGTGAGGGTAAGTTGAATTTGAATTTTTGAAGCGATCATGCTTATGGTTGTTTCTCGATTTATTTTTTTTGTATTTTTCTATTTTGGGTGTCACTGGGGTTGGGTTCGATCCGAACAAAATCCGTGACCCACCCGAATTCAAGGTGTTTGGGTCAGATTTATTTAGATTTTTGTTATATCGGGGCGAGTTCAAGTTAGGAGTTAAAAAACCCGAATCACCCGAATATATTTGTAAATATGTAATAATTATGATGGTAAAAATGGAATTATGGGACATATATATATGTGTGTGTGTATATATATATATATTTTTGTTTTATAAAACCCTAATCACTCTTTATCTCTCTCTCTCTCTCTCCCCAGCCAACAACCCCTCTCTCTCTCTCCCTCTTCCACCCCCTCCCTCAAATTTTAGTTGCCATCATCGGGTTTTCTTAAGTTTCCTCCATAAAGCAGCTTCTAAATCAAACACAAACGATCAACGACGAGTCTCTTTCTACATTTGGATTGTCATTCTTTTATAGGTTTTAGCGAAGGTCCCTTTGGATCTTCTTAGATCTGTGTATTCTAAGCCATATTTTGCTCAGATCTACGCATTTGCCCCCTTTGTAGGATGCATCTATTCGTTGCTATCATCAGGTTTTCTTAAGTTTCCTTGATAACAATAGCCTCTAAATCGAATGCCAACAATCAACGACAAGTCTCTTTCTACGTTCGGATTGTCGTTCTTCTTTAGGTTTCAACGAAGATCCCTTTGGATCTTCCCAGATCTGCGTCTTCTAGGCCATATCTTCCTCAGATCTGTGTCTTTGCCCCCTTTGCAGGATGCATCTAAACCCCAAACTTATCCAACACTTTCTACCATATCTCTCTTTCTCCCACAACTCTCTCTCTCTCCCACAAACTTATCCCACATCTCTCTCTCAGATCTATGATCCCCTCTCTCTTGCGCATTTGAATGCTAATTCGGGTTCGGGTTCCTGCCTGAATTTGAATAATTTGCTCTGGTTCAGATTCAAGGTAAAAAATAATAACCTGAATATGTTGGGTTCGGGTTAAAATAGTGTATTCGGGTGCGGGTATTCGACCCGAACACAGCCCTAGGTGTCACAATTGTAGCTATTGGGATTTTGCTCTCTAAATAAAGTAAGCAATTATAATTTTTTTCATTATTCTTGTATATTCTGCTTTTAACTCTCTTTTCTCTATTTGTCATCGATTTCAATCGATATTAACTGATCTATTATCTTAGGATGCCTATCCCGCATTAAGCGAATGGTCATAGACTGGCTATCGGGCTAAGCTCGGTGGAAGGTTGGCGTGATATCGACAAAAGATGTTAGCACTTGTCATACCTTTTGACATAATCATCTGCATCAGCCTTCACGGTAGACTAGTAGTACCCTTGTCGTAGAGTTTTGTTTGTTAGGTTTTAGACACCTAGGTGATTGTCGTATATCCCTTCATAAATTTATCTGAACACATAGTTTCTTTTCTCAAGCGTTAGGAACTTCAAACATGGATGGATATAGGACTTCTTGTAGAGATCATCATAAATGATGGCATAATGGTCGGACTTGTGCCTCAACTTGGGGCTTCAGAGAGTGAGCTCGGTAGTTGTTCATGCTTCAGATAGGCTTTGATAGGGTCTTTTCAACTTGGTGAGTTGTTTGCTGACAAGTTTTGTTCGGACTCTTCGATGCTGGGGTACGATAGACTCTCTATGTAAACGGTGTAGCTAGTTGCTACTAAATCAGGGCTGGCTAATTTGAAGAGGGATCTGTTGTATATCTACCTTGTTGAAGTTATCCATGGCTTGTTGTATCTTAAATAAATACTTCGCCATCGTTGGCTCTTTGATCTCATAAACCCTCTTGATTTATTTGATAATCAGGGGGCTATCGATAAAGACTTGTAGGCTTTGGACCCCTAATGACGCTATGATTCGTAACTCAGTTAAAAGGGTTTCATATTCGGTTTGGTTGTTAGTCGCTCGAAAGTCAACATAGAGGGCATATTCGGTTTTGAAATTATCCAGACCCACTAAGATGAGTCCAGCTTCGCTTACTAAAGAATTAGAAGACTCGTCTACATGGAGGATCGATTTGGGTGGCATATGTTCCTCGGTCATCGGTAAGGACTTGTTCAGTGTACGTTAGGAATGTGCATTCAAGAATGAAGTTTGCAAGGGCTTGGCCTTTGATAGCTGGTCTGGGTTGGTATTCGATGTTGAATACACCTAATTCGATACTTTACTTAATGAGTCGACCTGAAGTGTCCCTCTTCTGTAAGATCGGTTCTAGGGGCTAGTTAGTTAGCACAACAATGGTGTGTGCTTGGAAGTAGGGTCGAAGTCATCTAGTAGTGACAACCAAGGCGAAGGCTATTTTCTCGATGGTTCGATAATTAACCTTAGACTCATAGAGTATATAACTGATATAGTACACCAGCTTCTATATAGTGAATCCCTGTCTTACAAGGACAAAACAAAGCGCTTGGTCAGAAACAGAGAGGTAGAGACCATAGACCAGTCAGGAGAGAAGTGGGGGCGACATGAGATACTCTTTGAGCCTTTTGAACATGGTCTGATATTCAAGCATCCATGTGAATCTTTTAGACTTATTTAGGGCATTGTAGAAAGGTTTATACTTCTCTCTCACTTTCAATATGAATCAGTTAAGGGTTGCGATTCTACCCGTTAGATGTTGCACGTCATTCATTGTCCTTGTCAATGTCATATCGAGTATGGTTTGGATTTTCTCAGGATTCACCTCAATTCCTCAGTTGGTAATTAGGAAACCCAAGAATTTTCTAGACATGATTCCGAAGGTACACTTCACAAGGTTCAGTATCATGTTGTGCCATTCTAATGTTTAGAATATCTCTTCTAGATCTGCAACGTAATTGTTAGCGTTAGTACTTTTGACAAGTGTGTTGTCGATATAGGCCTCCACGTTTCTACCAAGTTATTCATTGAAGACCATGTTGATCCAGCATTCAAATGTTGTTTCGGTATTCTTGAGACCAAATGGCATGACCTTACAACAATAGGTACCAAACTTTGTGATAAAGCTGGTTTTTTCTCACCGTTTGGAGCCATCTATATTTGATTATAGCCAAAATATGTATCCATAAAACTTAGGAGCTGGTAGCTAGATGAATTATCGACTAACTTGTTGATGTTGGGAAGTGAATAGTTATCCTTGGAACAAACATTATTGAGGTCAGTGAAATCTATACACATTCTCCACTTTCTATTTGCTTTCTTCACCATGACTATATTGGTTAACCATTTGAGATATTCCACCTCTCAAATAAATCTTACTGCTAAGAATTTTTAAAATTCTTTCTATATCGCACGCTAGCATTCTAGTGTGAACACCCTTTTGTTTTGCTTGATGGGTTTGCAGTTGGTATCCATGGTCAATCAGTGAACTATAACCAAGGGGTGAATGCCAGACATATCTTTGGGAGACCAAGCAAAAACTTTGGAATGACGTCGTAGGCAATTCGCAATTGCCTTCTGTAGAGATGACAGTAAGTGAGAATCGATCTGAACGATTTGACAAGATGTATCAATAATGGGTACTTTGATTACTTCCTCTTTGGGTTGAGGCTTCGATTGTTCTCTAGTATTGTCTCTAAGTTCCATGGTGTCTACCAGTAAGACATAATTCTTTTTCTCTTGTTATAGGGATGGTTGACTGATCAAGGTCGCTGTAGAGTGTCGCAATTCCCAAGGGTGTTCTGAATTTGACTTTCATGTGTCTAGCACTCGATAATGCTTCGAGGCCATCTAGGCTAGGACAACCTAGGATGGCGTTGTAAGGGGACGAGATATTTACCACACAAAAGGTGGTTCTGAGAGGCGTTCCCAATGACACAACAAGCGGGATAGTGCCCTATGGATGTATACATTCACCAGCAAGTCCTCTAATTAGCTAACCAGAAAATTGAATGTGAGATGGGACAAAACCCATCCATTCAAAATCATTTTAAAAGAGGATGTCACAATCTGCTTCTTGATCTATAAGGGCCCTTTTAACAAGGTAAGAACCGATTCTTGCTATGATGACCAATAAATTGTTTCGGCTGACATGGACTCCCATTAGATCATCGTCATCAAAACCGATTGTGGATCTCTTTCTCTTGACTAAGGCCATAATGGAGAGAAGAAGATGATGATAAGAGTAGCTTTGGTTAAGAAGTCAGTCTGTTTTCCACGGATAGCGCCAATCTGTTGAATGTGAGTTAGACTCCACAGATGTTGGTTTTGATAACTCGATGATAGATTTGGCCACCTGATGATCTTGATCAATGAGATCTTCAAAAGACCGCCAGAGGATATTTCGACGGGGGAGACTCTGACGCCCAAGTTAGAGAGCCGTTATCGAAGGAAAAGAAAACATCAAGAGGAAAAGAGCTCTATATGGCTTGTGTGTAAAGTGTAGGCCAAGAGGACTTACTTTGGTGGTAGGCACATTGGAGGTTATATAGTTACCTTAGGCGAGAGTCGTATGTAAGCGGATGATAAAACCCAAGTTTTCTTATAAGAATATCCTGAAATTTCAGGGAATCATGCCATAGGATTCTCAAAGACTGCAAAATCTATCCAGTTTGGAAAGTCTAGATTATCAAAGAGACTCTTTTCTTTATCGATCACAATTGTAGGTCTCATTTCTATTTACGTGAAATTCTTCTTGTAATTTAGGGAGAGTTGGTATTATGTTAGCAAATTGCATATCAACCACCGAGCATTGAGGAGGCCTTGGGACCGATCAGTTGGAGTACTGAGTAGTTGGCTATCTAAAGAGAGAGAAAGGTGATTGGCGTGTACCAAGAGGGTCCATTGACAGGCTATGGAGTTGACTATCTCTGGGTTCAACATGATTTGGGCCATGCTCCATCACCGACCAACCTAATCGTGCATGAGTTTTTATCATTTTTGATTGAGGTAATTAACAAAAATTGTACATCGATATTCTTGTTTGGTGAAAAAGGAGTGAAATTGACTTGTCAAACCATCTAAAGTACACTTATAATAGATAAAAGAGAAATTGATGGTATCATTTTTTTTAATATAATTTGTTGAGTAAAATAGGTTTTGATAATTATTAAAAATAACTAAAAATAATTAGGGTTAATTATTATAAAATTTACATGTTTAGAAAAATTATTAAAATTGAATTTAACTTGAACAAGACAACCTATACTATAGATGAGTCAACTTGTATGTCTATAATGCTTATACCTAATCTAAAGTGTTGACCCAACGTTTGAACATGTCAACCTATTAAGGTGTCAAGTCAATCTCACCATAATTTTAAGTCAACCAGGATTCAAAATTTTGAAATTTAACAAAGTATAGAACATCACAAGTTGACCTAGAAAAGAGACAAGTCGACCTAGGGATGACAAGCCTCCAAAACTAAGTCTAAAACATAAGTAAGTCAACTTGCATAGGAGATCAAATCGAGGAATCATAGTCTCAGAAGTGTAATTTGTAACATAACTAAATTGACTTACCTAAGTAACAAGTCAACCTAGCCAAGAGACAAAAATACTATAAGTCAACCCTCACCAGAAACAAATTGACCCAACTTCCTACAAAAACCTAAGTTAAGTCGACCTAACGTTCGAATGGACAAGTCAACCTACCACATAGGTGAGATGACCTAGAAAACAACTCTCAAAATTTTTCCAAGTATGGAAAACTATGAGTCCGCCTAAAAATAAGGTGAGTCGACTTGTGTAAGTCAACTCTCAAAAAACTAACTCTGCAAATATAACTAAGTCGGCCTGAGAGATTTGACAAGTCATCCCATAAAAACAGTCTCAGAAAGTCGACCTAAACACTACACAAGTCGACATGACCTATATGTTGTAATAGCATAAGTCGACCCGACCTAGAAATGAAAAGAATATAAGTTGACCTAGTAATGTGACAAATCGACCTGGACAATCAACCTCTCAAAAGTATAATTCTGAAACATAAGTAACTTGATCTAGGTTAGGACAAATCGACCCATGAACAAAATTTATATTATAAGTGTTGACCTAACAATGCTTCAAATTAACTCACACTTACACAAGCTGACCCAACAAATTTAAAGAATGCTACTAAGGCAACCTGTACACATATTAAGTCGACTTGGGGAGTTTCAAAATACAAAGAGAAGTCAACCTACCATCATATCAAGTCAACCTGAGTAGTTCAAAATTAAAAAACAAGTGAGCCCAAGGTTTTGATGAGTTAACACCATGTGAGAAACGAATAGTTGCTTAGAAAAGCTGTTCAAATTTAATGGAATTCCAACCACTTTTGAAAAATACATTTAACGTTCATAAATGATGTTCAACGGCTAAATTGAAGTCTTCAGCTATACATACAACTCAGAGATGGGAAGGATAACTTTTACACAATCGAAGAGCTTAAAGAACATCAAATTTCAAATTCTATTTTTTCATTCTCTTTGTTGTATTTTTACTTGTGTTGTATCTAATACATTTGTTGTTAACGCCACATTTGTGATTTATATTCACTTCATATCTGTTGTAAAAGATCAAAAGTTTGATCTTCTTGATTTTGGGCTTGAGTTGTATAGAGTGAAAGTGTGTTGGGTTTCCTTGCTCCTGGGAAAAGTAAGTATTAGGGATAATACTTGTAATGTTTATTAGCACCTAGGAAGCTAGTATGTATACTATTTGCTTAAATGATGGATTAGAAAATTCAGGTAAAGTTTGGGAATAAATGTACACCAAAGATGTGGAACTACTATAAATCTTGAGTCTGTCTTTCTCTATTTTTGGATTATCTTTTAATTTCATTTTTAGAAGTCAAATAGAGCCAATATTGTTTTAAACAACCTATTCACCCCTCTAGGTTTTTCACACGTAGTGCCTATACAATTATTAAATAGATTATAGTAATTCTTAAATGATAAGTCAAACATGCTCCACTAAAAGAAATTATCAAGTGTAGAATTCTCAAAAGCAATATAACCTATAATCTAATTTAATGATAATCGGGCTCATTATATATATATCAGTCAACTAAAACTGGTTCACTAGTAAAATTTATATTATTTTATATCCTAAAAGCTGCATTAGTGTTCCCAAAAAAAAATGTAAAACTTTGACATGTTAAAATATGGTTTTGGAGAATAATAAAGATTCAATGCTACACATCAGTGGAGTCATAAGCATTTACAAACACCTTTCTTGCATTTTGAAATCGGAGTTTTTGAAAACAAATCTAATTAGCAAAATGACATCGAAGATCGCATGTCGAGATTTATTTTGAAAACTAGCGATTAGCCAGGAATGGAAAATTTTGGAAAGTATCGCGTGAGAGATTTAAAAAGGATTGGTGGACAAATCCATGTCAAGGAGTTAGAAACCAAAGATACATCATATGTTACTTTGAGCTAATTTAAAAAGTAAAGGGATAGTTAGGATTCTAAGTTCGAGAAATGGAAAGCCATTTGATGAAACCTATAAAAAGTCTAGTTCGTATAAGGAAATAATAATAATAATAATAATAATAATAATAATAATAATAATAATAATAATAATAATAAGATGCTTAAACTCATTTAATTTTTTATTATTTTGCTTTGTATTTACTTTGTAGCCGTCTTATTCAACTTTATAAGATTTTTGTTATACTTGACATCTATTGCCTGAAATAAAGGGAATCATGAATATTGTATAATTTGCTCTAATTGACACCGATACTCTTTTTGGTACACCCGATGCGACTCCTTTTCAAATTTTGATGAAAATTTGTATTTTTATTCCACTATCCGAAAACATTGTACCAGTGAAACAACACAAGAAAAATGAGATAAGAAATATAATCATTCACTTTGTAACTTCAAAACTACAAACCTCACCCTATAAGACTCAAACTCTTGTTTTATGGATGATGACTCTTCAATGAAAAAATCCAAATTCCTTATCATCTAGCCAACATTAGCAAGACACAGAAATAATTAGGATGTAGTTTGGAGATACCACTATTCCCAACTCCGTAATAGTTCACTTGGGAATAAATTATTGCACGTATGAGCAATGTCATTGATGAGCTAGTTCAATAATTAGCTGACATTGTCCACACTATGACCTAGGATGAAGTCACAACCATGTGTGGAGAGGTGTCAATTCAGTGACAAACTGATACAACCAATTTGTAGTTTACTAACTCCCCAACTGACAGGTGAAGTCCCTATGTATAAGATGCATCTTTGGCACAATCAGTGAACCACCAAAATGTTGGGATGTAGGACGCCCGATTTCCATAACCTCAATTTGTGAATTTTAATACGACCAAAAGATAACATTCAAGATTGTTCTAATTACAAATGAATTAAACTTATTAGTCATACTATAAAATTGTGGAAGAAAATAATAGAGTATAGATTGAGATTGGAGGTAAGTGTATTTTAGAATCAATTCAGTCATGTTAGGATGATTTATCAACAAAATCATTCATTTGCTCAAACATTTGATGGATACATTTAGGGTATAGAAGAGAAACTTACATATGGTATTCCTTAATTTATAAAAAAGTATATGATACGACTCCCAGGGACATACTGTTATGGGCATTGATGAAAATGGAATCTCCTTGAAATATTGGTGGTTGTCAATCTAACAAAAATAAATTTACCTACTTCAAACAATATTAGTATAAAGGGAGTAAGGTCGTATCCTCAAGGAATGGGTGGATTCGTTTCTCATACGTGAGATTGATGGGGCTTTTAAATTAACTAATTAAACCTACTAAATTGAAACAAATAAAGAATTAAAACCAAAATAATAAGGGCAAAACAAAATAGACAAAATCAAAGGAGTAAATATCAATATAAAATAACCTAGTCGAAAGGTTTGTTTCCACTTCGATTCAATCAGTTGATCCTTGATGCAAAGATGATTTAATAATACATAAATAAATTGGTTATAGTTATCAACAAACGTCTAACAACCAATCTCTATTTATTTCATCGATAATTAAGAAAAGTTTATTAATTATTTTTCTAATTAAAAGATAACTCCAAAAAAACTCTTAAGATTTAGTGTTTTAACAGTCTTAAAATTTAGAGAGATCCAATTCCAATCAACAAACTCTTAACAAGTTTATTTAAATTAGACTGCTTAATTTCATGATATGGATAACCCTGTGTAATACCGAAAATTCGGTATTTGAAATGTTCTGTAAAATATCTCAGTAATTATAAAAGAAAATCTTAAAAGTTTTGATTTTCGATTTTGGGTCTTAAATTTAAATTTTTGGTATAATTAAAATGCCAAGTCGTAAATTCGTAGTGGATTCTATTTTAGGTAAATTTAAAATTTCATCATAGTAAGAATATAAAAATAAATATATATATTTAAAAAAAAAAAAAAGAGTGGGGAGACGCAGCGTTTCAGCCCGAAACGCTACGTACCCCTTTTTCCCAAATCGATTAGGGCTGAGAGCCCTAATCGATCTCACTCCCTCACCCCCCTGCTCCCTCTCCCTCTCGTGTAGTCGTTGCACTCCTCCGCCTCTCTCCCTCACCGCAAACCACCGCTAGCCACCACCACCGTCATCTCTCTCCCTCTACTCACTCTCTATTTCTCTCTCTGTTTCCAGCCTCTGCACTCTCTCTCCCTTCGCGATTCCCCGTTCGCCAACTCGACCTCAACCTCCATCGATCGCCACCACCGCGGACACCGCGAACCATCGCGGACGCCACCTCTTCGTCCCGCACCATCACTCTCTATCTATCTTTCCCTCGCAGTCCCTCAGTCTTCAGTGTCTCTCACTCTCACCCTCGCGCGACAGAGATCTCGCGTTCTTCCCCTCGCTCGTGTGATGCTCTGTGCGAGCATCCCTCTTCGGCAACCCGCCCTAGACCAGCAGTAAATGGACATTCAAGAACCCTAGTTAGACTACGATTTCTTCCTCTCTCAGGTAAAGGCTGAACCCTAATTGTAATTCTAGGGTTTCAATTGTTCATAGTAATTGAGTTAATTTCTTGACTAGGCTTGAATTTGGAACAGGTCTTGGGCTGAGCAGAGCATACACTGAAATTAGGGTTGCAAACTGCGAAAACCCTAGGTGAGGGAATTTCCAAACCCTTGACAAGTGAATAAATTTAGGGTTAATTTAGGGTGAGAAGACTTGTATATGTGTTGAAAGTATGCTAAATCTGAATAGAATGCGTTTTCTGAGATTTTACATGTGATTATTTAGGTTAAATCTAGAATTCGATATAAATTGGGTTGTGATAGGATATCTTAGATAATAATAGAGTTTTGTTTGATTGAATTGTGCAGTTTTCCTTGGGATTTGAATTGAAATTGGTGTGAAATAAATTAAGATTATGTAATTCGGGAGAAAATCGATAAATTGAGGAATATTGAAAAAATTAAAGTCGTTAGTGATTTGAAATGATTCTAGATTGATGAAACGAAAGTTTAGGAATATAATTGTGTAGTTAAGGCTATTGTAAATAAAAGGGAAATTTGAAAACCCTTTAATAGAGTTTTAATTGTTGATTATTCTTGTTGATTGGTCTAGGTTGAGCTTTGGAGACTCGAGGGGAGTCTTTTTGAGTTGATTTCGGAAATAGGGTATGGATATTCTCCCTAGAGGTGAGTGGACGGATCGTTGTGTAGTAAATAAGTAAAATATCTTTAAATTCTTTGATAAATGATTTGAAATGATTTTCATATGATTTTATGAAATTATTTGTGATTGTGGGATGTCTTAAATGAGAATTTGAAGTATGAATGCATCCTATGTGATTTTACATGAACTTGTGCCGTCTGTTTTGACTTCTTGAATGGTAAATGCTTGTAGCATGAATTTCAGATTGAATTGATAAAAATATGGCACCTGGATTGAAATTTGAATGATTGCGAAATTATGGTATTATGAATTGATGATTGTGAAATGAAAGGTGTCGTAGATGACTATAGTCATACCCCCCACGGAGCGACCTGACGGGGTGACGTGGGTTGGGGTTATATGCGAAAGAGGTATGCGGCCTCTGCTCTGCCACGTCGGACTATCCGGTTGCACCCCGGGGAGGTCCGAGCCAACGCCAAGGAAGGGGGTAGCTTTGAAAACTAAAATAGAAAACCCATTGGCGGGCTTCTGTCTTGGTTAGACCAAACGCAAGAAGGAAGTGTTTTCGATGCGACCCTTGTGATTTTCTAAAAGAATATTTGAATGAATGCTTGACATGGATGCATATTTTGTAAATGATGTTGAATTACTGAAAATGTTTGGATATGAAAAATGATGTTTGAAGTATGCTTTGACATTCCCCACTTTCACCCCTTATTTATTACACAATCATGCCATTGCACTCCACTCACTGAGTATTTATAATACTCACCCCCCTCTTTAACATTTTTCAGAGGAAGATTAGACTTGTGACAGAGATTGGAGCTTGGGGAGGGCCTACCAGCTGACTTTTGTAGGTATACATCGTGACGTATAGTCATTTTGGATCTGAACTGAATTCCATGGAAACGAAGACTTGCACAATTCTTTTGGTACGGATTTAATTGATACTTGTTTCCTGTATCGGAACAAGTATTGATGGAATCCTTACGTGGTTTGTTGTTTATTTTCCCTTCTCCCGTTTTTGGTAAAATCTCATTGTTTGAGTGGGACATTTGGTTTGTAATATTGAGAATGGTTATTTTCTTTCGATTTCACGAAGTCTTGGACAACTCATATCGTTTGGATCTTACGGACATTTGCTTGATTCTTCAGGCAAGTGTTGGTAAGATCTTACGACTATGTTTTGGGACTTCTTGTTTGTTAAGTGCTTTCCT
This sequence comes from Dillenia turbinata, assembly GCA_037126225.1. Classification (NCBI taxonomy): domain Eukaryota; kingdom Viridiplantae; phylum Streptophyta; class Magnoliopsida; order Dilleniales; family Dilleniaceae; genus Dillenia; species Dillenia turbinata. The sequence goes on along the minus strand of JBAMMX010000028.1, from coordinate 2,681,414 downwards.
TATATTGTGAACTTTGAAATGGCTTGGATGGCCATATTGTGTGCCGTGCATGCACAGGTTCCCTCTCCCCGATTGTGTGTTGATGTGTAAATGCGCATGTACAGGTTCCCTCCCCCCGATGTGTGCTCGTGTGTACAGGGATGGATCGGATGAGTCCTTGCATGTGTTTTATTATGTGATGTTTTGCTTTTTTTTTTATGATTGATGTATGGAAAGAACTGTGGTGCTGTCTTTGTAGCCTTGCGGAGTTCCGGTATATGGGGAGGTTCTGCCCGTATACCGAGATTTCACGGCGGCTGTCGCGTGGTCGATCCGAGGATCGGGGCATGACAGCTTTAGTGGTATCAGAGCTTAGGCTCACGATTTTAAAAGTTTATTGGTTTTGGAATGTTTGAAATTGTTTCCAAATGTCCCAAAAGTTTCTAAAGACTTTGAAGTATTTGGTTTTTGAAAAAGGTGTTTTTGAGAATGTACAAGTATTCCATTGATTTCTTAGGAAGATAGGAATGCTCATTTTTAGGGGGTTAACCATTAATTTTGCTTAACCCTTTGAATTTACCATATCCTCCTTGTTTTGTAGTACAATGCCTCCCCGAAAGAGAATGAGGAACGTGAACGAGATTCCTCCACCGGAGCATAAGGATGAGTCGTCCTCGCATGCTCTTCCTCCCTTGGTGTCTGCGCACCCGGCTCCTCCCACCGGGGTTTCTGCTCCTCCTGTCACCGCTCTTCAGCAAGTAGTGGAGTGGTGGACCACCTTTGGAGCATAGTACCAAGCTCCACGGCCAACTTCAGCTCCACCGGCTCCTACTTCAGTGCCGGTTGCTACTCCTAGCACCCCGCTAGCACCTTCTCCTCCGGTTGCTACGGTAGCCGATCGCCCCAATGTAGAGCTGTCCAAGTTGATAAAGGAGGCGAGACAATTGGGGTGTGAGACCTTTTCGGGTTCTTCTGATGCTTCTGTGGCCAAGGAATGGATTGGCCGAATCCAAGAAACCGTCACTGACATGGGATTAAGTGATGAGAGGAAGTTATGGGTGGCGGTGAAGCTGTTGGATAAAAGTGCGAGGACTTTGTGGGAGAATGTGAAGGGAAGGACTCCTATTGCTCTTGCCTAGACAGATTTTCTCAAAGCTTTTGAGGAAAAATATTTCACCCGATTCTACCAAGATCAGAAAAGAGAAGAGTTTTTCAAACTGTCTCAAGGGAGCAAGACCGTATCTGAATATGAGACAGAACTGAGAGAGCTTGCTACCTATGTCCCGGAGCTTGTGAATTCCGAGAACTCCATTAGTTAGAAATTTGAATCGGGGCTGAACTTGAACATTAGGGAGAAAATGCCTATCACCAGAGGGCATACATTCTAAGACATTCTAGACATGGCCTTGAGGGCCGAGATGATGGTGATGGAGAGGAATAAAGTCAGGGAACATCTGGGGAAAGGGAAGAGGCCTAGTAGCTCAAATCCAGGTCAAGGCTTCAAGAAGAGTCGAGGCACCGGCTCTTATAGTGGTGGATCCTTTTCGGGGTTAGTTGGCTTTCCTCAAAGCCGACCTACTTTTAGACCAAGTGCTCCAAGCAGATCTATTGATATGGGAGTAGGGTACAGGGGTGGCAGAGGAGGAGTTTGCCCGAATTGCAAGGGGCATCATCCGGGTCCGTGCAGGGGACCCAAGAGGTGTTACCACTGTGGCAAGGAGGGTCACCTTAGGCACTCTTGTCCGGAGTTGTTTGTAGAAGGACAAGGGAGTAGGCAAGTTCGAGCTCCCTCGGGTGGTTTTAGAAGAAATCCGGCGACTGTTCCTACACCTTCCACTAGCAATGCACAGAGGACAGCCACCGGTAGTAATACTGTTGCAGCCCCCACTCACCGCCCTCAGCCTAGAACCCAAACCCGAATCTATGTCATGACAAATGAAGAGGCCCAGGTCAATCCCGATGTAGTCACAGGTAATTTCTATTAAATTTTAAGCTTTAAAATTGAAAATATGATATTAATGGTTTATGATTTTGATTTGATGGTTTGTGATTATAGTTCAAAGAATGTGGATGATACAATGTTGTTTGTGGTTTATACTATAGGTACGATGAAGGTCTTTGATGTTGATGCACATGTACTCATAGATACTGGGTCTAATCATTCCTTTGTGAGTTCGGGGTTTGCCAAGCATTCTAATAGGCCTCTAGTCCCACTTGTTGAAGAGTTATTAATTATTACACCTTTGGGAGAGCACTTAATTAGAGACACAGTGTACAAGTCTTGTGAAGTGAAAATCGGTGAAGTAGCTCTTGAGGCGGATTTGATTCCGTTGGAAATGAAAGATTTTGATGCTATTTTGGGCATGGATTGGCAATATTTTCACCGAGCTTCCGTTAATTGCTTCACTAAGGAAGTGGAATTCCGAAGGCCAGGACATCCCTTTCTTGTATTCACCGGTAAACGGCGAGTGCTGCCCAGTTGTGTAATTTCGGCTATTGAAGCACGGAGACTAGTGCAGAAGGGATGCGAAGCTTATCTGGCTCACATTGTTGACACCACAATGGGAAGTTCTAGTTTGGACGGTATTCCTGTGGTGAATGAGTTTCCGAATGTCTTTCTGGAAGAGTTGCCTGGGTTGCCACCGGTACGGGAGTTTGATTTCAGCATAGACTTGATTTCCGGTACGGCACCGATTTCTATTCCTCCTTATCGGATGGCGCCGGCAGAGTTGAAGGAACTAAAGGTTCAGCTCCAAGAGTTGTTGGAGAAAGGGTTCATCCGACAGAACACTTCGCCTTGGGGTGCTCCGGTTCTGTTTGTGAAGAAAAAGGATGGAACTCTTCGGCTATGTATTGATTACCGACAGCTCAACAAGGCAACGATAAAAAAATAAGTATCATCTTCCTAGAATTGATGATCTTTTCGACCAACTCCAAGGTGCAAGTGTCTTTTCGAAGATCGACTTGAGGTCCGGTTATCATCAGTTGAAGATAAAGGAGATGATGTTCATAAGACTGCGTTTAGGACGCGTTATGGACACTATGAATTTCTGGTGATGCCCTTCGGATTGATGAATGCTCCTGCAGCGTTCATGGATCTCATGAATCGAGTGTTTCATCCCTATCTCGATAAATTTATTATAGTTTTTATTGATGACATCTTGGTGTATTCCAAAAGTGATGAAGAGCATTCTGAGCATCTCCGAGTCATTTTGCAGACTCTTAGAGAGAAGAAGTTGTATGCCAAGTTCTCAAAATGCGAGTTTTGGCTAAAGGAGATTGGATTCTTGGGGCATGTGGTTTCAAAGGATGGGATTGTTGTGGATCCAAAGAAGGTAGATGTCATTCTGCAGTGGGAACAGCCTAGAAATGTCACCGAGATTAGAAGTTTTCTCGGATTAGCAGGGTACTATCGGAGATTTGTTGAAGGGTTCTCGAAGATCGCAGCTCCGATGACAAATTTGACTCGGAAGGGAGTCAAGTTCGTATGGGATGAAAAGTGTGAGGGTAGTTTTCAAGAGCTCAAGCGAAGGTTGACCTCCGCTCCTATCTTTGCTCTCCCTACTAGTGGCGGTGGTGATTATGTGGTGTACAGCGATGCTAGCAAGCAAGGGTTAGGATGTGTGCTAATGCAGGGTGATAAGGTGATTGCTTATGCTTTTCGCCAACTAAAAAAGCACGAAGTGAACTACCCTACACATGATTTGGAGCTAGCTGCTATTGTGTTCGCTCTAAAGATCTGGCGATATTATTTGTATGGGGTTACTTGCAAGATCTTTACTAATCACAGGAGTCTCAAATACTTGCTCACTCAGAAGGAGCTCAATTTGAGACAAAGAATGTGGTTAGAGCTGATCAAGGACTATGACTTGGTGATTGATTACCACCCCGGGAAGGCAAATGTCGTAGCCGATGCTTTGAGCCGCAAATCCTCATCTACGGCATCCCAAGGGAGTTCTTACATCTCTTGTTTAGTTGAACTCCGAGTACTTGGAGTTGAGTTGGCTAAGGATGATCAAGGTGCCTTATTAGCCAAGTTTGTGGTGAGACCCACGTTGGTCGATCGCATTAGGGAGCTTCAGGCTACCAATGATGAATTGAAGACTATTGTTGAGAAGATCCAGAAAGGGGAAGGTAGTGAATTCCGGATTCGGGATGATGGAATCATAGTGTATGGGAAAAGAGCATGCGTTCCGAAAAATGAAGATCTCCGGAGAGCCATACTTGAGGAAACACATTTCTCGGCCTATGCTATGCACCCGGGAAGTACCAAAATGTACCGAACCATCAAAGAATCCTATTGGTGGTCCGGAATGAAGAGGGAGATAGCCGAATATGTGGCAAAGTGCCTTATATGCCAGCAAATCAAGGTCGAGCATCAGAAACCGGCAGGAACACTCCAACCATTATCGATTCCTGAGTGGAAATGGGAGCATATCACTATGGATTTCGTGGTGGGTTTGCCACGTACTCCGAACCGACACGATTCTATTTGGGTGATTGTTGACCGCCTAACCAAGTCGGCTCACTTCTTGCCGATTCAGAACACCTATTCCTTGAAAAGATTGGCCAAGTTATACATTGATGAGATCGGAAGGCTTCACGGAGTTCCGGTATCTATTGTATCAGACCGTGATTCTCGGTTCACTTCTAGATTTTGGTCAAAACTGCAAGAGTCCTTAGGGACTAAGTTGAAATTCAACACTGCCTTCCACCCTCAAACCGATGGACAATCGGAGCGCACCATTCAAACATTGGAGGACATGCTTATGGCATGTGTCATGGATTTTCAAGGCAGTTGGGATAGACATCTTCCGCTGGTTGAGTTTGCCTACAACAACAGCTATCAAGCTAGCATAGGGATGCCTCCCTATGAAGCCCTTTATGGACGGAAGTGTCGTACCCCATTGTGTTGGGACGAGGTTTGAGAAAGAAAGCTCGAAAGTGTAGAAATGATTGAGGCTACTAAAGAAAAGGTGAAGTTGATTTGTGAGAGAATGAAGGCGGCTCAAGATCGACAAAAGAGCTATGCCGACAAGAGAAGAAGGCCTTTGGAGTTTGAAGGAGACATTGTGTTTTTGAAGATATCTCCGTGGAAGGGCGTGATCCGATTTCAGAAACGAGGAAAGCTAAATCCCCGTTATATCGGTCCCTTCAAAATCCTTGAGAGGATTGGACAAGTGGCATACCGGCTGGAGTTACCGCAGGAGTTGCAGAGGATCCATGACGTTTTTCATATTTCCATACTAAAGAAGTATTTACCGGATCCCTCACACATATTGGAAGCACCCCCAGTGGAATTGAATGAAAATTTGAGTTTCAAGGTGCAATCGGTGAAAATCATTGATAGACAACTCAAGCAGTTAAGGAGCAAACAGATTCCCATTGTCAAAGTGTTGTGGAGAAGCAACCAAGTTGAGAAACAAACTTGGGAGACCGAAAAATCAATGCGGAAGCAACATCCGCAGCTCTTTGATATATGAGTCATATTTTGAAATTTCGAGGACGAAATTTATTTTTAGGGGGCTAAGAGTTGTAATACCGAAAATTCGGTATTTGAATGTTCTGTAAAATATCTCAGTAATTATAAAAGAAAATCTTAAAAGTTTTGATTTTCGATTTTGGGTCTTAAATTTAATTTTTTTGTATAATTAAAATGCCGAGTCGTAAATTCGTAGTGGATTCTATTTTAGGTAAATTTAAAATTTCATCATAGTAAGAATATAAAAATAAATATATATATTTTAAAAAAAAAAAAAAAGTGGGGAGACGCAGTGTTTCAGCCCGGCACTGTCACTTTTTTTCCCAAATCGATTAGGGCTGAAAGCCCTAATCGATCTCACTCCCTCACCCCCTGCTCCCTCTCCCTCTCGCGTAGTCCCGCACTCCTCCGCCTCTCTCCCTCACCGCAAACCACCGCTAGCCACCACCACCGTCGTCTCTCTCCCTTTACTCACTCTCTATTTCTCTCTCTATTTCCAGCCTCTGCACTCTCTCTCCCTTCGTGATTCCCCGTTCGCCAACTCGACCTCACCCTGCATCGATCGCCACCATCGCGGCCACCGCGGACCACCGCGGACACCACCTCTTCGTCCCGCACCATCACTCTCTATCTATCTCTCCCTCGCAGTCCCTCAGTCTTCAGTGTCTCTCACTCTCACCCTCGCGCGACAGAGATCTCGCGTTCTTCCCCTCGCTCGTGTGATGCTCTGTGCGAGCATCCCTCTTCGGCAACCCGCCCTAGACCAGCAGTAAATGGACATTCGAGAACCCTAGTTAGACTACGATTTCTTTCTCTCTCAGGTAAAGGCTGAACCCTAATTGTAATTCTAGGGTTTCGATTGTTCATAGTAATTGAGTTAATTTACTGAACTGTACTTCGAATTTGGAACAGGTCTTGGGCTGAGCAGAGCATACACTGAAGTTAGGGTTGTGAACTGCGAAAACCCTAGGTGAGGGAATTTCCAAACCCTTGACAAGTGAATAAATTTAGGGTTAATTTAGGGTGAGAAGACCTGTATATGTATTGAAAGTATGCTAAATCTGAATAGAATGCATTTTCTGGAATTTTACATGTGATTATTTAGGTTAAATCTAGAATTCGATATAAATTGGGTTGTGATAGGATGTCTTAGATAATAATAGAGTTTTGTTTGATTGAATTGCGCAGTTTTCCTAGGGATTTGAATTGAAATTGGTGTGAAATAAATTAAGATTATGTAATTCGGGAGAAAATCGGTAAATTGAGGAATATTGAAAAAATTAAAGTCGTTAGTGATTTGAAATGATTCTAGATTGATGAAACGAAAGTTTAGGAATATAATTGTGTAGTTAAGGCTATTGTAAATAAAAGGGAAATTTGAAAACCCTTTAATAGAGTTTTAATTGTTGATTATTCGTGCTGATTGGTCTAGGTTGACCTTTGGAGACTCGAGGGGAGTCTTTTTGAGTTGATTTCGGAAATAGGGAGTGGATACCCTCCCTAGAGGTGAGTGGACGGATCGTTGTGTAGTAAATAAGCAAAATATCTTTAAATTCTTTGATAAATGATTTGAAATGATTTTCATATGATTTTATGAAATTATTTGTGATTGTGGGATGTCTTAAATGAGAATTTGAAGTATGAATGCATCCTATGTGATTTTACATGAACTTGTGCCGTCTGTTTTGACTTCTTGAATGGTAAATGCTTGTAGCATGAATTTCAGATTGAATTGATAAAAATATGGCACCTGGATTGAAATTTGAATGATTGCGAAATTATGGTATTGTGAATTGATGATTGTGAAATGAAAGGTGTCATAGATGACTATAGTCATACCCCCCATAGAGCGACCCGACGGGGTGACGTTGGTTGGGGTTATATGCGAGAGAGGTATGCGGCCTCTGCTCTGCCACGTCGGACTATCCGGTTGCACCCCGGGGAGGTCTGAGCCAACGCCAAGGAAGGGGGTAGCTTTGAAAACTAAAATAGAAAACCCATTGGCGGGCTTCCGTCTTGGTTCGACCAAACGCAAGAAGGAAGTGTTTTCGATGGGACCCTTGTGATTTTCTAAAAGAATATTTGAATGAATGCTTGACATGGATGCATATTTTGTAAATGATGTTGAATTACTGAAAATGTTTGGATATGAAAAATGATGTTTGTAGTATGTTTTGACATTCCCCACTTTCACCCCTTATTTATTACACAATCATGTCATTGCACTCCACTCACTGAGTATTTATAATACTCACCCCCCTCTTTAACATTTTTTAGAGGAAGATTAGACTTGTGACAGAGATTGGAGCTTGGGGAGGGCCTACCAGCTGACTTTTGTAGGTATACATCGTGACGTATAGTCATTTTGGATCTGAACTGAATTCCATGGAAACGAAGACTTGTACAATTCTTTTGGTACAGATTTAATTGATACTTGTTTCCTGTATAGGAACAAGTATTGATGGAATCCTTATGTGGTTTGTTGTTTATTTTCCCTTCTCCCGTTTTTGGTAAAAACTCATTGTTTGAGTGGGACATTTGTTTTGTAATATTGAGAATGGTTATTTTCTTTCGATTTCACGAAGTCTTGGACAACTTATATCGTTTGGATCTTACGGACGTTTGCTTGATTCTTCAGGCAAGTGTTGGTAAGATCTTACGACTATGTTTTGGGACTTCCTGTTTGTTAAGTGTTTTCCTTATACTGTGAACTTTGAAATGGCTTGGATGGCCATATTGTGTGTCGTGCATGCACAGGTTCCCTCTCCCCGATTATGTGTTGATGTGTAAATGCGCATGTACAGGTTCCCTCCCCCCGATGTGTGCTCGTGTGTACAGGGATGGACCGGATGAGTCCTTGCATGTGTTTTGTTATGTGATGCTTTGCTTTTTTTTTTTATGATTGATGTATGGAAAGAACTGTGGTGCTATCTTTGTAGCCTTGCGGAGTTCCGATATATGGGGAGGTTCTACCCGTATACCGAGATTTCACAGCGGCTGTCGCGTGGTCGTTCCGAGGATCGGGGCGTGACACCCTGCCTGTGATGTTGTGAAATTATGTCATGTGCTACTTCATTAAAACTAATAAATAATTACGGATTTGTTATTTTAATTAGTTATAATTCTTTTAGAATTATCAAATAGAGGTCATTCTATTTAAAAAAAAAAATCCAAAATAACCTAGAACATGAAAGAGAAGAAATTAAGCAAATACCTATGATTGTTGAATAAATAAACACGATTTGATCTCACAATATCATAAATCAAAACTCTTACCAACCTTCAACTAAAAAAGAATTTTAGATTACAGACATAGAGAAAGAAGAACTCAAGAAGAAAAATAAAATTCTGTTGGAGAAAAAAAATGCAATCCAACATGAAATAGGAAAAGTTCCCCCAAAACTTAAGTTCTTGAAGAGGCTTTAATGCCTATTGTATAGGAATGAATCTACTATTTCAAAGGAAAGGGCTCCTAAATCTCCCTAACTATTTAAAAAATACTTAAAAAAAAATATTCTCATTGGTTTGAATAATAAAAACTTCCTAAAAGATAATAATCTAATAGATTTCAAATAAAAGAATTTTCTAAAAGATAAAACATTTTGAAAGTTGAATTCCTAAAAGAAATTCTCCTTAAATATTTAGGAATAAATCAACATTTTAAAAATTTTCAATACTTTCAAATCTAGTTCCAATTTTTCTTGAAATTTCATGTAAACAAGGAGGAATAATGTTCACTTGGTCTCTAGAAAATTCTTACAATAGTTTCCACAATCTACGTGTCCATGCGCTAATGAAAGAGTATTTCTATCCATTTTTCGATTCTTTGCATAATTGTTCTAAATTGACTTCTTTTTCCACACTTTCCTTTGTAACTCTTCTCCATCAATCATATGATATCAATCATCATAAAACACAACAATAAGTGTAATATTCATCCAAAAATCAAGCAAAATCAATTATAATTATTATACCAATTTATGTTCTATCAAATATATTGTTGGTCTCATTGGCAATCAATAAGAGGGTTGAATTGATTATCTCTAAATGCTTAGATTAGTCTTCGATTAATCTAAGTAATCCTAAGGCCAAAAATGCATACAAATTTGTAGGAAAAATAAAAATAAGGAAGAAGAAAACAAACCCGATTTATAGTGGTTTGGCGTTATGTTTACGTTCACTCTTCTAGTTTAGCAAGTCAAGGTCCGACAATAGCTAATTTCCACTATGCGAAGAGAGTTATGAGTACAATCCTCCTTTGTTGACAATCTGCACCTTTTCCTCTTGAAGATGACTTAGTCAAACAAAGAAACGGTTTTAACTCTTACCCAACTAGCCTATACACCCAATAAAGTATTTTTTACACTCTCCCTAAACTTCTGAGACTTTATAAACACAAATCAACAAGTTATAGCTACAAGAAAACACAACAACTCAAAATCTATCAAAATGAGTTTGACAGATGAGATTGATTCCGGAGGGATCTTTCAAATCAAATATCTCATTATATGTAAATTGAATAAACTCTATAAAAAAAACACTGAATAATGTTTGAATGGTGCTCTGTAAAATCCAATTCGAGTCCTTTCTAAACTGGTTACCACTGTGAAGATTTAAATGCTCAAACTAGGTTTCATAGCCAGCTTGTAGCATAGAAAAATCAGATGAGATTTGACTTTCCAATTTGTTTTTCTCCTTTGAATACTTTGATTTTTACCACTATTATTTTTTAAATTTAAAGATTAATAGTCATCTTAATGCGAGGAAGTTCTAAATTTCAAAATGTTTGATTGGTGGATAAGCTATACTTGAAACAACTCCTAAAAATCAGCTTTTATATTCTGGAAAACATACTTCAAATTTTGAATTCTGATTTTACCTTTAGTAAAACTTGCATTTGAATTTTCTAAATAGTTTGATCTTGATTAACTCATTTGAACATGTTTGAGAATTGAGTATAGTTTCTAATTTGTACTTAATTAGCCAAGCTAACTCTTGAATTTGAGATAAGCATGCACAGTCCTCATTTTGCAAAGTAATTTTTTAGTTTAACAACATTTTCTATCCATAGAAGCAGCTTCTATGCCCACAACTTTTATGCAGTAGACTAGAAGGCTTTTCTGTTTAGACTCATGATAACTTTGGTAGAACTTCAGTTTCTACTCTTGGAAGATTACAATGTCTGTTAAATTCATTCTTTTAAAAATTTTCACACTTAATAAAAATAATTACTAATATATATGGTGTTTTGTTATCATCAAAATATTAGCATTTGATAACAATTCTCTTAATATATATTGATCTCTTAAAGATATGTACGAAAGAACTATTACTAATATAAGAACCTATAATAGTTTAAGTGATAGATTCTCATATTAGACTTCACCAAGGTTTGTTATTAAATCTCCTCCTTTTTGTAATAATGATGGATGAATTAACTAAAAGTATCCAAGATGAATTACAAAATATATACTTTTTACGAATGATATGTTAATCAATAAAACTAGGAAATGTATTAATACTAAATTGAAATTATAGAGGGACACACTGAAATCTAGAGATTTAGATTAAGTTGATCAAAAGTTGAGTATATGAGATATACATTTGATAACAATCATTAGATAAAGAAACGATTAAGTTAAAGAGACATGAAAAAGTGAAATACAATCTAGAGAGGGTGAATAGTTTATATGACAATTTTTTTATGGTTTGAAAGTTTTTTAGTTTATTGAAAATGGAGGTGAGATGAATGAGTTAAAGAACAGAAGAAAAACAGAGCACGCATAATTTTATAATAGTTTTACCAAACTCGGTGTACATCCACTCCCAAACATCTCTTGGATTTCCACTATTTCTTTCAAATAATACAACTCATTTGCTTTCATGTGCAAGTAAAACATTTACAAGTATTTTCTCTCGAAATACTTATAACCTCCACAAGTTGTTTTTCTCTCTAAACCCCAGAATAAGAAAACTCTCTCTCGTCTTTAGACTTTTGGTACAATAGGAGAAGAAATGTTATAATAAGTGAAACTATGATTTCAAATTTAACAGATTTGAAGCTCACAATAGGAATTTACAAAGGAATTTGTTTACAGAATAAAATCAGAGTATGCCATTTGTTTAAGTTCAGAGCTCAGAAAGTATTCAATTTGTTCTCTCTCTTTTCTTCTTTTCTTCTATATGTATTTATTGAGAGTTATCGAGAGAGCTGTTATTGTAGTTTCAAATTTAAATGATCTTCATTAATACTTCAACCATCACAACAAATCTCCTCATTGAATGCTCCCAACCATTACTTTATTCAACCAATAAAAATGTTTTCTTTTGCTTTTCTGTATAGGATTTTGCATAGCTAATAAGATAACTTGCTTTTACTGCATAAGATAAATGTTAGAACTCAAACACATTTAAAAGATTTTCAAGTAATGACTTGATTTTCAGACACTTATGTTGGTAAGTAAGTTTAAGTCAAGTGATTTTTGGCTTACTCTATTTGCCAAAGATGTACCAAAGTTCAAGTGTCAACTAATAAAATTATGAGTCGACTGGGTTTAGAGAGTTCTAAGCAAGTGTTGACTAGATTTGTTAATCGGTTGACCAAATTACGTTTACTCCTAGCCTTTAAATCCCCTTAATTTAAAAATGTGTTGACTGTTAAAACACTTGGTCAACCATTTCAATATCCTTAATTAAGTCAAATTTTCAAGCAGCTATAATGTTTATATGTATATGCAATTATCAACCAACTAAAAATTCACATAAGTTATGCATAGGATGATTTGGTAGTTGACTATATAACATGGCATTGCTCAATCAATTAAATCAAGCTATCAAATTTATATGTAGTGATGATTGACCTAAATATGTTTTATATGGTTCAATTTTATATGGTTAGTCAATTTAATCGAGGGACGGTCAATTAATGTTTGTATTTAGTCGACTGTTAGTATTCCAAACATCGGGCTAGTTAGTCAGAAGAATGGAATAGCTGACTAAGAGGATGGACGATCGACCAAAGAGATGACATAATCGATTGGGGTTTAGTCAGTTGACCAAGTGCTTTGATCGATCGACCAGAGAAATGAGATGATCAACCAAGGGGACTAGGATGGTTGACCAAAAGGATGGCACAATCAATTGAATGCATGCTTTCTATTCTCTATATGCTGACTGAATTCACATGCTAAAGAATTTACATGCTAAGTTGGTTAACTGATGTTCAGGCTATTTATTTAAGTTCCAAATCTGTTCTTTGAATTATTTTGCTCATCATCAAAACATAAGCAAGTCAACAAGAAGTGAACATTTTAAATATTTTAAATTTATTATTCAAAATGATGCCAATATAGATGGAGATGTAAATCATAGAATCAAACGGATTAGATTGAGAAGTGCATTCGAAATTCGTTATGTTCAAATGATGTCATTGCAGTTAAGGAAAATTTTATAGAATCGCAAGAAAATATGTATTTCTAGTGTTAGCACATTAAACAACAACAAGAGTATAAAATGATTATAACTAAAATAAGGATACTCATATAAATGTGATAAAACTAAAAAAGATAGAATTAAAAATAAAGAGACGTACTAAATTAGAAGTAATTCCAATTGTAGATAAGATAAGATAATATCACCTAAAATGATTTGAACATGTGCAATAAAGGTTTAAAGACACGCTAGTTAGAAAGAGCGAGATCTTAAATATAGGAGATTTAGTGAAATATTGAGATACACTATTAAAAACTTGAATTCAAGTTACTCATAAAGATATAAATATCAAGAATTTAATTGTGAATATTATTTTAGATAGAAATGAGTGATGTAGGAGAATTTAAACCAGTTGAATTAATAAACTTTTATTATTATAATTGTTGTTGTTGTTTTAAATTTATATGGATAATTTATTTTTATTTATTTATTTATTATTTTTATTTTTATTTTTGCTTTCAAAATTTTATTTTATTTTCCTCTCTTGTTTTTCTTTTTTTTTTTTGTATATATTAATCTTTTGTACCATTGATTTCAAAATTTGATATTAAAATTTAGTTGGTTATTATTGTTGTTGTACTTTTCTAGGAGTTTTTAAGGCAATTTAAATTCATTACGGGTCTCGTAAACAAAGATTTCTAGTCTTTGATTATTGAAATATTGTTCAACACGGATTTGTGTTTTGTATTTATTGGGGCGGATTTCCCTATAGTGAATTATAAACAGAAATTTTTAAATTTTAATTAGTAAAATATTGTTCATTTCTTACGACCCTAATTCGGGTATTTTATTTCTTGGGGTGGATTAGTGATTTAGAGTTTGGGTTGATCAAAGTCAACCAACGTTTTTGTTCCGCCAAGAAAGCTTATCATTGCAGTTCTTTAAAATCATAGTTTTCTGTATTTCCTTGTATTTCGTGTGCTTTTTAACCCAGGTATACATTGATGTTCTCCTCTGTTTTTTCCTGTGTGCTGGTTCCTGTAGTTAGCTCGGTTCCACTCTAAAATGATGCATTTTTATGGACATCTTTGCCTTCTGCCCCCTTATGAAGGGCATTTTAGATGAAGAGAGCAAGAACTAAAATGGACTTTGAAATGGAAGGGACAAAACAATAGCAAACTGTTTTGTTAATTATCATCAATTTATATTGCTATAATATAAACATTTTGGTTATTGTTCCAACCTTGATCTGAATGTTTCTGGCAGCTAGACATGAAATGGAGTTATTCTATACACACATTTCAAGACCTCGCCAGCACAAAAAGAAAATTCATGCAAGAGAAGGAACAAATTGCCTTTTTAAGTTCATTCTACAAGGCAAGGCTAAACACTTCTTGAAGGCAATGGAACCCGCCTGCGGTATTCTGCTAGAGCCCATAAGGGGTAGATGCTTCTGTATGCTGCATAGTGCAACATGCAATTCTTCATAAAGACACCGGTAATTTCCTGCCCAACATGTGCATATTCTGGAATTAGTCTTTTCTGGGTTGCATTTTCAAAACAATCTTAGAAAAATTGATAAACTTATGTTCTCAGTTCATGAATCCTATAGTTACTTTATACATAATGTGGGATAAAACATTGTCTAAGTTTGTTTTGTTGTCACCTGTTGTGGGAAATCGCCATCTTCCATTTGAGAATTGATAAGCAACTTTGCTGCACGATGCAGGGGTGTTGGGTCTCTCTCCGCCTATTAACATGTAGGATTTATTGAGATCAAAGTTGTTTGGACAGTGAAACCTTCTGATGTGAAATTAAATTTGAGGGTTCAATACTAACCTGACCGGCATGAATCAATCCCATCATAGCCCATGAAGTATGAACTAGATTCGATCTGTTTCCTTCTAGTGGTGTGTATTCCTTATTTGGGCATGATAAGTAGCTCTCTCCCCAACCACCATTCTCACGCTGTGTTGTGAGTAGAAATTCAACACCCTTGTGAACAGTTGGAGAATTGTAGTAAGTTTTGCCTGCAGCTGCTAGGCCTCCAAGGGCAAACCATGTGCCATATGTGAAGCAGACTCCCCAGTTTCCGTACCTATGTAAGTGCCTCTTCATGTTAATGGCATTTATTAATGGTATAAATCAAAGGGTAATTTCATTTCTTTTTCTTTCCGAAAATTTGATTAGGTATTTGAAATCTATACCATGATCCATCAGGCATCTGTACGTCTTCCAAGAAGCGAACAGCATTGGTAATAAAATGCTCAATCTCTTTCTTCCTATGTCCAGGGTACAACTTCTTGAACAAAACTAAAGCATGAATAGCTGAGGCAGTACACTCAACATACCTGGATAAACTAACATGATTAGTTTGGAAAATCAAAAAAAAAAAAATTGAGGTTTTGGAACTATGAAGAAAAATGTGAAAGATTCTTACTCGTGCTCAATGACAATGTCGGCGAAAAATTCTGTAGGATTCAGCAACTGATGATAAGAAATGGTGAAACTTTTATTAGTGGGTTACTATTGTTGCATATTTAAGATGTGACAGTATTTGAAGAATTTCTTTCTGGATTATTTTTAACTTGTATAAGACAGAGATTACCTCTAACCAGTCTGATGCTTTCACAGGCTCCCATGCTGCAAGACCTCCATTTTTACTCTGGAAGGGATTTGAACAAGGTTAGGGCATGATCCAATATGGTTAAATTCTCAATTTATACTATGTTGATAGCAATTTCAACTTAATTTTATTACATGGGACGTTCTAAATAAGCTGTTGATTCTCATTGCTAAAAGTATTCAATGAGAAGCCTTAAAATGCAATCAATGTGGATTTTGGGCTCATTTTGGCACTTACAGTGTGCAATGTTTTCTTAACAAGTTAAATCTTTACCTGAAGCGAAAGCAGAACATTGACCGAGTCATAAAGCCGCTCAGGCTCCATTTTCTCACCAACAATTTCAGGTGGCATCATTGAGAGGAGGAGGCAACACTGTTAAATAAAATCATAACAAGTACAACATCTTGAAATTTTACTCATGTTACTCAATTTAGCATTAGAGTTAAAGCAAAGATAAGACACCTTCAAGCCTTCTGCAGTGCAATCCGAGACTTGCCATCCATGGTCTTGATCTGAGAAAGTCCATGATCCTTTGGAGATGTGACGGAACATCTTTGCGAAATCACCAGATGGGTTGTCCTTAACCTTCACAAAATTGAAGTCCAAAGCATTTCTAAGCAGAAAAGGGGTTACATTGTGCTCAAGTGGGGAGAATAATAGAAGAAGTTTCATGTCAAACCTGAGACTTTTTTATGAAATCATGCCCTAACTTTAGTGTTGGTCCAATTTCATTTGTGAGATTGCTAGCCAACAATGCTTGAATTGCAAAACCAGTATCCCATTCTTGACTGCCAAAACTCTGCAAAAACAAAGTATTAGAACTTCTAAGTTATTCTTAAACTAAGGAGCAGAGATGGAATTTCTTTGCTTCTAGAATGCTGACCTGCATCTTCATTCCATCTTCAGCAACCCAAAGGTAATCAGGGACTCTAGCAAGATGCTTTTTGAAGTAATCACCATTTGGATCTTCAATCCAACAACAAAGCATACACAAAACCTGTGAAAATTCATTCTCACATCTCAGCCACAACCATGCATTGAACATTTCGAATTTCTCTATTAAACGTTCCTTATTTTTAAAGGCATTACCTTTTCTACACATCCGATGGTTATGTATCGACTATTCTCATCTTCATAGTGGATGTAGTTCATGGTAACCTCAAGAGCCTTTTCTCTAATCTTGCTAAAAGGCCAGCGAGTAAGAAGAGGCTCAGTACAAATATAAAGACTGTCCCATAGCAAGTCTTGGATTAAGGGATGGGGATAGTAGAGATCCTCCTGCAGAAAACAACTAAGAAACTGAGTTTCATGACATAGAGACTCTCAAATATAATAAGAAGACAGATTTTGTGGCTAATGGCTGACTCACCTTAGCGCATACATGCCGCCATTTCTTCCAGCTTATTGTCTCATAAGGCTGCAAATACAGCTCTTCTCTTAGTTCTTTTATGAGAGGTGTGATTGGTCCAACAAACCTTTTCCCATACAGGTACGACATGGGCATGTACACCATTCGACAATAGCACCACATTTTTGCTGCAAATTTTATTGGAAGAAGAGAACAATTTGAGAACCAGTTAATGACATTTTTATCAAATTGAGGCAAATAAGCTTTGTCCATAACACACCATCTACTCGAGGTGGCAATTAAGTACTATTTGAGATGTTTGCTTCTTAGATTGAGGTTGGAAGCCAATATGCCAAATGTGTTAAATTTTCTGCTCAAGTTTTGCAATCAAACCCGAAACAAATTGGTAGGAGATGTGTGACACTCTTTAGGCCAATAGTGCTCTATTGCTCGCCTCATGCACTTGGTTTGTGACCAATTACAAGTGCTCAATGAGTTTATTGCTACATACTGAAAGGGGAGTGGCTTATTGCTATACACCTATAATGTAGTGGTTGAGATTCCCATATATATATATGTTAAGAAAAAATTCTAAAGTTCTTTTGCCTGAGGTGTTCCAATATCTATTCCCAACGTTTTCTTTTTCCTTGAGTAAGGAGTTATATATTGGATAATGCTATAAATTACTACACAGTTTTAAGTTTAGTGAATTATTTTCTCGAACAGATAAAGAGCAAAAATGCTAACCTGGATGCATAGGAAGGAAAGAAGGCATGACCCAAAATTCAGGGGGCATTGGGTTGCATCCAGACCAGTCAAACAGACCAAGTATCTACACAAACATAATCAAAACAACAAATGTCAGACAATACTTGTCATGAATAACAATATAACACAAACAAAATTATGTGGTTTTAGTGAAAAAGTTAGATTAATACTGAAAGCCAAGTTTTTCCCCAAGAAGGAATGCAAGTGACACTCCCATGATCAAGGATCCATTTTCGGCCTCGTGCCACGGCGTTGTCGAGACCACCTTCAGGCCCTTCTCCCAAAATGCGCATACATATGTAGCTCAGTGTTGTGCAGAACATTGTGCTGTGACCCTCAATGTGGAATCCCCACCCACCATCTTCATTCTGTTTGCAAAATAATTCGAAACCCATTAGCCAATTAGCTCAATTAATCATCTTATAAAGAAAATAGTTGAAATTAGAAGACGTACCTGATGATAGTATAAGTAGCGCAGAATTTCTTTTCTGTACACTGCTGGGAAAACAGTGTTGAGGTGCCCAGTAATGTATAAGCAAAAGACCTATAATGTTAGATTGAGTACTGTGTAGTTTAGGGTTTATGACAAATTTATGTACAGTCATTTCAATAATTGGCCAAAGAAAAACAAGTGTAGCGTAGATGCTAGGGAGAGACATACCAAAGGAGGAAGGAAAAATAAAGGTCCAGCATTTTCAGCAGGCCAATGGCCATCACTAGCTTGCAAGGCAGAAAAGAAATGGACTGCTCTTCTCACTGCTGTTGTGGCTGTTTCATATGTGATTTCTTCACCATCTCCAACCTTCACTTGTGGTATGGTTTGCTTGAAATTTTTCTCTCTCAAAAACTGCATCCACCATTGGTAAAAGTAAAATCAATCCACTCCACAATTATACATAAATTTTATAATTTTATGATATGTATAAGAGAAATAAGCAATGTTTTTAAAATCGGAGCGGATCGATTGATTTGATCGGTTTAAACGAAAACTGATCTGATTTAATTTTTATTATTAAATCGGATAAAATCAAATTCAATCAAAATTAATAAAACTGATAAATCGTTTATATCATTTTAAAAAATATAAATTTTATTTTATTTTAAAATATATAATATATAAATTATATATATAATATTATAGTGATATCATTTGATGTATAAAATGATCTAATCGATTCAATCAATAAATTAATGCATCAGTGGATTCATCAATTTATTTAATGATTAGGTTTTAAAAACATTGGAAATATGCTAATCTCTGATAGTTTTAGTTTTTGAACAGAAATCTGATTATTTAACTTTATATATGTACCGAAAAATTTTCCATTAGTATACCATTTCTAACAAGTTGTGCAAATTAATGCTTCTCACATTAATTTTTCAGAAATGTGTTGACATGCATCCTTCACTCTGGTTCACTTCAAGAAATGTGATGTCATCACTATCCCAAGATTCGTATCATTTCCTACTCTCTCTATTACCGATCAACGAACTTATTCCTTTGTTTCGAATATCATGAAATTTATTTAGAGATTAATTATTTTGGTACATATTTTTTTTACTTTTAAAATTTAAATTTAAAATTATAATTAAAAATATTTCGCTGTATCCAAATAATGATGTTAGTAGCAAGAAAGATGATGAAATGGTGTCCTTTGTAAATGTGGAAGTCGTCCCATTTGGCCAGATAAGAACGGGAGAGCGTTCGTGGGAGAGGATGTCATTCCAATGAGCAAGTCTGTGATTTGAACGAAGTGGAGAAGACAGAGATAAATACCAAGTCATTTTCGGTCTCCAAGTCAACAATATACTGCTTTCTTTTCCTCTCAAAATCGCCATGTTTATAAAACAAATGGAAAAAGTCAATAGAATTGTTTAAGTTGACCGGGGAAAAATGGACAAGAATATCATTAAAAATATGGAAAGTTGCCTAATTTCTTTTCCCTGGCAAATGGAAGTCAAAATTTAATAAAAATAATGTCATTTTAACACAAATTACTTTTAAAAAATATATGATATTATTTATTATTAAGATAGAAAAGAATTAATAATACTTTTCAACTGATTTAAATTTTTTAAATACAAGATAATTATAAAATATATAAAATAGTATCGAAACTCGAAATTTTGAATTTGAATCATATTTACCTCATTTTACTTAAAAATCACACCATTAAGAGAGTTTATGAATAAAAGAAGAGTCGCGATATAACTATGTATTCGTTTTTTAAATAAAATAAAAAAAAATTAGGGGTATTTTGGTCTTTTGGATGATGCCGAGTTATATAAATCGTAGAAGCACAACAAGCATGTGACAAAATTAAAGTCGTAGATAAATTTAGGTTTTGAGAAATGAAAATGAATAAGAATGTTGTTCTGAACTATTATTCTTTTTTGAGCCCCACATGCCATCCTTTTGGTTTTAAGTCGAAAATTATTATAATGTGTGAAATTATTTAAGACAATTGCAAGTATGGGATTTACTTGCACGACTCTTGCAGCTCAAAAATTAGTTTTCTTTTTTTTTTTTTTTTTAATTCTTCAGTTTGATAAAAATAAAAAAATTTTATCGAATAACATTTTTACTTAATTTTATTTTTTAAAAAATTAAACTCAAAATTTTGACCCACTATTTTTTTTATTAAATCGAGATCTTTAAGAGAAAATGATGATACTAGCCTTTGAGCCACCACTAATAATATTGAAATCTATGCCCATTAAATTGTCCATTTGCCCCCAAAGTCTCTCATCGCAAACCCTTTTTGTTAGTAGTAAACCCTCTAAGATGTGTTGTTTTCTTCTCTTTTATTGGGCAGCTATTCAAATTAAATAAAATAAGAAGTAAATTAAGAACATCTGCACAAGTGAAGAGACCAACTCATGAATGAGCACCTACAAAATTTGACCCAGCTAAAGGCCAAAATTCCTAAATTTTGCGTCTAATCTGTCGCGGCCAACCAAATTTTCCCGCCACTTTTAATATCAAAATTAAAATCAACATTGGAAATTACAAAAAAAAAGATTAATAATAATAATAATAATAATAATATGTATAACTCCTGGAAATGAGAGAGAGAGAGAGAGAGAGAACCTGCATACGCCATAGAAGATCTCCACTGGGCTTGACATGATATCTATTATTGTAGAACTGTTGACGAGCATTTTCAACCTCGGCCTTCTCTTCCGGTGTGCCAGCCTCCGGATCAAATTCCCATGTTTGTCTTCCAACAAAATTGTTTGTACTAAATATGTAGGGGTCATTGCCCCCCTCTGCTATTTTTAGCTTCCACATATTTCCTTCTTCTGTAGTACAATCTATTAGATAAAGCACTCTATATCATGATCACATAGAGATATGAATTTAAGCCAATAAAAAAGATAATTTTATCTTTTTTCTCTTCATCCTTTTCTGAGAATCATGAGAATTCATATGCATGAGAGAATAATTTAAGTTCTTACTTGCAATTTATTACAGAAATGTTGTCTTTCAGAAAAACCCATGCGCAGAGAGAGAGAGAGAGGTCCTGCATGATTAAGATAGAGAGATATGTATACCTTTGATTTTTGATGATAACTAGTGCAACACTTCGACAACAAAGTGTAGAGCAATCTGAGAGCCTTGAGGTGTAGGCAGGAAGGAGAGAGGTGGTGAGTTGAAAGAACTGAATCAAATCTCTTGCTTTTATAGATAACATTGGACCAACTTTTTAACTTTTGCATATTTTCCACTGTCCCACTTTATGTTGTCTCTCAAGTTGTTGAAGTCAGCAAAAACAAGTCAGTGGCAAATTGGATATATTTTTGCAATATTGCAGAAAATAAAAGGGACCTAACCTTTTTGTCATCTTCCACAGAATTCATGTTTCCTAAAATAGTTTAACACAAAGAAACATTTGCCATTCAAAACTCATGTTTTTTAAAAGATTTGATTTTGATATATATTTGATTTTTATTTTTTTAAGATTTTATGTTTACATTATTATATTTTTATATTTATCACAATGAATTTTCTATATTAATAATATATTATTACAGTTCAATAAAAGAATGTAACATTAAAGTTCAAATTAATATTTTTATATTGGTTCTAGTATTTTTTTTAACACGGTATCACAGTCATATTGATTTATATTTCATATTCATATTATTTTGTATTTTTATTATGGCATTAGAAGCACATTCAATTTATTTTTAACTTGGTATTAGAGTACTTAAACTCTATATATTCATCTGTGTTCCCATGCTCAATCATATTTTTAATTTCGCAAGAAATAATTTTACAAAAAAGAGTTATCCACATACATAGCGCCATAGTCAGAGCCATCTTCATAATTTTCTATAATAAGCCAGAGCAACCGGAGTTAGAGTCAGAGACAAAGTTAGGAGTTAGGAGTTAGAAGCCAACCCATTTGGAAGAAAAAAATACTCTTTAAGATTGCAAAAATACCACTAGAATTTTAGATATTCTGTCTAGATTGTTTTTCGAATTCAAATCGATTTCATTATAAATATTAAATTTTTTTTAAAAAAATGTTAGAATATATTATGTATCAAAATCAAATCAATTAGATTTGATTTTGATACTAATAGAACTCTCTTCAAAAGGCTCAATATATATATAATATGGAGTACGTTTAATAGTTGGTATAAGACTCATGATTCAATATATTTAATATGCTTAAGCAAAAATGGGTCTATGTCGCCCGCTCTACCGATGAAATTTATCTCTCCGAACGAGCCTTTGTCGCCTTGACCCTCTAAAGGAATTTCACTCGTGGCATCCTATTCACGGTTTGCCTGGCTCTCAATGAGATTTATACGATTCAATCTACAAGTGCATTCAGTAAGATCAAACGGTTGTCTCTCTCTCTTTTTCATTCGACCAACGACTACTGAATACCTAAGGAACCGAATGCCTCAACCTCTGAAGAGTAACACTCAACTGAATCCCACCATTGACTAAATTTCCTATTTTAGCACGAAATGTATCTCTCAGATAAGGAAGAAAACCCTTAAGAATCTAATCGATAAGGAAAAAAATCTCTTTGTATAATCCAATTTTCTAAATGATAACAATTTCAAATATTTGACGTTGAGGATCAAGAATCCTTGGATCATCTCATAAGTAATATTAGGGTTGTGATACCCCGAGATCATATGACTCTAGAGTGACATCATATAAAAACACTCGATACATTAAGACAAATAAGTTCTCTAAACTCGACATAGAACACACAAAAGTCATAGGGAGATCTATCCTCTATTCCTCTCTATCTGTATATCTTTTTGAAAATTATTATTTCTGACTTAAGTGTCAGAGTCTCCCCTATCGGAATATCTTCCGACGGTCTTTTGCAGGTTTTAAACCTTTTCATTGATCACCTATTCAAATCACGAGAAGTCGGATTTGTGGATTCAAAATCCATCTCTAACAGATTGGCGCCGTCCGTGAGAAACAGACTAGAGAATCTTTGTTGAATTCTTAGGATTACCAAACTGATATGCCTCCAAAGTAGAGATCCAAAACTGTATCAAAGGCCGCATCAGTTGTGGACGGCCATACCACTACCCTTACTGACACAACCCTTCCAATGGCGCCCACTCGCTCTGTTGACAATCCTCCTACTCATGATTAACCCCTTCGCTCGGAGCAGATCCCATAACCTGGCTCTTAGGAACGCCCAGTAATAGCTCATATGCTAATACCCCAAGAACAAATCAGTCTAAATGAATAGACTAGAGTCCAAGATTTAGGACATGAGTAAGTAGTTGGAAGGCTTTAGCCGTGCTGTAAGGCCTAAGTGCTTGTTCTCTTTAGGAGGGTCTAGGCATATACACCCTCGACAACAAATGCCACTGCTCAGTTACGAGCCCTCGATGACTTCCCACCATAATCCCGAAGACTTAAAAAAACAAGTTGAGTAACTTATTGCTGATGAACTCAAACGGGTCAATGTTCGAGAAAATCAGACCCACTCTGCTCTACTAATGCTCCACCTTTCAACTCGAAGATCTCTTTGAAATCGATACCCTATGACATGCTTTTGCCTTTCATGGAAAGATATGATTGAACGACTAATCCTCGCGATCATACAACACACTTCGTGATAGTAATGATTTCAAGAGATATGACAAACGCTGCCATATACAAACACTTCCCTACCACTCTTAAGGAGAATGTATTAACATGGTTCAATTCGCTCCCACCACTGAGTATAAAAACTTTCTCTCAACTCCGACAACAATTGGAGACTCACTTTGTGATAAGTAGGGGAGCAAATAGAAAATCAATCTCTCTACTGTGGTTACATCAAATAAAGGATGAACCCTTGAGGGATTTTTTGGAGAAGTTCAAAACATAAATGATGAACGTTTCGTCTTTGGACCATTCTATCGTGCCAGCGGCACTGCTTACTAGATTGTGCCCCTCCAGCATGAAAACTTCAATTACAAAAAATCTTCTCTCTACTATCCAAGAGTTTTACTCTCATGCTGAGAAGTATATAGCGACCGAAGATGCCGAGGCTTTCAACTAAAGGAAAAATCGATTGTCCATAAAAGAACGTACTCGATCACCCCGACGGTTTTCGCCAAAGAGGAACCGATCAGGTCCTTTACCTCTTCGAAGGTTCAATGCCTACATTCCTTTAAATGAAACCCTCAGTCAAGTTCTGCTCCAAATCAGGGACCAACCTTATATCCGATAGCCTCCTCAACCCATGGAAGACGATTCTAAGAAGGACAAAACCAAGTACTATCACTTTCATCACGATTACAGTCACACAACTGATGATTGTAGAAAACTCAAAGATAAGCTTGAATTCCTTATCAGAAGTGAGAGGTTACGAAGGTTCATCAGTAGAAAAAGGGAGAGACATACCGAATTCCGACCGACAGGCACTACTAAGGCAGAATGGGTCGGATGATCGACCAATCGCTCCACTACCGGCTAATTGTCAGGATAGAGTGATCCTCCAAATTCATGAGGAGCGAACCTTTCAAACGCCTCAGCCCCCGTTGGACATCTCAGACCTTCTAGACAATCTATAAAGAAGTAAGGTTAAATGCCTGATTACCCCAATTTTCTATTTGCCTAACGCTCCTGTCCCTATTTCGCCAGAAGTGCTAATGACTTATGTTTGTAAAGAAGTTAAAGGCAAGTGATCGATCATCGGTTTTATCGGGGAAGACCTAGCCGAAGTAGACTCTAATTGCCACGACCCCCTTGTCATCACTACCAAAATAGGCCCCTATGAAGTCTGAAGGGTCTTTATCGATCAAGGAGCGGGGTGTGATCTTCTATACTGGGAAGCTTTCAAACGAATGGGCTTTGGCCCCACATATCTACAACCCCACATAGATCCAGTCAAAGGGCTCTCCGGTGAATGGATATATCCTGAGGGGATAATTCCTCTCCCAATCACGCTAGGCGCGCCGCCTAACCATGCGATAGTTACAACAATGTTCAATGTGGTCAACTTCCCCTCGCCTTATAATGCTATCTTGGGAAAGCAGGCTTGAATGCCCTGGAAACCCTATCCAACATGAAACACATGAAACTTAAATTCAAAACTCCATTCGGGATTGGGACATTGTCTTGTGATCAAGAGCCTTCAGTCTCTACCTTGAAGTAGTCACACGGTACATTTTGGTTGTTTTACATATTCCTTATGTTATCACCATGATATTCTTCCATCCGGTAGTGAACACACATGTACCTTATCGGTTGCATTCCTTCGAACTCCAACTACGTATGGGAAAGAAATATATGAATAAAAGAATCTATCTCCATGAATGGGCCTCTATTGCCCTGAGTAATCGAAGGGATCTATCTCCCTGAACGTTTCTCTATCGCCCTGACCTAACGAAGCAATCTATCTCCCCGAATGGGCCTCTGTCGCCCTGATCGAATGAAGGGAGCTATCTCCCCGAATGGACCTCTATCGCCCTGACCGAATAAAGAGATCTATCTCCCTAAACAGACCTCTGTCATCCTAATTGAATAAAGGGATTTATCTCCCGAATGGGCCTTTGTCGCCCTGAACGAACGAAAAGATCTATCTCCCTGAAAGGCCCCCTGTCACCTTGACCTAATGAAGAGATCTATCTCCTTGATGGGTTTCTATCACCCTGATCTAACAAAGGACATCCACATTCCTCTTTTTAAACAAATCCTAATAGATATTACTTATTGGAAAGTCAGAAGCACTTGTGAAAATGCGCATATAAAGAATACCCCTAAACAGGCCGACATTCCCTAGAAAAGCCCAGAATAACTAAATATAGCCGACGAGTTCGTTTGAGACAATGAAGGGAGTATCCCCTATTATCAACACATACCAAATAAAAGAATACAGAAGAATCTCTCATTAAGAATCATTGTGATACAATGATGTAAGAATTACACAGATTTTGGAGGAACAAAGGCCTCCTGAAAAGAGGTCCTCATAGTAACTATGCCTAGTTCGGCTGGAACACCAATTGATTTGACGAGAATTACATTTTGATCCTGCATCCTGACTGGCAACCTCTTTGACTGGAAGCAGAGCTTCATCCAATTCAAACCGACGAATTATCTTTTCGGCATATCATAATCTCTCTGTCAACTCACGTTGAGTATCTTTAGAGGCAGTAGCACATTGGAGTAAAACCTTTTCTGATTTAATCGCTCTCTGTTCCGCCACCTAGAGAGACTCCTCACGTAATTGAGCTAACATCTCAACGGTATGCAACTATGTCTTGAGGGCCTTCTTCTCGATTTCTAGTTTCTCGTGGTAACTTCGAACGTTCTTTACCTCATCCTCCTTTCAGCTAGCGAGCTCTCGAATGCCTCCTTTGTTCCTGTAGTTTTCTCCTTTTGATCAGAGGCACCCCGTAACGTTACAACTTCGGCATTCAGCTAATCAGCTTTTTCCTCTAAATGCCTTATGGTCTGCTTCCTCTGCCGCTCCTGGAATTCTGTTAGAACCATTGTCTGTAAGATGGGAGAAACTGGATTATTCTATGATGAGAAGAAAACAAAATGAGGCGAATTCGGAAGATAATACCATTAGACCAAGGGACTTAAGAGTCCCGCCAACTTATTCCATGGACATCTTGTGCAACTTTAAATCGCAATGATGAAAGTCAAGCCAATCAGCTATTTTATCCGCTTCAGCTAAGTTTACATAGCTGTATTGTTTATTCCCATAGCTGATGGCCAACGTCCCTCTTTCCTTCAATCCTTTGTCACCATGAAAGGATCGAATGGGGATAGAAGGAGGGATAGCAGTCCCATCAGGTACTTTGCAATTTCCCTTGCGAGAAAGCCACAGGGAGACTGTGTAAAATAGACCAGATAGTTCTTTGATCAGTGCAAATTAAGCCACTGCACTTCCACAATGATTAATGGAGTTCCTTCAAATCTCTCCACAGCAAGCGCATCTGGTAATAGAATTCCCTCGTTTTCAATTGGTAGCGAATGACCAGTCTTATCAAACTCCTCTGGCTCAACTTTGAATGGCTTTAACGTGACCAAAGGCATGCATCCCTTGGTTTTGTCGCCCGCTTCGTGCCCACACCCTGATGGAGATTCGGGTTGAACTATTTTCCTTATTTTTACTGAGAGAAGTGCTAGTGAAGTTCAGGCTTCAGATATCCCATCGGCCCCTGATGAAGGATTCCCTACAGACAAATCCCAGTCAACTATAATCTCTCTCAGCAGGGCATCGTCTACAAAACTCGAAATATTGGTCAACCCAATCTTTTTCCTGTCGACTAAGAGGGATTTATCGATCTTTCTTTTCTCTCCTATCAGCAGACCCGCTAGAAACAACATTTGATCGTCCATCAAAGAATCGATTGAGATGACCCTTCGAGTAGACCTATAGTAACTACCAACCGACCGTACAAAGCCAAAGTGATGAGAAGGGTTTACAGGTTGCAATCCAAGCACTGACATTGCATCATTACTGGGAAGCATTGGCATAAGATGCTTGTCATTCAACTCCATAAAGAAGTACTTGTGCATCTAGTTACTACTAGTGGGTTCTTTATAATGAAATCCCTAATTAGACTCAGAATAAGTTTGTAACCTATACCAATCTCAAACCAAACTATTCTTCGTACATCTTACTAGAGAGAAAAAGGCCGCAGGACATCAAAATCGAAACGAAAGCGACAAAACCCTAACAGGGAGGTTACAACAACAATCAGGCGCCAAGAGCCGAGAGTCAACAAAGTTGAAAATATATTCTAACGCTATAACACTTCAGAAAATGGACCAGTGTATGGTACCCTCAAATCAAACTTCACCATTTACTTGTACATTAGGACACAACCCTCTAGAGCCATATTCGCTTTGTCATCATCCGTTGCTGATACTAGGGCATAATCATCACCCATCAACATGGAGGTCTGAATTTCTTGAAGTTCCACCAATGACATAACACTCCTAATGTCGTTAATACCAAGAAGAGTGGAGCCTCTCGTTATTCCTCGTACAGAAGTTCCCCCGTGTGATAAGACAATTCGAAAGAAGGAAAAGACAAATGCAAAAAAGTGAGAACATTAGATCCTCTCCCATGAAGACACTTATAAAGAATGCTAGAGACAATTCACAAAACACAAAACGATGCATGTTGTAAAAGTCTCTCCATTTCTCGATGGCTGTTACTCATGGTGCCTTTCTTACCAAATGGCACCATGAGTTAGAGGCAAATAATGGGACCCTCTTCAAAAGGCTCAATACATAATACGGAGCATGTTCAATAGTCAGCATAAGACCCATAATTCAATGCATTCAATATGCTTAAGTATAAATGGGTCTATGGCACCCCGCTCTACCAATGAGATTTATCTCCCGGAAAGGGTCTTTATCATCGACCCTTCGAAGGAATTTCACTTTGTGGCATCCTATTCATTGTTCGCCTAGCTCTCAATGAGGTTTATACGATTCAATCTACAAGTGTATTCAGTAATACCGAATGATTGTCTCTCTCTCTCTCTCTCTTTCTCTCACGTTCGACCAATAACTATCAAATACTTAAGGAACCGAATGCCTTGACCTCTGGAGAGTAATACTCAACTGAATCCCCCCCGGCTAAGGAAGGAAACTCTTGAGAATCTAATCGATAAGGGAAAAAATTTCTCCGTATAATCCAATTTCCTAAATGATAACAATTTCAAACCTTTGACGTTCAGGATCGAGAATTCTCAAATTATCTCATAAGAAAATTAGGGTTGTGACATCCTGAAATCATACGACTCTAGAGAGATATCATATAAAAGCTCTTGATATATCAAACCAGGTATGTTCTATAGACTCGATACAGAACACACAAAAGTTACAGGAAGATCCGTCCTCTCTTCCTCTTTGTCTGTATATCTTTTCAAAAACTGCTTTTTCTGACTTGAGTATCAGAATCTCCCTCGTCGAAATACTTTCCGGTGGTCTTTTGCAAGTTTCAAATCTCTTCATTAAGCACCCGTTCGAGTTACGAGGAGTCGAATTTGTGGAGTCAAGACCCACTCCAACAGATACATACTTAACTTTATTTATTTTTATATTTTGATATTTGTATTATTATATTTTTTGTATTTATAACAATATATTTTCTATATAATTCTAATATACTATAATAATTTAATGAAATATTGGAATATTAGGTTTATATTAATTGTTTTTAATATTTTCTAATATGGTATCACAATTATATTAATTTATCTTTCATATTTATATTATTTTATATTTTTATCACAAGTAATGTCATTGTGTTACAAAATTGACCAATCCAATAACACCCAAATGTGGGTTTAGTTCAAAATGGAAATTGACAACTTCTATCATATTTAGATTTCATATTAATTGTTTTCAGGTATCACAATTATATTATCTTTGGTGTTTATATTTTTTTTAAAATTTTTATCACACATAGGAGGTAATATCATTGTGTTACAAAATTGATCGATCCAATCAAATTCTTTGGATTGGGTGATCGAGTACTCTATTCGCTTAAACAGAAATCTCGAATTCAAATTTTAGGAATAGAGAAAAAAGATTTAAAAGAGGTAATCCCTTAATGGGTCATATAATGCTCAAATTAGATTAATCAGATAAAATTTGAATATGAAGGGAAAAAAAAGACCAATCCAATAACACCCAAATGTGGGTTTAGTTCAAAAACAAACTGACAGCTTCTATTATAGTTAGATTTTCTTAGAGGAGGTAAGGTGGGGTATGGTTGAGATTTTTTGGGAGACCATGAAACCAAAATTCTCTCTGATACCCATAATTTGCCTGACAGTACACTCACCTCCTTAATTATGTATACAGAGAGTAAATTTTGAAAACTTAGAATGCCAATATTTTTAATGGGTATTTTTAAAATACAAATTTACATAAATATTTATTTTCTATTTTCTTGAACTTTAAAAAATAATTGTTTTCTATGTACTAAGATTATGTTCCTCAAAAGTGGATTCATTTTCTATCTCACGTTCAAACTCTTTATAATATTCAAAAGAATCCTAATGGTATTCCAAAAGATAGGTTACATGCACTTGAATTTTCTATGCCTCGAAAAATAAAGATCAAAAGAAATGGAAAAGTATGCCAAACCAAAAAACCGAATGTTATTGGAATCCAACTCTATGTTGAGAGTAAATTAATATAACTAGATGTATATTTGACTCAATAGTGACAAATATAATATATAAACAGTTATTATAAATATAAAATATAAAAATAAGAAAAATCAAATATGTATTGATTTGATTTTGATATATAATATATTTTCTAATGTACCTCTTAAACTCAATGTGGTGTAGTGAAAATCAATTGAATTTGAAAGATACGATATTTGTATATTAAAGAACAGTTTTTCCAGAATAGATTAGGGATTTTCTGGAGGCGTATGTGGATACATAGATAACCATTTTTGCAAAGAGAACTCTGATACTAAATTATAAAATAAAAATAATAATTTGACTTTTAATCCCAAATTTTGGAGCTGATATCAAATTGAAAATATAAAATAATATGAATATGAAAAATAAATAAACATGTCACTAATACCATGTTAAAGTATATTGGAAGCAATATAAAAATATTAATATGAACCATAATTTTCCATTACTTTATTGAATTATAATAATATATTGATTTTATATAAAAAAATTTATTGTCATAAATATAGAAATAGTTATTATAAATATAGAAATTTAAAAATAACAAAAATCAAATATATATGAAAATTAAATCAATAATTGATTTGATTTTAATATATAAATAAATGTAATTGAAAAAAAAAAACTAAAATGGAAGTTTTTAATGGAAAAAGGCTGTTTGGACGTACCTTTTTAGAGATGATTCACAAAACAAAATTGATTGTTACTTAATTAACATAGAGGTTTGCTCTTTATTTTGCTGCTAATGGACAACTTTAAGCCATACTTGAACGGGCTTCAAAATTCCATCAAAATTACTAATTTGAATGTCAGATTCTTGTTACCAAAAGGGAGGAATAATACAAATTTTATTGGTTGGCATTTATAGTTTTCAAAGATCATGGCTATTATTCATCACAATCTTTGGGTGCTTTGTAATGTACAAGTAATAATCCACTAATTATATCAATGGATACGTGGGTAATAATATTATATCTTTTAATCAACTTTCAAATTAAAAACTTAAAGATAAAAAAAATTATATTTGAAGAGTCTTTCTAAATTAGATCTGACAATACTCGAATCAGATTAGTCAAAATATAGTTTTGGATATCAGTTGATATACAAAAAAAAAAAAAACCACTAATTATATACTCTATGTAATTAGGGGTGACCACGGTTCCGAAACCATCGATTTCGATTTTGAAACTACCGGTTCCGATTCATCATCCAATGAAATTGGAACCGAACCGCTCGCCAAAGGTTTCGATTTCGGTTCCTCATGGTTTGGTTCCAGTTCCAGAACCGGCGGTTCAAATTCATCATCCACAGAAACCGAAACCGAACCGTTTACTGACGGTTTCGGTTCCTTACGGTTCGGTTCCGATTCGAATCATTTAGAACCGAAATTTAAATTATTTAATTTTAATTCTCTCATCTCTTTAATAGGAAATATGTGACTTAAATATATTATTTTTTAATTTATTGATTCGGTCGACTTATTTTAATTTAAATTGTCTTGTATTTAAATTATATTTAAATTCAAGTTTTATATGTGGGAATTTGACTTATTTCGATTTATTTATTTTATATAACTCTTTAATCAAACATTTATTGTAAAAAAATTCTCATCAAAATATATTAGATCATTAAATTCATATCAACAAATCAAAAAGAAAAAATATATATATTATCATTCTTATAATTATATAAATTTGAATGATTTTAATTTTTGTGCATATCGATTGTTATAACATAATGGTAAAAAATTTAAATTTTAAATAACTTTACTTTTTGTTTATATTTATTGTTATAATTATGACACAATAATAAAAATTTAAATTTTGAATGAATTTAGTATTTGTGCAAAAGTAAACAACAATTATTTTCAAAAATTCAGTTCCGGTTTCAACAAAAAAATATTTGGTTTTGATTTTGATTTTGATTCCGGTTTTGATTCTGATTCGGTGCTGGTTTTGGTTCCTAAAATTTAGGAACCAAAACCGAATCATATGTTTTCGGTTTCGATTTCGATTTCTGAATCGAAATCGAAAAAGTAATTCTGATTCAGTTTTTGAGTCACCGATTTCGATTCAATTCACGGTTCGAACCAAACCGTGGTCACCCCTGTATGTAATGCTTGGCATGGATTTGATTCACTATCTTTGGTCCCAAAATTTGTGTTGATCCTAAAAGTCTTTACTGTCAATAAAAAATTCAAATATTCAAAAACAACGTTAGCCTTTTATTTTCCATAATACTCTAATATTAAAATGCCATTTTTTGTTGGATGAATCAAGGAGGGTAAAATAGGTGACCCTACACACAAAAAAAACCCTACCCAATAATCACCCCTACTCCATTTTTCTATTTTTTTTCTTTAATATCTTTTTAAAAATTATTTTTTATCTTCTATCGACGTTTTATCAATTTTTTTTTTAATTTTTTTAACACATTCATACGAAGGAGAGCACATTTATTACCTAACGAGAATAACAATAGCTAGTAAAATATCCAACTTTAAATCAAGAATGCCCACCAAAACTTCAAGTATACCTTTCTAAATATTTGCAAGGATGGTTGTCCGGACCTCCACGTTTTTCATTGCTCATTAATAATTAAAGACAAAGTTGGTGAAAAATTGACATATCATTCTGTAATTTCTGCAAGAAAAAGCAGAGAGAAAGAAACACATGGTTTTATCGTCCCTCAGTTGTTCTTGCTGTTGTTGTTTTTTTTTTTTTTTTTCTTCTGTAAAGTCTATATCGTACAAGGTCGTATCCTTACATTATTTTCACAATTTATTAAAAGGAATAGATGTTTTCACAATTTATTATCAATCTATTATGAAGTCATGCCTCTAATTGTATAGAATTGGATATGAAATCCTATCTTTATCGATATATAGAATTAGGTTTTGTGTAGTCCTCCGGTTATTATATCTCCTTGTGGAGAATTGTATTCCCTTTATGAGTTGCACATGCCATGTATATATAACTTTTGTGTAAAAAATTTTAGTTTTCTTTAAAATATATACCAACATGTATTTATGTTTGTACTCTTGTTCGGAGAAAAATGATTTTCACTGCGCTTGTTGTCTTTTATAAAATTTTTAACCAAGACATAAATTCTTCTACTAATCGATTGTGCATTTGGAGTTTTAAATCATAATTATTTTTTATTAAAATTTTGTCACGTAATTTTTTTTAAATATATTATTAATATTTGATATTTATATTAAATTTAATTAAATTCGATTCAAATCAAATTAATTTTTTAAAATTAAAATTATCTTGACTTATAAATTTTTCAGATCTAAATTTAATTTTTTTTTTAAAAAAAAAGATATTTGTCATGTAACGCAACTATTTATTCCTTGCAATAAATCGTGAAAATAATGTAAGGACACGACGTTGTACGGTATAGACTTCACAGAAAAAAACAAACGGACGACAAAACCTTTATTTCTTTTTATTTCTTTCTCCCAGCTTTTCTTGCAGAAATTACTTAATGATACGTCAAATTTTCACCTACTTTGCCTTTAATTATTATTGAGGAATGAAATGCGTGGGAGGCTTGACATCGGAGTTAAGTTTGGAATTAATCTAAAATAAAAATATTTTTAAAATAATCTTCTTATAAAATATATTTCAAAAATAATTTAGATTGATCGAGTTTTTAAAACTCGACCAACACTGTTAATGCACTATTCACAATTTGATCAAGTTTTCATGCACTGTTCATAGAGATTGATCAAGTTTTAAACACTCGATCAATCTATAAATAATGCATGAACAGTATTGGTCGAGTTTTAAAAACTCGACCAATCTATGAATAGTATTGATCGAGTTTTTAAAACTTAAATAACCTAAATTAGAAATCGAATTTTTTTTCCTCCAAAGACTTTTTTAAGAATTTTTTTTTTAATTTTTTAGGTCAATTACGTGCATTTCTCCTTGACAACGATCCTTGCAAATTTTTCAAAAGTTGGATACTTTGTGACTCATCTCTAAAAGGGTAGTCCAAACAGCCTTTTTCCATTAAAATCTCCCATTTTAGTATTATTTTTCTTTCAATTACATTTTTTTTTTGTGATCCATTACTTCCTCAACAAATATGCTATATATTAAAATCAAATCAATTATTAATTTGATTTTTATATATATTTAATTTTTATTATTTTTAAATTTCTATATTTATAATAACTATTTTAATATTTGTAACAATAAATTTTCTATATAAAATCAACATATTATTATAATTCAATAAAATAATGAAAAATTATGGTTCATATTAATACTTTTTATATTACTTCCAATATTCTAACATGGTATTAGTGTCATGTATATGTATATTTCATATTCGTATTATTTTATATTTTTAATTTGATATCAGATCCAAAATTTAAGATTAAAATTCAAGTTATTGTTATTTTTTTAATTTGGTATCAGAGCTCTCTTTACAAAAAATGTTATTTAAAAGTCCACACACATCTCCAGAAAATCCCAAATCCATTCTGGAAAAGATGTTCTTCAATATATACATATCGCATCTTTCAAATTCAATTGATTTTCACTGCATCACATTAAGTTTGAGGGATACATTAGAAAATATATTATATATCAAAATTAAATCAATATATATTTGATTTTTTTATTTCTATATTTATAATAACCATTTCTATATTATATTTGTGACTATTGAGTCAAATATACATCTATTTATATTAATTAACTCCCAACATAGAGTTGGATTCCAATAATATTTGGTTATTTGGTTTAGCATACTTTTCTATTTCTTTTGATATTTATTTATCGAGGCATAGAGGGCATGTAATTAGGCTTGGCAATCGAGTTTTCTAAGCAGAGCTTTGCCTTAGTTTGGCTCGACTTGTTTAAAATTTTATTAATTCGAGCTCGAGCCCGACTCGAGAAAGCCTGAAGAATCAATGCTTGAGTTTGGCCTAAAAAATTAAAGGGGTCTCGGGTTAGGTTCAACCCGTTTAAGATCCAAATCACACACAAAAAACCCTAATCTTCCAAATCAAAACTGTGGGTGTGGGTTTTGATTAGATGATGCAGATGCAGATGTTCATGAGGAAGTATTGAGAAGAGAAGATGAATTGTTGTGAAGAGAAGAAGAGAAGATGAATCGCTGCTATACAGTGAGAGAAAAAGAGAGAGAGGCGATCACGCGGAGGGAGAAAAGGATTTCTCTGGTAATCCTCTCACCTCTGGCATCTCATGCACGGAACAAACACCGACAAAGAAGGGGGTGATGGCGACAGCAAGTCTGGGAGAAAAAATGATGAGAATGAGAATGACGAAAAGAAAGAGAACCTAGCCATCATCGAATGGTGATGTTGGTGGCCAGAGGAGATGGGGTTGGTGGTGTGATCCGTCGGAGAGGGAAGAGGGAGAGGCGTTTATGGGAGAGGAAGAGATATGGATGGCGATATGAGAGAGAGGGGTGGGGAGAGGGAGAAAGGCAGTTGCACAAATCTAAGCGATGGGTTTTGGAGAGAGAGAGAGAGAGAGAGAGAGAGAGGGATATTATAGACTCTCTCTCCTCTGCCCCGGCTTTTTTAGGCCTGCTTAGGCTTCTTTCTCTTGTAACAGGAAAAAAAATGTAGAATGCTTCTTATTTTTAAATAGTCCGAGTTTATATTGAGCCGAGTCTACTAATGTCCAAACTCGGCATGTAATTAAATTGAGCCTAAAAATTAGGCCCAACCTTGACCCGGGTCTAAAGGAGCCAAGCTCAGCCCTTTAAAACGGGCCGAGCTCAAGCTGAGCTCAACTTGATCCAGTTCAATTGTCAGTTCTACATGTAATCTATCTTTTGCAATACCATTAGGATTCTTTTGAATATCATAAAGAGTTTGAACAATTAAATAGAAAATGAATCCACTTTTGAGGAACATAATTTTAGTACATAGAAAACATTTTTTTTTTCACCAACCAATTTTGAGGATTTGTTTGACGAATCTAGTTTGAGAATTATGAGACCTATTAAGGGGTTGGCTCTCCCAAATTCTTTTTCTCCATTCTTAGAATTCAAACTCAAAACATATGGTTAAGAGAGTAAAGTGATTGGCCATTCAATCCAAAGAAATTTGATTAGAAAACAATTATTTTAAAATTTCAAGAAAATAGAAAATAAATATTTATGTAAATTTGTATTTTGAAAATACCCATAAAAAATATTGGCATTCTAAGTTTTCAAAATTTACCGTTTGTATACATAATTAAGGAGGTAACAGTACTGACTGTTTGTGTACATAATTAAGGAGGTAAAAGTACTGTCAAGTAAATTATGGGTAAGAGAGAGAATTTTGGTTTCATACTCTCCCAAAAAGTCTCAACCCTACCCCATCTCACCTCCTCTGAGAAAATCTGAATGTAATAGAAGTTGTCAGTTAGTTTTTGAACTAAACCCACATTTGGGTGTTATTGGAATGGTCAATTTTGTAACACAATGATATTACTTCTTATTATGTGTGATAAAAATATAAAAATAATATAAACGATAGATTAATATAATTGTTATACCTGAACATGCATACACTAAAATAATGATAATATATCTTTAAAATTATAAAATAGTAGAAGATTATGAATATTTTAGTGTACGCATGTTCTTGTAGTTTTGAATAAATGTGGTGATTATTAGGGGGGGAGCAAATGGACAAATCGAAAATGAATACCGCCGCTGGCTCGACTGGTTTTGGCTGCATATATTCATTCTTTTTTATACCCGGATCCGCATATGCCACCGGCAGCCGCAGCCATCCTTCTCAATTTGTGGCCATTCGATTCAACTAAGTCCAAAATTGAATGTATATTTTGTACACCATCTTAGTTCAACATATTAAGACTGTAATCCACGGAAACCACATACATGTCCCTTGTAATTTAAAGAGAAAACTCTAACAAGCCAACCCTGTATGTCTAGTAGAGCTTCAATATGATCATATCTACACAATTGAGGAAATGAAATTATAGTGAGAACTTAAGTATCTAATAATTAGTTTAGTAGATAAAAGTGTTAGGTTTTTTAACTAATTCTTGAATTTGAAATTTAAAAATAAAAAAAATTACATTAGAAAAACTTTTTTTAATTTGGATCAAATAACGTTCAAATCGAATTAATTAAAATATAATTTTAAATATTAATTGGTATAAAAAAGGACAAATAACTGTCACTTCATAAATATAAACCCCCAAAGGGCTGGCTCTTTTTTTTTTTTTTTTTTTTTGAAGTGGATACTTTTCATCAATCGGTATTTGAGTTTCGTTGACTAATTTGATTCGAACACTTTGGAGTCTATTAAGGGGTTTGCATTCTCAATTTTTTTCTTTATTTTCAAGATTCGAACTCGAGATTTCTAATATAGAGTGTCCGATCACTCAATCTAGATAGCTAGCTCTCGCTCTCTCAAATCAAATTGTGATTCTATTTGATTTTATTACCAAAAATTGTTATCAGTCTTTTTCAAATCTCTGCCGTCTAACTTTGGCCAAACCAACACACGCATGACTCTCGCATCAAATGAGAAAGTAGGTAATGGATGAGTGTTGACACATTCATAGGATCAAATTTCATTTCCTTGGAGATACGAATAAGGTAGGCCAAGATGTTGATCATCCATGTCATATATTTTGACCTTAAAATTAATTGTGCTACTAGCAACGGCCTAGAAAAAGACAAATCCAAAAGTCCAACAATTTGGTTGTTTTGTTCTACCATTAATTCAAGTGAGCTTATGCAACTACATTTAACAGCTTTAAAAGTTCCCACTTACCATCCCATTATTGCCTAAACAGACTTCAAATTATTGTAAGATAGGACAAACCTCAATATCCTTTAGAATTTATTGCAGGTGAGTTTACACCACGGATAAATTGGTCTACTAACTTGAATAGGACACCGGTACTAATCCATCTATTGGATCTTCGTGGATAGAAAAACGTACAAAATATCCACTAAAAGTGGTCTGACAAAGATAACTTTGACACTCAAATCGGAAAGAATAATAATAAGAGGGAACAAATTGAAAAAGTCTTAGTTTTGCCATGGTATTGTCTGAGTAGCGTGTGTATGGAATGTTTCATGTCTCCTTTTGTGGGTTGCCTTTATTAAATATATATAGTATGCGTATATATGATAAGTCTCTTGTTTAGTGATGTAAAAATCCTAATTACCTTATGAAGAGATCTCTAGAGACCTTTCAAGATTATACAGATTGTAATCAAAGATCTTTAAGACATTTATGATCTTACTGGACTAAGAAAAGTTTAAGTTATTACAGAAATTTCCTTTCTTATCAGGTGAGGTTACTTCTGAGATTAAGGGAGATTCATATCTCATGTAATCATGATCTTGATTTATTTGACGGAAACATTACTCGGTAATTGCTTGGTGGAAGGTCACTCGATAGTAGTTAAGAGGTTTAACTAAGAGATCTTGAGCGAGCGATGGTTGAGAGGTCTAATCGAGAAAGTTCGACTGAGCGGTGGCCAAGATACATAACCAAGAGTTTTTGGCCCGACTCTTGCTCGATTGTTTCGGTTGTTTACTAAGTGGCCTGTGCTTTGCATTTATGGTCAAATGGACTCGATAGTCTCTAGGTTTTATAATTATGGGCTATTGAACTCTATACCATTAGAATTTAATGTGAATTAGCCTCTTCCGCATCAAGCGATAAACTCTCGAAAGTATATTCAGATCCAAAATTCTTTTTGTTTGTAAAAATGTGACTTCTCTTCTTTTATTAATTATCACCACCTTTCCCTTTCTCTCTTTAGAATTCTTTACATTATTCTTGCAAAAGTAAAGTATAAAATAGTAAAAAAAGTTATATCACAACTAGTAAAATTGTGATTGCGGTAAACTCCATATATGCAAAGTAAAAAATGTGTGGGTTGAAGTTAGTGTTCCTAAATTTGGTCATGGTGCAATTTTCTCCATCATAATTTATGGAGATGGCTTCAAGTTTCTACTACTATAAATAGGGAAGAAGAGCTCTTCCCTTGGTGTGCCCAAAACATGAGTGCTCTTGTCAAGTGAAAAAATAGAGAATTAGTATCGTGCATAGTAGGTATAGAAGAAATAAGAAAAGTGAATGCAATATTACTGAGTGAAGTTTATATGTGTGAAATATATGATGAGTAGGCGATCTTAGTAAGCGATATCTGTAGTTCTTATACTTATTGACACTTTGTTAAATTGAAGTGCACTAAATTTTAACACACTTAACTATCATCTAAACGTTCCCAATGGAACAGACTAATGATCACAATCTTCCTCCTTCAATCTCATGATTCGGGATTTTAATCGTGTGTGATCAAAAAAAAAAAAAAACTATCATCTAAACAATTTACAATTTGGTTGCAGTACACAAGTTACCATTTCATATGCTTTGGTACTCAAACTATGAGGCCAACATCCACTTTCCTTTGTCTAAGGGTTAAACTCTAAAGTGAGTACTTACCTCTAAAAATTATTGA
The DNA here is from genome assembly GCA_037126225.1 of Dillenia turbinata. Taxonomy (NCBI): domain Eukaryota; kingdom Viridiplantae; phylum Streptophyta; class Magnoliopsida; order Dilleniales; family Dilleniaceae; genus Dillenia; species Dillenia turbinata. The sequence continues at coordinate 2,641,626 of JBAMMX010000028.1, read as the reverse complement.
GCTGCATTTTGCATAAATAGAAAATTTTCAATTCAAAATTTCTAAGGAATTCCTTTACTAAATAATATGGTGTTTAAGTTAAAGAGGTAGTTGGAAATTCTCTAAATCTCGGTAGACATTGTTTTGAACGGAAAATTAATTAATTAATTAAAATTTGTTGATAGACAGCCACCCTATATCAGAAATTATAATAATTCTTACTAAAACTCATTACTTATACTATTTAAAACATAAAAAGTAAAATAAATTAGAGAAAAAAAAAACATTTTCCTTGTGTGCTTTGCTTCAAAATCACGTTAAAAACTCAATATCGGAAGAGATTCTATTACCAATTTGCCCCCCTCCATCTAGTTCGGTTAGAGAATTAAATGTCACAAAATAATAAAATCAACAAAATTAGAAATTAGAAAACAAAAATGATTTTTGTAAAATAGGTTTGTCTCTCCCAAATTATGGATCTTCTACCATCACTTACAATAATCAAACTCATTTTACATATGATTAATTTTTAAATTTTTGCTTCTTAGATTGCAAATTTTCATATCTTTTATGAGTCTTAAAATGGAATTTCAGCAAATTAGAGTCTTTCAACCTGTCGATAATAAAAAATATGAGAGAGAAAATAATAGAACTCTGGTAGTAGGTAATCCCAATCTTTATTCATTCTACCGTTTTCATATGTAATGTTTTATGTTTAATTTTATTTTGTGATTTTTCAATAAAAATCAAGGAATTTCATTAAAAAAATAGTCGGGATGAAATTCCAGAGACTGAATAGTGGTTCCAAGCCAAGGCACCTAAAAAAAAAAAGAAGTTCCTATGACATGAGTTAAGGTTGAATAATGGAAAATGATCAATTCTTTTAGGTGTGCGCTAGTGTGTTTGGTACGTCCAAAGGGCCACTTTTGCTCTTTGCAAGTCAAAATTTAGGTAAAAGATTGTAGGAGACTAAATTATTCTCAATTCACATTTACTCTCAGTGTCATTGGGTCGGACACTGCCTGTTGCCATTGGTCATACGCTCACACTGTGTCCTCCCTTTGTTGAAATTCGCCAAAACCCACCTAATCCCCCCTCCCTCCCGCGGAAAAGAAAATTATAAAAGAAAATTATAGAAATACGACCCACCAAAACCAAACAATATTATCTATTGGAATCGAGTTTTACTTACTATCTTATTCAAGGTACATTATGAGAAACTTTCTTTACAATATTTCTACAACTGCAACTTGTCAAACACAAGCTATTTCTCTGAATTGATGATGTGAAAGCAATAAATCTTCAATCAACTTACTGCAAATCTTTAATCAAAATTTTATATTTAAATTTTAACAATAGAAAAATATTTATTGAAAGAGTTAATCCCTAAATTTAGATCTTATAGTATTCAAATCGGATTAGTCGAATAATTTAGATATCAAATTAATAAATAAAAAATAATACTAAAATTTTTGCATCAAAAACCACCCAAAACCCTTGCCTGCGAATAAAGCAAGTATCTTTACATCTGAACTAATAAATACAAAAACAAAAGTTTCTGGGCAAATATTTTATGCAGCCATTTGCAGCATGAGTCCAAAATATTTTGAAAAAAACCCCTAAGCCATATTAAAATTAAAGTTGGCCGAACCACACAATCATGTGATGCACAACGTTTAAGTTCCCAAGCTGTTTGTATTTCATTCAAACTCAGGAAAACTTTTCGCATCAGATAAATATTTAATTCTCTTTCTATCAACTTTATATTATGTATATATATATATATATTATATTTATATGTGATTTATTGTTTGAGATACAACTTTATATTTCACATTCTGATAATTAATCTGAAATGACAATTAGTATGCCATACAACTATAGCTTTTTTTATAAACCGGTATCCATTAATTACATTATATTTGATTAAATCCAATTCAATCCGAATTAAACTCTTAAAAAATAAAATTCTTTCGATATTTATTTATTTTTATACATAAAATTTAAATAGGAAATTTTATTTAAAAGGTAAGTGATAAACATTTGTACCATACAACTATGCTAGATACTCATGAATCTTGCCATGTTTACATGTCCTTAAAATTCCAAGCTGGAAAAGAAATAAAAAATCCCATGCGGGGACAATCGCCTCATTTTTGTCAAAAAAGATAACTTTGAGATAGGGTAAGTACGCAAGAAAATTGAGACGAAGGGATAATATCTAATAAGGATTAGTTAATGCATGAAGCATATATATATATATATTTTTCTCCTTCAAGAAATGGCGTTCTAATGCATGAAAGTAACTTCATTGATTTTTTATTTGGAGATCACATTCACATCATATTCACTGTAGCTAAGCTACAAAGTCAGCTTGTCCATATTAGTCTAAATGATAATTTGTTTGCTAGTTATTGTTGAAACCTCTTGAAAACAATGCTTTATATGGAACGATAAACTTGTGACTACAGTTCAGAGCCTTTTTTTTTTTGTTTTGGGCACGAAAGGGTGGAGGTAGTATCATTTAATCCCCCTTCTCTCTCTCTCTCGTCGGTAGTCTGGTGCAACTTGGGCATAGATTGACGACATGAGTGGACTAGGATTTGATACCGACTCAAATATTGGATGGTATATATGAACGGCATATGGATTCCCATTCTTGGACAAAATGTTTCTACATTCAAATAACCAAATCACTTTTCCACATTTTCCAAATTTCATTTCCTTGTCTACTTAAAAGACCTAGCACAAGTCATTTATTTCCACTAGGTTGATTTTTCTTTTTGGTATCGTATAAAGAGGTGAAAGGACATGCCAATGTAGCTATTCCCTCATTTATTTCGAGAAATTCTGACTACACGTTGGTGAAATTTTTACCATAACCCTATGAAAGTACACACCTAGATGGTCATGACCTAATATGTGGTAGTGTGTTAAATTCTTTAATCAAATTTTAGTTTCTGATCGGACATGATCCAAAGGATTATTGGGGCGATGCCCAAAGACCCAAAGACCCATACCAAGACTCATACTGATGAGGGACTCATTTCCCTACTACAGAGGCCAACAACCGATTGAGGGATTAGTCCATGATGATGGCAGTTCGATCAGCTCATAGAAGCGTTAAGCAAGTCTGAAAGTAAGTCCCTAGCCGATGAGCAAACGATCCCTAAGGAACTGATCGTATTGGCTAGATGTAATATTTGATTAAATCTCACATCGATCTTCTTTTTCCTATTTCGACACGAAACATATCCCTTAGATAAGGAATAAAAACTTTAGAATCTAATCGATAAAAAAAGAGATCTCTCCGAATAATCAAACTTCCTAAATGATAAATACTACAAATCTTCCGAATATTTTGACTATCAAGCTCTGTAATATTCAAATCTTCCCATAAGGAAACTAGGGTTATCACATCTCGAGTTCACACGGCTTTGGTGGCGCCCTCAAATATAAGCTTTCGGCACACCAAACTCCAAGTACGTTCTCTGAGACTTCCACACTTGACACACAACTCACAAGGAGACCAGCTCTCTCTCTCTCTCTCTTAATATATTTTTTTTCTATTGAAAATCACTCTTTATGACTTGAGCATCAGAGTCTCTCCCACAACATCCGGTGGTCTTTTGTTGGTGTCAAATTGCCTCAGCAACCAGCCGTTCGATTCGAAAGGAGTCGAAATCTGTGGAGCTAAAATTCACCTCCAACAGATTTGCTTCGTCCGTGGGAAACAGATTGATTCCCTAAAGAAACTTGATATTGTTATGCGATTTAGGTGTATCACGATTTCTGATAAATATACCATAGTCGAGTGTTGTGTATAGCACAAAACAAGTGTCGATTTCATGAGAATATTATGTATTACCAAATATAAAATACCCTATCTAAGTTGGACAGAACGAATCAAGATAGTAAAAATATTAAAACTACGAAAATATTAAAAATAAAAATATTGATAGACAAAAGCCATAGTTTTATAAAACCATATGATATCGATTTCATCTGTTTTCAATTTTTTCACATGGTCAAAATATTTCAAATCCCTTAAAGTTTATTGACTAAAAATTCATTCTTGATGATGGTTGATTTCTCTAAATTAGATTCACCCATTGGTCATGGAATGAAACCCTTATTCGACTAACCAAAACCCAATAGTCATACAATCTTGATTAGGCTGAATTACATTAAAATCTATGGCATATCTGTAATCTAAGGTTTCCCCTAACATCCCCACACACAGTTAATTATACGTCGATCTCATAAACCTATATGAATTTTGTTGTATTGGTCAAATTTTATACAATTTTCTCTCGATCTCATGCATATAATCACAAATCATCAAATCATAGGACCCTTTACGAATGAAGGGTTAAGTCCAATAATAAAATCTCATCAACGAAAGAACATGCCAATAAACATTTAAGTAAAAGAAATGAATCAAACCATGTTATTAATCAAAAAACAGAATTCATCGATTTCTAGGAACAAGAAATCTAAGTGAACATGATAAAGAAACACAAGAAAGGTAAAAAAAACATCCCTGGAAGAATCCGTCCAAGGAGAGGCTGCTAGGGTTTCTCCTCTCTTCCTAAGTGCGAAAGATATCTCCTCCTTATACTCTAAGTCATAAGAGTCCTAAATGACTAAAAATTCATAGGTCTTTATAATAGCTTGATATTTCACTTGGAGTTAGACTTCAAGAGCTCATGGGCCTTGATTTCCAGTATTGTAGTAATTTAGACTCAAATTTTAGATATCTTATGATTTAACCCAACTTCTGAGGTCTTCATAAGGTTTGTAGGCCTTGAAGTTTTCTTTCCAACGCCATAAGTATCAGGTCAATCAGACGTCAGGATAAAAAGTTATACCCAAAATACTAATAACTATTTGTGTGGTCCAATATCCTTAAACATGTCCAATAATCCTAAAATAAAATTTATGAAAATAATCAGTGTAAAATCATGAGATAAAACCTAAAAATAGTTCTAAAAGTCATAAATAAAGTCTAAAATAAAATAAAATAAAATAATTCAAATGTATAAAAATATCGCTATCAGATATCTATCCTTCGTCACTGCTTAGAACATGTTGACAACCAAAAGAAAAAGGCCAATACGATGATGATCTAATCGGAGTCGATCCTCATGACAGTGATTCATTGTTCATCAACATCAGAATGGAATCCTATATGGTTAAGAGGATTCTCATTGATCAGGGAGCAGATTACGATCTCCTTACTTTGGATGCCTTTCAGTGAATAGGTTTCAACTCATCTCACCTTCAACCTCCCACCAGGTCCCTCGAAAGACTCTCTGACGAGTGTATTTATCCTGAGGGAATTATTCCTCTTACCGTGACCTTAGGAACTACTCCCAACCATACAACCGCAAAAGTCATCTTCCATGTAGTAAAGCTATTTTTGTCCTATAACGCCATCCTTAGTCACCCCAGCTTGAATGAACTGGAAGCACAACCCAGCACAAGACACATAAATATAAAGTTCTTCGTAGCGACCCCAATCCTTATGCTCTCTTAGCGACTAATGATGGACATGCGAACTTCTCGATTGACACACTAAAATTTAGGGATGATGTTGCATTCGCATCCTAACATGAGCCTATGGAAGAAACAATCGAGATCTCTCTAACTAACGATCCTAACCAGATCATTCAAATCGAGGCTAACTTGCCAACGCCTTTATGAGAAGCGATTATCAGCTGCTTACGCAAACATTCAAAGGTCTTTACTTGGTCCCCAGAGGATATGCTGGGCATCGATCCCTATATCATAGTCCACAAATTGATGGTCAAGGCCAGCTATAAGCCGATAAAACAAAAGAAGAGGGTGTTCGCCTTCGAATGCCAATGTACCATACAAGTGGAGGTTCAGAAATTACTGACAATTGAATTCATCTGCAAAGTTAAGTATCTCGAATGGCTTGCTAACATAGCCTTAGTCAAAATGGCCAATGACAATTGGAGAATGTGCGTGGATTTCACAGATCTCAACAAAACATGCCCAAAAGATAGTTATCCACTCTCCAATATCGACAAACTTGTATATAACTCTTCAGACCACCAACTCCTAAGTTTCATGGATGTCTATTTTGGCTACAATCAAATACGATGTCACCAGAGGACGAAAAAAAGACCAGCTTTATTACTGAATTTGACACGTATTGCTATCATGTCATGCCTTTTGGCCTGAAGAACGTAGGGTTAACTTACTAACTGTTGGTTAATAAAGTCTTTAAGGATCAACTTGGCAGAAACATAGAGACGTACGTTGACGACATGCTCCTTAAAAGCATCGATATAGAGGCCATGTCACTCATCTCGAGGAAACCTTCCAAATTCTTGAACATTACAACATGCAGTTGAATCTAGTCAAGTACATCTTCAAAATCGCATATGAAAAATTCTTAGGTTTCATGATCACCAATCAGGGAATTGAGGTCAATCCTTAAAAAATACAAGCCATACTTGACATGTCACTGCCACAGACGTTGAAGGAGTTATCGTGCCTCACCGGTAGAATATCGGCTCTAAATTTATTCATGTTGAAAGTTGGTAAAAAGTTTAGACCCATCTTCGACTCCTGAAAAGTTCTCAGGGGTTCACATGGGTACCCGAGTGTCAGACGGCCTTTGAGCAACTCAAGGAGTACCTCATGACCCCCCACTGCTCTCTCGTCTGATTCCCGGTGAGAATCTATACTTATATTTTTCTATTTCTAACCGAGCACTTTGCTCCGTCCTCGTGATAGGACCCTACTGGATGAAGACCGGTCCATTACATCAGCAAGATACTCAAAGAATCTGAGGTTAACTATCGACAAATTGAGAAAGTAGCATATGCTTTAGTCGTCTCGGCCAGACACTTTTGGCCATATTTTCAGGCTCACACCATCGTAATCCTTCAGAAGAGGGATACCTCCAATCGCCGTATCAAATGGAGTATAGAGCTAGGTGAATTTAACATCTAGCACCAACCGAGGCTTGCGATCAAAGGCTAAGCCCTGACAAATTTCATTCTTGAATGTACCCTCTCGGCATCGGTCGAGCACAAGCTCGTCGATAGTCACACCGATTGGTTATTGCCAATGTAAATGGATCATCAAACTCCTCTAGGAGTGGTGCTGGGCTCATATTGATAGGCCTGGACAATTTCAAGACTAAATACACCATTCGTTTTAACTTCAGAGCCACTAACAACCAAGCAGAATATGAGGCTTAATTGATAAGACTCCGAATCGTAGCGAACATGGGGGCTCGAAGTGTTTGGATGTTTAACAATAACCAGTTGGTCATCAAATAAATTGAAGGGATCTACAAAACTAAAAACCCAACCATGGCCAAATATTTGAGTAAGATGCGTGAGATGATGAGTTAATTAGACAAGGTCAACATCCAACAAATTCCTCGATCAGAGAATGTACAGGTCGATATGCTCTCTAAGTTGGCCAGTTTAAACTCATCGCCTCCAGTCAAACAATCTATATCGAGAGTCTACTACACCCTAGTATCGACGAGCTTGAGGAGGTCCTTATAATGGATTGGCCTCTTAGTTGGAAAGATTCAATAGAAGCATACCTAAAATACGACTGATTGCTATATTCACCACTGGAAGCAGTAAGATTGAAACGAAAGACTACTTATTATACGATCATTGATAGACACTTGTACCGAGAGTCTTTCACTCACCCATATTTGAGGTGTTTGACTCCTGACGAAGGAGACTACATCCTTCGAGAGATCCACGAAAGAATATGCGGCAACCACTTGGGGGCTCGGAACTTAGTTAACAAAGTTTTGCGCCAAGGGTACTACTCGTCGACTATAAAGACCAACTCTGATAATTATGTCAAGAGGTGTGACTAGTGCCAACATTTCTCTTTGGTTCCACGGCTAACCTCGACCGAATTAAGTCCTATAGCAAGCCCCTGGCTATTCGCTCAATGGGGAATAGATATCCTTGGGCCATCGACTATTTTACCAAGTGGGTGGAAGCTGAACCTCTTCCCCAGATCACAGCAACCAAAGCTTAGTCATTCGTATGGACTCATATTATCACCAGATTCGGCATGCCCTACGTCCTTATCATAGATAATGGGAAGCAGTTCGATAATACTGGCTTCTAAGAATTCTACAATAAGTTAGAGATTCACTATCGATTTTCATCGGTCACTTATTCACAGACCAACAGACTTGTCAAGATAACCAACAAGACGATCCTACAATGACTCAAGACGATGCTGGACAAAGCCAAAGGACGATGGGCGAAATAATTTTACAGCATAGTCTGGTCATATCGTATTACGCCTCGAAAGGCAACAGGTGAAACATCGTTCAATTTAACATACGGAAGCGAAGTCGTCATACTTGTGGAGATAGGAATCCATTTGCTCTGAGTGGCCTAATATGATGCTGAACGAAACGAGCCCGCCTTACGAGAATAACTAGGCCTACTCTCTCAGTTGCGGGAATTCGCATCCGCTCGAATGGCTACATAACAACAACAAATGGCTCAATACCACAATTAACGAATCAGGAACCGAATGTTCAAACTAGGAGAATCGGTATTAAGGAAAGTGGAAGCCACCGGTTAGCCCTAACCCAGGGGCAAGCTCGCCCCCAATTGGGAAGGTCCCTACCAGATACATTCTGTGGTTCGCTCGGGGACTTACCGATTAAGCAACCTAGATGGGTCAACTGTGCCCAGGACCTGGAATTCAGAAAACCTATGCATTTACTACCAGTAAATCCCATTGTCTCCCGGAGTTGGAAAAGTCTCCCTTTAAGTAAGTCCCTTATGCTTTTCCTTATCGATTGTCCTATCAATCATCTCCTACCATTTTTACTTCAATCAATTGTTATTTATTGATAGGATCTGTCTCCTCAAACGGGGCTATGTCACCTTGATCTACTGAAGGGATCTATCTCCCTAAATAGGCTTGTGTTACTCTAATCTACCGATAGGATCTATCTCCCTAAATGACCCTACATCACCCTGATATACCAAAGCGATCTATCTCTCCGAATGGACTTGTGTCGCCCTGATCTATTGATGAGATCTATCTTCCTGAACAGGCCTAAGTCGCCCTCATCTACCGATAGGATCTATCTACCTGAATGGGTCTGAGTCATTCTGATCTGCCGAAGGGATTTATCTTCTCAAACGGATCTAAGTCACCCTTATTTATCGAAAGGATTTATCTTCCCGAACGGGTCTAAATCGTCCTGATCTACTAACGGGATTTATCTACCTGATAGGCCTGTGTCACCTTAATCTGTTGATAGAACTAATGTTAACCTATAAGTGAGATAAACACTTTTTGCTTTATCGATCGAATAGATATAAGTATCATCCTTCAAATCACTCGTGGGTAAATGACATAGACACTTTAACAATGATGCCATTTGGATGAGCACATAAACATATCAGAAGGAATTTAATCAGAGGCAAAGATCAACAAGTTAGTAGAATTAAAACTTCTTTTTTATTTTCATATGACAAGTACGTGTCAGATTACATGGATGAATTCATTTACAAGTCTCTGAGTTGAACCGATTATATTGAAAAAAACACACTAAAAGTCTATAGCATTGTTCCTAGACAAAGAGACTATAACGTCTTAGTCATTTTATAATGCTGGAAAGTACAAAAATGGTAAAAGGAGTAGAAAAGGGTACGGTGCAAAAGTTATGAGGATGAATCAGGATATCATCAGGATTCAAATTTTCTGCTATCTATAGCTCCCTGCACTCAACTGACTCTTTTTGTCGTCCGACCCGAGAAATCATGAGTTAGACGACGAACTTAACCTAGACAAGGAGATTATCTTAATCTCCCTACTAAGGACGAGAACCCCCATAGGAACCTCAACAGAGCCCATTATGACGTTCGAGAGTTGAATGATGTGATGAGATCTCATGTCCACAGTCCCACTTTTGATAAGATCTCGTATCCACAGGAGCGATCTATACTACTGGGACTTGCAAATGAAAGCACCCCATTGAAGGATCTTCTAAAAAAAATAACTCCCTGAATAAAAGAACTCTCAAATGAAAGGAAATACATGAGTTCTTTTTAAGGCAACATAGGGTCCAACTATTGCTATTTATAACCACAAGGGGAAGATCTCAGCGAATCAGCACGCAGATGAAGCGGTTCTATGAAGATCGTGTGAATTAAATGGAAAGATTAAATCTCCTCAACTGCCTATGCTGCATTTACTTCCGAATTAAATCAAGGGAAGATGGAACGGTTGAGAAAGGATGAGGATTCTCCTTGATTTCGCATTAAACGAAACGTATTGATGATAGTTCACGTCTTCTGAGGTGATACGTGTGGCCTTAAAGGCTTTTACACCTTCCTAACTCGTCGTAAACATTCATTACTCACGGTGCCTTTCTTGCAAAACGACGCCATGAGTCAGGAGAAAATGATGGGATATGATCCAAAGAATAATTAAGGTGCTGCCCGAGGACATGAGGGACTCATTTCCTTGCTAGAGAGGCCAACAACTGATCAAGGGATTAGTCCATGATAATGGCAGTTCAACTAGCTCATAGAAGCATTCGGCTAGCTTAAATGTAGCTCCCTAGCCGATAAGCAAGTACTCCCTAAGGAACCGATCACATTGGCTAAAGGTAATATTTGATTAAATCTCACACTGACCTTTTATTCTTATATCGGCACGCAATGTATCTCCTAGACAAGGAAGGAAAACTTTAGAATTTAATCGATAAAGGAAGATATTTCTACGAATAATCAAACTTGCTAAATGATAAAGATTATAAATCTCCTGAATATTTTGATTATCAATCTCCGTAATCTTTGGATCTTCTTGTAAGAAAGCTAGGGTTGTAACATTTTGAGTAGACATGGCTCTAGTAGCACCCTCAAATATAAACCTTCGGCTCACCAAAACCCAAGTACGCTCTCTGAGACCTCCACACTTGACACACGTCATAGGGAGACCAACTCTCTCTCTCTCTCTCTCTCAGTCTATTTTTTTTCTATTGAAAACCGTTTTTTCTGACTTTAGCATTAGAGTCTCCCTGTCGGAACACCCTCCAGTAGTTTTTTGCAGGTCTCAAACCACTTCAACAACCAGCCGTTTGAGTTGAAAGGAGCCGAAATCTGTGGAGCTGAAACCCTCCCCCCAACAGTTTTGAAATTTGATAATGGAAGAAATTACATTTGGAGAGCTCCATTTATAAATTGTGTTTGACAGCATTCGAATCAAATTAGTTGAAACATGATTACGAATACCAGTTGGCTAAAAAACAAATCTACAAGGTGGTCATCAACTCTTAGATTCATAAGGCCCTCATACCTTCAGCCACCTTAAAGAATAAAAGACAAAAATAAAAATAAAAACAAAAATTAAAAATAACTAAATTTTGATACAATTATGTCTCAAAATTCATGCTTGAATTTTGAGTATTTTGTCCTCTATTTTATTTTTTATTTTTTATTTTCTCCTTTTGGGCTTCAAACGTTATCTAGCTCCCTTTGAGTAGGGGTGTTCATCGGTTCAGTTTTTGGATGCTTTGGTTATTTCAATTCAGTTAATTCGGTTTAGACTTTTTTAAATAACCTAACTGAACCGAACCGAATTCAATTAAATTTGAATTCATTTAGAACCGAATTCGAATTCAGTTTTTGGTTTGAATTCGAATTAAACCAAATTCAATTCGAACCAAACTCGAAATTCGGTTTTTGATTTGAATTCGAATTCAAATTAAACCAAATTCAAAATTCGGTTTTCGATTTGAATTCGAATTCGAATTAAGCCAAATTCGAAATTCAATTTTTCAGATAGTCATATGATTAGAAATTAGAAATAAATTTCTGTAGATTGTAGATATGCCTATTAAAAAGAAAATCAATATCATGAATTAGAAAGTTGAACATCATAATGCCTTTGGCAATCCTTAGAAAGTCATATGATTAACAATAAGGTAATTCTTTGAAATAAAATCATGCAAAAGAGACTTGAGTAATTAGTCTGAGAGATATGCCTATTAGCCACTTGGAATGAGTGCAAGACCAAGCTTCATCAAGGCTCGCTTACCTAATGTTGTCAAGTAACTACATTGATAGGGGTATCATAAATTTAAAGTTACTCAATGTGACAAGTATATTCATACCACACAAATAAAATACATGAAGCACTTCTAAGGCTGGAAAATGACATGAGGAATACATGTGGCATAACATAGTGTACACGATCACAATAAGAAAAATCTAGTTCCTTTGTCCCGACTGTGACAAAAGTCTCAAACTTTCCCCATTTGAAGTTCTTGTTGGAGTAAATGCAGAAAAATAGAGCATTTATACAGCCCATGACATAGAAAAGATCTTTAAAACAAGATAGAAGGTTAAGGATGATGTCTCCTTAACCCCCATAAATGGTGTAGTGTGTAGCCAAGGTAAGGAAAGTGTCACTTCGATACAGTAACTTCAATAATAATTAGATGCATCAGTTTCCTAATTACAAGTTTATCACATCCCAACTCAAGCTTATGATCTAAATAACAAAAAAAACTGAAATGAGAAATTACCTGCCTACTCATGACATGTCATTTGCATTCATATTCTAGAATTTGTTTAGAGTTAAGATTTTTTCCCCCAGGATGATTTTAAATGTCATAATTGGAGGGGCCTCATGCCCTTGGCTATCCATTTATTTCTATACTTTTAGATTGGACATTGAAAGGCTTGAAACCTTAATATTCTACGGAAGGCAATTTATGGTACCTGAAATATTTCTTTGGGTTGTTTTTACTTGCCTCCTTCCTCCCTCACCCTCATACTCCTCCTATCAAATACAAATTATAGGTTTGCACATGAGAAATAGAAGAAAGGATAATTTAAGGTACCTGAATCGTCTTTGGGTTGTAAACAGAAGCCTTTCCCCCGCCATTAAGTTATGTATAGTGAGTTGGTAAGACCTACCCAAGAACAAAACAGTAAGCTTGAGCAATAGAGAACTTAAATACTATAACATCATACTGAAGTCATCTAAATTGAACTAGAAGCAGATAGGTGAACTGGAATCAAACATCAAATCATATAAAATCAACAATCATATGTTATTAATAATCCACAAATTCTAGCTCATTGAAGACACTTTCTACTTGGTTTTCAAAAGTCAACACCCTTCAATGGCAATTAATTTCACACCATGATGCAAAATAAGTCCAATCACAAACTCTTCGGAAACTAATGATGAGCTTATGCTAAAGCAGGTCAAAAGTGGGGCTGCGGGAGTCTCTATGTTGTGAATCCATTTTTGTAGCACAAATTTAGTATATAATCACTCTCATATAACAATAATTCATCTCAAAATAGAACTTGGACCCCACAAACCCAAAACCATATGGGACCGTCAAAAAGAAAACAAAGTTTTTCAGGCTAAAAAATTTGCCTAATTGCTAAATCGAACCAACTTGGAATATACATCCCAATATCAATTATTAAATCACTTGGGTGAGGCAAGCACAAAAAAAAAAGGCAAAATCATCTTAAAATAGAACACATTTTTTAATATCTATCATCTTAAATAAATAGCTTGAAACCCCATAAATCAAAGCCCATATCATAACCCTTAAAAAAGAAAACAAGAAACCCAAAACTTGTGGTATCAAAATCCATCAAAATTACTGCCATCAAATTTTGTAAAGGTAAACAGATTAATAATCTACCGCTTAAAGGTGTTCCCTGTTAGAGTTTGTTTGTAGTCCTTTTACTTTCTTCTCTCCTTATTTTTTTTTTCATGTCACTTTGTTTTTACTTTTCCTAGCTCATCAAGTTATTAACACAAAGGTAATACCACCGAACTAGAAACAAAATATGGCCAACAAAAAACTAAAATCAATTTCAGTTCAAAAATATTATTATTGAACAAAGCTATTGAAGAAATAATTACAATGCTAGATCCAAGAAGACTTATAATCACTACATAACATTGAAATCTAGAAGTGGATTTCTAAGGCTACAAATTAAAGATATTTTATCTAAGATATGTAAGATACTCCCTTGGTGCAAATTGCCTCATTGCACACTTCACGTACATGGAACTTTTCCACCAAAACAATAAGCAACAGAGGTCCACAGGGAGAAACTAATTGAAAATTACACCGGGGATGAGTGAAGGAATTTTTATCAGTTTCTGACATAGTAATTATAACAATAGCAATACCTAACATTCCACGAGCAATTTTTACCTAATACAGCAATTAGTAACACAACAACTAGCAATTAGTTTTTGACACAGCAAGTTTTATCAGTTTCCACCAAAATTCCATCTTTTAATCTAACACAGCAATTAGTAACCACCTCTAAACAACTGATAATAAACATTCACTTCAATCATAACAACAACAAGAGAAAAAAAAATGTTCATGGGAGTAACAATGACCAAAATGACAAAGGAAGCATGTTTATGGGAGTTACAAAAGAAATATATAACATCTGGACTACTCATTGCTTGTACTAAATATCAACAATGGTTGATTCAGACATTGATTGTTTTACTTCTGTAATAGATTGAAAAAAAGTGTTACTTCTATAATAGATTGATTTTTTTTTTTTTTTTTTTTTTTTTTTTTTTTTTTTTTTTTTTTTTTTTTTTACTTCTGCAATAAACAAGAGAGAATAAGAGGTTACCTTGTTTGAACTTTTCAATATCCTTAATGTTTTCTTCCACATTAATCAGAGATTCACTTGAATGGAGCCAATTTTGGGTACATATTAATACTTGTACAATTTTAGGAGTTAAAGAACTCCTAGAACAATCAAGAACTCTTCCTCCAATACCAAAATCAGATTTGGAAGCAATCGTAGAAATTGGAATGGCTAAAACATTACGAGCAAGCAAAGACAATATAGGAAATGTTGGACCCTTTTTTTTCCACCAGCACAAAATAGTAAAGGTTGGACTCTCAAGATAATCTTTGTCTTCTTTATCATCCTTAGTAAAATATCTATCCAACTCTGACTTAGAGCCCCTCATAGCAGTAGAATCTGCCTTTCTCATTTTTAATTCAGCCATGTGTTTTTCTTTTATTCTTCACATAGGATCACTATTACTAGCATAAGTGTACGAATATGTATCTACTGAACTTAGACCCAAGGAAGTGGAAGACGACGAGGATAAAGATGAAAATGCAACACTCCTAGAAGGATGATCCAAATGAATTCTTTTATAGTCATTAAACAACTCATACAATGCATCCTTTACTTTTTCAGCCAATTTTCTCTCATCTTCGTCACCATACATATTATGAAGTACAATATCACAATAATCAAATTTGCTCCTAGTATCAAGTATACAATCAATGAAAATCAGCAAATTAAACTTTTCAATATTGTCCCAATATTTGTCAAATTTTTTCTTCATTTGTGATGCCAAGTCTTTAAAATTATCATCTTCACTTGAAAGACATTCTTTCAAAATTCCATAGATGTAACTAATGTTATCTAAATAAGAGTTTGCAATAATATATTTTGTATCGGAAACTTTTAAAATGAGAACATAAAATACCGAAGGAAGACAACCAATCTCATGACATTCTCCCAATCCCAAGAAGTTGGAATCCTAGGTTTAGAGTAATGGTTTTCAAGATCCTCCTGAAAAGAAGAATCCTCCATATTTAATCTATCAAATGCCTTCTCATACATTTGGGCCACACTCAACATCAAATAAGTAAAGTTTCATCTTGTTGTGACATCCAAGCATAAAGATTTACTGTAATCACATTTTTCAAAATCAGTAAACCCCATGAACTTTTTCATCCTAGCCGATGATTGCCTAACATACCTAATTACTGCCCTAACACTTTCAACTGAATCACCAAGGTCCCTTAGGCCATCTTGAATAATTAAATTTATAATGTGAACAATACACCTAACATGCATCCATTTTCCTTGTGCAACACATAGTTCTTCCCAATTGACACACATTTTTTTAGATATTCAAGTGCTACATCATTAGAACTTGCATTGTCAACTATAACAGTAAAAACATTTTGCAAACCCCAATCAACCAAACACATTTCAATAGCCTTTCCAATGTCTTGACCCTTATGACTTGATATAGGATAAAAAATTAACACCTTTTTTTTTTTTTTTTTACAAATTCCAGTCACTATCAATGAAATGAGCAGTGAGACATATATAATTAATTCTTTACAAAGATGTCCAAATATTAGTGGTTAAGAAACTCTGAGAGTTGTAGTTTGATTTGAGCCTTAAGTTTTGTCTTTTCATTAAGAAACAACTAATAACAATCCTTTGTTATTGTACTTTTAGATGGAATCACAAGTGCAGGCTTAATTGCTTTCATATAACGCTTAAAACCCACATTTTGCACAAACTTAAATGGAAGTTCATCAATAATAATCATTTCAGCTATAGCCTTCCTAGCAACTTGTTGATCAAATTTCCATGCCACTAAATTAGCCTTTGTCTCCTTAGTGTCATCATTTCTAGAAGTATTATGGGACAATTGAGTTTGGTTTGAAGACTTGTTGGTCGGGTTTGAGGTGCAAATTCTCATACGATTCAACAAAGTGGAAGTCTCACATGACTTGGACACACAATTATACTCTCTATCATAATAATTATATGTGCGCTTTTCCTACCCTCAGAATCTACAAATTCAGTGAAATGGTGCCAAATGACTAACCTCTTATTATATTCTTTGCGTTTCCCAACACTCTTCAATGTAGCATTGCTTCCCCCTTGGTTTTCACCTTTGGTGCTTCTACTTTGGCCTTGGCTTGTTTGAAGCATAGGATTGATCTCATTTGATTGAGACATCTTGACCACCACTTGCACCTCTACAATACCTGAGAAAAAATGTTATCAGAATTCGTCAGATGCAGAGTGCAGAGAGTGAAGAGTGTAGAGAGTGAAATCATACCTGATAGTTGAATTGACATGAGAGCGCAGAGTGTAGAGAGTGAAGAGGAGATGAAGGTCGAAGATGAGAGTGAGATGATAGATATAGAAAGTAAGAGCAGATGAAAAGGAAGGTCGAATTGACAAGGAGAAGACAGATGAAGACTGAAGTGAGTTTGTGAAGGGAAAAAGGGTTAGGGTTCATGAGTTCGTGAGGGTTAGGGTTAGGGTTAGAGTTAGGGTTACAGGAGATGAAGGTCAAAGTCAGATAAGAGTGAAGATGAGAGTGAGATGAAGATCCAAGAGCAGATACAGAGAAGATGCAGGCAAAGATGAACATCAAAAATCGACTCGTGAAGAGCAGATGCAGATGAAGATCGAAGGTCAAAGATGAGAGTGAGATGACAGATGCAGACTTGTAGAGAGTGAAGACTAAAGAACAGATTAGGGTTAGGGTTAGGGTTAGAGAAGACGAAGGTCGAAGTTAGATGAGAGTGAGATGAAGATCAAAGAGCAAATGTAGAGAAGATGCAGGCAAAGACGAAGATCGAATGTTGAAGTTAGACGAAGGGTTCATGAAGAGCAGATGCAAACGAAGATCGAAGGTTAAAGATGAGAGTGAGACGAAGATCGAAGGTCAAAGATAAAGAGTAGATTAAGGAAAAAGGGTTAGGGTTCGTTGGTTTGATATTGGGAAAGTGAAGTTCTTTTCTTGGTTTGATAATGATATTCGACTAGACTAGTGTTTTTTTTTTTTTTTTTTTTTAATATCAAATACTAAAATGACTCTTGTACCCTTTAACATTTAACTCAATGAATTATTTTTTGAGGGATTTTTTTCGTATTTTTGCAGGTATAGAAGGAAACCCTAATTCAAATTTGAATTCAGTTTGGATAGTATTCAAAAATCGAATTTGAATTTGAATTCGGTTTTCGGTTCGAATTTGAATTAAAAATCCAAATTTGAAACTCGATCCGAAAACCGAATTTGAAATTCGGTTCTAACCGAAAATAGATTCGAAATTCGAAAATATAATTTGAATTTATAAATTCAAATTCGATTGAATTTAATTCGGTCGAATATTCGATTATAATTGAAAATTGCACACCCGTACCTTTGAGTAAAACCATTTATTTGCTTACTCAGAAAAGGAAATTAAAACAAGGCCCTTCCAAGTTCCTTGGAATCCAGAACTCCTCACCCACAAACGTAAAGGGAATATGTATCATCTCCATTGTTCATGATGACTTGAAAAGACTTTCAATTTCATGCATGTAACATGTTCAAGCAAAAAATAAATAATAATTACATGGTGAATAATAGGATTTGCATATTACGATTTTAGATCTAGCTTGAGCAATATCAACTTCTAGAGAATGGCATGAAAGTCTGAATAATAAGCTTGAGCATTCTTTTTACCAACAAAGCATGAACAAGGGCTCGTGTTAGGTAATGAGGGAATAAATATCAAAACTATTGTCTAGAAATTATTGGCTTTTTTTTTTTTTTGGTAAGTCATCGACGCCTACTAATTTCTTCTTTCTTCGACATATGGACACAATCTATTATTTGTGTACCAACATACTTTCCATATTTATGATGACGATTATTTAAGAGTCAATTTGGGAAATTTAATATATCCCCATTTTATTTTATTTATAATATATTTTTTAAAAAAATGTGAATATGAAATGGAATTAAGTTGAAAATATGGCATTCTTCTTTTGTGATTTTGCCATTTCCTTGACAAGTATAACAAATTATTTGTTTTGGTTGTCCTGAAATTGGTACACATTGACATCGTTGACATTTTAACATAACTGGCTTTTCAGCCCCTTCCCACTGAACTTGTCTCATTGGATGTTCAGCCCGAGAGAGAGAGAGAGAAGAGGTCTACGTGGGTTAGTCGGGCCAACCCCACAATGGATTTGAAAGGATCAACCCCACAATAAATCTCATAGTATTCAAACCGGATTAATTAAATAAAATCTGGATATCGATTGATGAAAATCAAAAAGAATAGAGGTCTACGTACTTATGTGCATGCAGGTCTTATTTGAAAATAAACACACCATAAGCTTGAGAATTTCTAGCTATATATCAAGACAAATTGAAGGAAATTTCTTATTTTTCTATGTCTCACAATCATACGCAATAGAAACCAAAAATTATTAGAAAAATTGTTAGATTGAAAAAATCCAATTGTTTAAGATCAAGCTGTATTTTTTTTTTTTTTTTTTTTTTATGTAAGTGCATACTTGTCATCAACTTGCATTCGAATTTCGTTCAATTAATCTGGTCTGAGTATCGTAGAGTTTTCAATAGACGGGTTAATTCTTTCAAATTCTATTTCTTTATTCCCATAACACAACCCGAGAACTATAGTTAAGGGAGTGCAGCGCTCAACTGCTACACTCAGTTGCTACACCAATAGAAGTTTGGTCAATCAAGCCGTATGCACCGGAGTAGGTAGCTGCTTTTCTTAGTAACTAACAGGCTATTGACAATGAATTGGAGGTCTATAAGCTTGTTGACAAAGGGGAAAATTTTTTTCTTTTTTTTTGGTAGTGCTGACAAAGGAGAATGAGACTTGATCCTTAAGCTATGGCAACAAATAACAACCCTACTACCACTACAACACTAAGTTTATGTGCCGTAGAAGGGAAAGAAGATTAAAAAAAAAAATTATCTTCTTGAAAATTTTACCTTTCTTTAAGGATGTAGAGTGTATCAATTTTCCCTCCAAAATTTAATTCCCTCAAACTGGGGAAAATGTCACGCTGCTACCTTGTGGGAGCGAACAACACAAGGAGAAAAGGGGAAAAAAATTAATTCCCTCAGAATTGATGATTTTATATAGAGAAAATTTTATAAAATTTTATTTTTTGAAAGAAGAATAATGTTCTTAGTTTTAGAGATAGAAAATCTAATTTTCATTTTCTTAAAGGGGAGAAAGTTAAAACAAATATATTTCTTGAGAGAAAATATGAAATAAATTGATGTTTTTAGAAAGAGTAACAAATATGTTTAGTGTTAGAAAAAGAAAAAACTTAATTTAGTTTTTCTAGTGAGCGAAAATTAAGAACCATTGTATTTATATGGACAAAATATAAATTAATATGTTTTTCTTCAGATAATTAATAATCATAATTTTAGAAAGAGAAAAACTAAATTTGATATTTTTGAGAATGAAAAACTTAAAATCAATGTATTTAAAGAAACAAAATACAAATTAAGTTGATCCTTTTTTTTGCAGAGAAAGAAAATTTTAATGTTTATTTTTAGATAAAAAGCTTAAAATTAATATGTTTAGAGAGAAGGAATATGAATTCAATAAATATTTTTAGAGAAAAAATTAATGTGTTCAATTTTACAAAAAAAAAAAAATCTAAATTTCATACTTTTTAGGGAAAAACTGAAATTGATATGTTAACAAAGAAAATATGTGAATTAAATTGATTTCTTTTTTTAGAGAGAGAGTAAATGAATATTTATAGAGAAAACTAAATTTGATATTTTTTTTATTAAAAAAAGAAACAAGAAAACTCAAAATCAATATGCATAGAGAAAATATAAACTAAATTAATTTTTCAAAAAGAAAATTAATTTGTTAAATTTTAGAGAGAGAAAAACTAGATTTAATTTTTTTAGAGAGAAAACTCATATTAAATGCAGAAAATGTGAACTAAATTGATTTTATCATCAAATATTTTTCCGCTAAACTTTTACTTCCATACCAAAGGTTACATTTGGTCACTATACCAGAAGGGGTAAATACATAAGTGTAATAGAAAGTAACTTAAAGATGAGAAGGTGTTTTTATATTTTACCCGAGAAAAATTAACGATCCTTCAATTTTATTTGGTTAAAATCCAATGGTGAAAAGCACAAATCCTTGCCTTGTAATTTTTCAACGAAATTTTATTAAAAATTGTTAGAATAACATGACTTATACACGCAGCAGAACTAATAAATAAATTTTTCGAAATCATAAAAGAGTGAGTTTACGATATACCTCAATCGGTGATACAGAAAATTTTCAGAATCGCAAACTCTGATCACGAACAACTCGCAGTCGGGATGATAGTCACAATAATCGAATTATCACCGCAATATCACAACGATCCAACCCTTAATCCGATAATTGTTAAACGATCGAAAAACTCTCAATTTTAATTATTCTTCTCAACAATTAAAATTCTCTCTCTAATATTTCTCAACTCAAGTATATTTTTATTTCATTAAAGAATTGTCAAATCCTTTCACATAAGAATTACCCCTCCTGTGGGAGTCCTTTTGAGAGAAAATAGGGGAGAGAGGGGGTAGTGGGTAACTACCCATTGGCCCTCATTTTGAAAATTAAATTTTTACTTTGGTAAAACTGCCATATTGTGGGCATTTACCAATATCTCCCACTTGTACACGAGAGTATTTTACTTCCGTCGTAAGATCACAACTCATGTGGTCCATCACATCACCCTATAGGGTTTTCATACAAGGTTGGACGTCGTGCGACTAGCGAGTACACCTGCAAACAAAGACTTCTCGATACACCTGTTAAGATGATCGAGTAGTCACCGTTAGCATCAAAAGAAAACTTACTGTACCTCAGATCCAAGACTAATTATATCTTTCGAGCTACTTTCCTCATCGAAAGTAATCCCCAGATTATTGCTCGACTATGTATCCATTATTTTGTTCAAATCCCTACATGGATGAACATAAAAGATTGGTTGGTAAATACAACACAATGATGCAATGTCAATTGGTCTTCCTTTTTTCAAACTCGAATCTATCGGTCTGAACTCAACTGCTTTACTAGACCTATCTCTCAGACCTCAATTTATCTTTCAGGCCATCAGTAAACAGACTAAGTAGTAAACACTGAATCAAAACCTCAAGAAACAGCCGAAAGTAATAAGGGTACAAGAGATCCCACCCAATGGATCTTGGGTCTCACATAGTGGGGCTCGGGGATAAATTTCAATTTAATGTTTCAAGTAATATAGCTCCCACTTTCCTAAGTCATCTTTTCACACGTGGTATGAAACACGTGCCACAGTATTACTCCCCCATCTCTCAAAAGGGCATATGTCAGATTTCTCTAACACTGTGCATGTATGAGGATTCAATCTACACATAAGACTTTACCCAGAGATCTCAGAGAGAGTACCTCAGAGACAATATCACAAATCGCAGGTGATATCTGAGATCTCAAACCTGGCAACTCACAGGCAACATGGATGTGGGTACATCTATGTTGGTCATATCGCATATGACCTCATCCTGAACACGTATCATGGCGACTTATGTTCTAGCAGGGCCACTCTCAAAGCCTCTTACAGTTAGAAACCATCTCATCCCCGCTCACTCAAAGCTGGAGGTGGTCACTCATGTGAGAGAGTCGACCTCACCTGCCTGACATATCTATTATCACATCATAAAACATATATATGATAATAAAAGCAAGTGCATTAAATGAAAATATAATACAAAAGTGACTGAATAAATCACTATAATTATATATATAAAATCAATAAGCATCAATGTCATCAAAAAGTACAAACTGAGAAATGTCAGAAAATACTCAAACCCAATGACTCTCTATGCCATAAAAAGGAGTCTCTAGTAATGGGTTTGGTGAAGGGGTCAGCCACCATGCAGTGTGTCGAAATGTAATTGACGGTCACTTCACCCTTCTCGATGATGTCTTTAACGTAATGGTATCTGGTGTCAATGTGTTTGGTCCTACTATAAAACTTAGGGTCTCGAGTGTAAACGATAGCGGCCTGATTATAACAATAAATCATTACTGGCCTCCCACTATCGGCTACAATCCCTAAGTCATTCAGTAGTCTTTGGAGTTAAACACTCTCCTGAATTGCAACTGAGCATGCTACAAACTTAGCCTCTATCGTAGATAGAGCAACACAGGTTTGCTTCTTACTGCTTCAAGAGATAGCCCCGCCATTGAGCAAGAAAGCAAAACCTGATGTTGATTTGCACTTATCTAAATCGCCTCCCCAGTTGGCATCTGAATAGCCCACAAGGCGCAAATCGCCTCCTCCGTAACACAAGGAAAAGTTTGCAATTCCTTTTAGATATTGAAAAATCCTTTTCATTGCCCTCCAGTGACCCCTTCTAGGATTTGCCTGATATCTGCTCATCAGACCAACTGCATAACAAATGTCCGGTCTAGTACACAACATTGCGTACATTAAACTTCTCACTGCACTGGAGTAAGGTACTCTACTCATTTTCCTTACTTCTTCCTGAGTTTTCGGACACATTTCCAGGCTTAGACTTTCACCTTTGGCGATCGGAGTATCTATGGGATTACAATCACTCATCCCAAAACGCTCGAGAATTTTCCTAATATAGGTCTCTTATGAAAAAGCCAATATTTTTCTCGAGCGATCCCTCTAGATTTGAACTTCGAGAATGAATTCAGCTTCACCCATGTCTTTCATGTCGAAACTGGATGACAACCACGCTTTGATGATTATTAAATACTGAATGTCGTTCCCGGTCAACATAATGTCATCCACATACAACGACAAGATCACAAAAGAGTTATCAGACTGAATTAGATAGACACAATGATCCTCCTCGACCATCGTAAAACCGTAAGATATCACCTCCTCATGAAATCTTAGGTACCACTGCTTGGATGATTGTTTTTGGCAGTATATCGATTTCCGAAATCGATAGACCTTATCCTCCTGACCTACTAGAACGAACCCCCGGGGCTGTTCAATGTAGATCTCCTCATCCAGGCTCCAGTTAAGGAAGGCGGTCTTAACGTCCATCTGGTGTAACTCTAGATCCATACTAGCGACAATCGCCAAAAGTAAATGGATCGAAATGAACTTGACTACTGGGGAGAAAGTCTCCTCGTAGACAATGCCCTTAGTTTGCGTGTAACCCTTGGCTACCAGATGAGACTTATACCTCTCAATCGATCCAATGGCCTTTCTTTTAATTTTGAGAACCCACTTGTTCCCAATGGCCTTTCTATCCTCAAGTAAGTCAATTAGTTCCCAGACTTTGTTGACTCTCATTGATTCCATTTCCTCATGCATGGCTTGTAACCATTGGTCCTTTGCTGAACCCTCTAGAGCCTCCTGTACAGTCCTCAGCTCTTCGTCGTCCTCGGGAGTCACGATGAGGATCTCATTCTCAATCGGGAAACGGCGATGAGTCACATGTTCTCGACTACTTCTACGAGGAGAGAGAGCCCCTACACCTTCAGATGGACCGCTCCCACTAGGACCAAGATCCGTAATAGGGTCTTGAGTCCCACCGCTGGGCTCGGTTGAGCCACTAGGCTCATCCATCTCATAGAAGGTAAAGTCTCAATCGATTTCTCCTCTCTTAGGGAAATCACTCTTGAGAAAAGTGACATCACAAGACT
Source organism: Dillenia turbinata (assembly GCA_037126225.1). NCBI lineage: Eukaryota > Viridiplantae > Streptophyta > Magnoliopsida > Dilleniales > Dilleniaceae > Dillenia > Dillenia turbinata. The sequence goes on along the minus strand of JBAMMX010000028.1, from coordinate 2,617,316 downwards.
CTATCTCAGTAACAGTGCCGTTCGTATGTTCTCCTAGGAACACATGTCCATTGGAGTGTTCAGAGTATCTAATGAAGATATACTTCTTTTCTCACGGGCCTAACTTGCCATTGTCACGCCCCGAACTGGGAATCGTGAACAGCCGCCCGTTGAACTGGATGCCGGCTGTATTTCTACAGAAAATCGGGCAGAACCTCCCCATAAATCGGAGGTCTCCCATGTACAATTAAACCTGTATACCTGTATACATTAAAATCATCCATCCTGTAAATTAAACACATGGCCATCCCGGCCTCAAAACAATCCACCAACTCTCACAACCGACATCCAGACAACGCAAGGCTAACAAAACACCAACAGTCCTAGCCATAGACCTCTACTGTCATGCCCAACTAGAGCATGAGCAGCCGCTACACCGAGCGGGCCTAATTATACAAATATAATACAAATTCCCAAGTTAACTCTTTAAACATTTACAAATGCCTCAATGCAAGTGAAATGAGAGTTTTGCAAACAGAAGTCCAAAATTATACAGTTATCCCAAAATATGTACACGGTCAACTACGGACCTCAACAAGACCACGCAGGGTCGACAATAAAATATGAAATTCATCTTTTCAATTTAAAACTTAATCTCACCGTCGTGAATCCATTCCACCATCAAGCTATCAAGCCCTCGAGCCAAATACATCGCCCTAGCACCATCATCCTGTCTGGGGAGGGAAAGAGGAGGGGTGAGTATTCAGGGAAGAATACTCAGTGAGTGAGTGGGTCAATGTAATCGTGTAATATGGGGTGTGAAACTGGAGTGTCAAAACATAAGTATACAAATCGTATTTCAAATCATCATGCTTTTCATTTCAACCATATATCATTTGCACGCAATATCAAATCAAATATGCATCCAAAACAGTCATCAAAATCATAGAGCTGCCAGCCGAAAATGTCCCGGCAGAGGTCTACCACGACCTATGACAGGCGCACCGGGGGTGTTTTATGCGATTTTTATTTAAAGTGCTCTCTGCCCCGGCGTTGGCGACGGACCTCGTCCAGGTGCTAGACTTGGATAGCATCCAAATCCTCCCCCTTTCGGGTTCAACCTGCCTAGTACCGTGTCGTAAATATAATCTCGACAACTCGTGGGATACCCCAGGCCTTAGGCATATCCGGACGCCACCAAAGCGCCTCTCACGGTGTCCTTCGTAGCTACGGAACAATACATATCCAAGCCCTCAAGGCCAATATCAATATCATATCAAACATGTGTCGTAAATCAGGTTCGCAAACCAAATGCAACATATATCATAAAATGGCACATTTCACATTTCAACCACATGGATGCATATTTCATAATTCAACCAAATTTTTGGACACTCCATCGGTTCACAAAAATCATTTCCAAAACCATTCAAAATATTTGAAGCACACGATAAATCATGCTCATTTATCAAACTGTTGTAAAGCAAGGTTTACATATTAAACGAAAACATTGAATAAAACCCACTCACTGTATACGGGAGGGTCAATCACTCCCTACAATGCACAAGTGTCGAAATCGTGCTCCCCTCGATCAGTCTCCAATCAAGTCACTACAATTATAACACATCATATATTTCTCACACCTCAACCTCAATTGAATCTATGTACATTTACAACATCACACTGTTCAGTCCATATACACTTGCATATACTTACAATTCAATCAATTAAAATTTTACTCGATCCTCGATTGACCTTCCTAATACAAAATCATAATTATGTCATCAATTTCCATTTTCTCTAATTTTTGTAAAATTCTCAATTCTTCAATTCATGAATACACTCTAATGTCATCAATTGCATTTCATTTATAATTAAGTAACACATTCAAAACCAAGTCTAATTCAACTCCAAAACCACTCAAAGTCGGAAACATGCGTAAATTAATAAATTGTCTACAAAATAGAAAATCTTTGAAAAATCATACACTTTTCGTTTCTCATCCGATTTCTTCAAACCTTATGTCATTTTAAAGGTATTGAAACCTATTTTCATAATATAGAGAGTGTATTTGACTTACCTATATGCAACACCAACTATAATGTAAAACACGCATCAATCCTTAGACTCAAATCCCAAATTTCGACTAGTTTTCATACATTCGTCAAATTAAACTCTAAAAGCAACCATTCAAATCAAATCAACATGATTATCTCCTCCGGAACATTCCAATTATTCATATAAAATTTCTATAATTGACCTGAATAATTACTTATAATGTCACACAAAGCATTAAAATCAAATCTAACATACTTCCAACACATATACAACACTTTTGATCCTAATTTACCCTAATTGCATCCAAATAATTCGAATGAGTTAGAAATCCCTCACCTAGGGTTCACTGCGATCCAAAACCCTAACGTCCGTGCGACATTCGATTCATTCCAAAACCTGCAATGTCTCCAAATTGAAGCAAATTTTAGCAATTAGACTTAATCACTATGGAACTCAAACCCTAGAACTAAGATCTAACTCAACCCTTACCTATGCAGTGAAAGGGTCGCGGTGGGCTCTCGAAGGAGCACAGAAGGCACACGAGCGTGCGAGCAAGGATGGAGCTGTAGCCGCGCGCTCTGAGAGCAGGGCAGTCGCGCGCTGGGTCACGCGCGTTGGGGCTGTCTTGCGCTGCAGAGGCGCGCGCAGGGGAGTCGCGCACAAGGTCACGCGCTGTTGCGCGCAGTCGCGAGCGCGCAGGAGAGGCAGTCTCGCGCGAGCAGTTGCGCGAGCAATCGTGCACTGTCGCGCGAGTAGTCGCGCTCTGTTGCGCGGGGGAGAAAACAAGCGGCCGGAGGGAAAGGTTTCAGCCGCGGTGGTCGACGGGTTGGCGGTGGTTGCGGGTGGTTGCGGCGACAGCGAATCCGCGAGAGGGAGAGAGAGAGAGTTGCGGAAAAGAGAGAGAAGCCGAGAGGGAAGCCGAAGAAAGAAGGAGAGAGAGTGGTGGTGACCCGCGGCCGTTCGCGACGGCGATGGGTGGCGAAAGCCGGCGGCGGCGGTGGGTTGGCTGCGGGAAGGTGAAAAGTCGTGGGAAAGAGAGGAGAGGGGAATGGGGAATAAGGAAATTAGGGCTTAGCCCTAATTTCGACCCCCCCTTTTCCTTTTTTCTTTTTTTTTTTTTTATATATATTATTATTATTATTATTATATTTCTTTTTGTAAATAAATTTATAATTAATTAAATGAGTAATGTATAAATAATTAAATGAATAATAATAATAAAAAATCATCTATATATTTTTATACCCACTTTACTTTACAAATCGAAAATACGGATACTTTAAATATCCCAAAAATTTCAAATTACATACTTCAAAATCGAAAATCAATATAATTAAAAATTTCTCTCTCTATATATAAACTACGAATTATTTTATTTAATTTCGTGAACAGGAATACTAGTACGGGCATCGCAGTTTCGGTGTTACAGCCATACTGATGCGAGGAATCATAAACATACGCGGCGCAACCCCATAGCCTTAAATGGCTAAGGTCAGGCTGCCTCTCTGTCCAAAGCTCGTATGGGGTGTTGACTATGGACTTCGTCGGAACATGATTAAGGATGTAGGCGACAGTCAATAACGCATTCTCCCAATGGGAGATAGGTAAATTGGCCTGCGCCATTATCGATCTCACCATCTCCAACAGAGTCCTATTCCTTCTCTCGGCTACTCCGTTCTATTGAGGAGTAGTAGGAATAGTCAACTGTCTAGTAATGTCTCTATCGAAACAGAGCTCTATAAACTGCTCAGATAAGTATTTGCGCCCCCGTTCAGTTCTGAGAGTTTTCACGCTCATGTCTAGCTGATTTTCAACCTCGCTGATAAACCTCCTAAGGCACTGTAGTGCCTCAGACTGGTGCGAGATCAGGTAGATGTAATCGAAGCGCTGTAGTCGTCTATGAACGTAATAAAATACGTGGCTCCGTTTCGGACTCTCACACTCATGGGTCCGCAAATGTCAGAATGGACCAATTGCATGGAGTCCCAGCTCTCATTGCTTTCCCAAATAGTTTTCTAGTGGTTTTGCCCATAAGGCAAAACTCATACACGTTCAACTGAACCTTGGTTAGCGGGCCCAACAAGCCACTTGTGGCTAACTGAGTCATCCTCTCTTGCCTTATGTGGCCAAGCCTACTATGTCATACATTCACATCATCCACTACACTATCAGATGTAAAAGCAATAGTAGAAGAAGAATAAATCTCATAAAATGAAATCATATCCAGTACATAAAATCCCTCATGGACCAAACCAGAACAAATCAAAGAACTGTCATTTGTAATGGAAACTCTAGAGTTTCCCAATAACATAGAATATCCTAGCAAATCCAAAACATCGAACAAATACAACATTCCGCCTAATCTCAGGAGTATACAAAACGTCATGAAGATATAAGACTTGGTCACTTCACAGCAATAGCTTGCAAGTGCCAATCCTTTTCACTTCTATAAATGCTCCGTTCCCCACGTACAGCCTCCTCGCTTGGGGACTCAAATGGCGAAACTCCACGTACGCGCTCTTGTCGTGAGCTACATGGTCCGTGGCTCCTGAGTCTACAATCCACAAAGGAGAAGAGTTAGCGAGCATCACACTAGATGGCACGTAACTCAAACCATGTAAAGATGAAGGACATACCTTTCGCTTGCCACACTCGTGTGTGAAATGCTGAGTCCTGCCACACATGTAGCATTGGACCTTGCTCTTATCGAGCTCCTTCTTCTTGTGCTTTTGTTCTCTATCGTTGGTCTTGGCAGTTTGCTTCCTCTTGCCTTGGCCTTTAGCCATCTTCTCATGCTTGCGCCACTTGCGCTTTTCCCCTCGGGAGCCCTTACTCGACTTCGCAATATTAGCATGAGAAGAAGAAGACCTAGCCACCTCCTGACACTCCTCATCAAGCTCACAGTGCCTACTCACGTCCCTGAAAGTACGAATACTTTCAGTGTGCGTGAGATAGGTCTTAACCACATCGCAAGAGTTAGGCAAAGACTGGATCACACCCAGTACCTGAAACTCATTAGACATCCGCTCCCCCATACTCTTCAGAGAGGCGATCATGCTCGACATATGCATTAAATGCTGTTTCATAGTATGATCATGCCTCTTCTTATAAGTGATGAATTTATAAGTCAGCATCCTCGACTTAGGAGCTGACAGGGCGCCATAGTGCTCTCTCAGAGCATGCCAGATCGATTGTGCAGTAGGATACTGCTCGTAGATGGGAATCAGCTCATCGTGTATGCTGCTAAGAAGGATTACCCTCGCTTGGCCATCCTTCTTTTTCCAAGCATGATACACCTCCTGATCCCGTCGTGCTTGTGCTGTGGTACCCTCCCCGGGATCCACCATCTCGTTCTTAAGAACTTCCCCGAGCTCTTGTTCCTCGAAGACAAACTGAACCTTCCGGTGCCAAATATCATAGTTGTCACCATTCAGCTCGTCTCCCTTTACGAGATCTAGAACGACAGTTTTCGTTGTAGCCATGTCTCTGTCACACAGAAAAAAGAGATATTAGTGACAAATTGATACTTAAATTCATAATTTTATGTACCCTACAAATCACCAAAACTAAAATGACTCGAATACAGATCCCAAGATGAGCGTATGAGTCAACGGACGCCATATACCACAATCCAGGATTGCATTTCACCATTCGAAATAGAATTCAGTACATAAAAAACCCACAATTAGTCACTTTTTATTACAAAACCCTTAAAAAATTAGAAAAATCCAATTTTAGGATAGCCTACGCACTGACGGGAGAGTTCATGCGCCGCCAGGCCCCGGCAGCGCGTCCCAAGCTCCAGGAAGGTGCCTGGACACGTGCAGGACGCGCATCGCATCTGGCACGCACCTGCATGAGCAGGACGCGCAGCGCGTCTAGCACGCGCCTGTGCGCGTCGGCGCACGCGCCTGACGCGCGGCGCTGGCGACGAGCCTGCACACGCGCAGCCCGCGTCCTTTGGTCGGATCCGGACGCGGGCGCGGGTCGGGACCCGGAACCCGGAACTCGGTCCAAATCTCGGGCGTGGGTCGGGTCTGGACCGGGTTCGGGTCCGACCCAGTCAGACCCGTCATCTCACGCGCCTACGCACATGTGAGATACAACGCCTGGTCCCTGTGCACCAACGCGCGTCCTCGCGGGTGTGGTGCACGCGCCTGTCCGCTCTATGACACGCACCTCCTCGCGCGTGTCTTCCGGGCGCTTGCTTCTTCTTTACCCGAATGTCTGCAACTCGGTTTCTTTTGACCCATTTCTGGAAAACTCAATTTCTAATATAGAATATATGCAATATATATATATCAAAATGTAGATCTAACAAAGACAAACACGGATCTACTAATTTTGTGCATTGAGTTGACCTAGAACTCGCCAAATCTGGGGTTGAAGGGTTCGGTCACTATTCATAGCTGAATGCTTTAATCGGAATTTTCTCGTCCTAAACACGCTCAAAAAATTACAAAAAAAAATTATTTTCGTATTCTATGTGAGTTGGATAACACAGTGTTATAATTGGATTCACGAAAGTCATCCATGATCCGAACCCTAAATTTTATACCCAAATTTACTTCCGAAAAATTATTTAAAAATATTTCTAACATGTTCTAATACCAATATTAGAATAACGTGATTCATACACACAGCGGAAGTAACAAATAAATTTTTCGGAATCGTAAAAGAGTGAGTTTGCGATATATCTCAATCGGTGATGTAAAAAATTTTCAAAACCACAAACTCTGATCACGAATAACTCACAGTCGAGATAATAGTCACAATAATCGAACTATCACTGTAATATCACAACGATCTAGCTCTTAACCCGATAGTTATTAAACGATTGAAAAACTCTCAATTTTAATTGCTCTTCTCAACAATTAAAATTCTCTCTCTAATATTTCTCAACTCAAGTATATTTTTATTTCATTAAGGAAATGTCAAATCCTTTCACGTAAGAATTACCCCTCCCGTAGGAGTCCTTTTGAGAGAAAATAGGGGAAGGAAGGGTTAGTGAGTAACTATCCATTACCCCTTATTTTGAAAATTAAATTTTTACTTTGGTAAAATTGCCCTATCGTGGGCATTTACCAATAAAAATTCTATAGTTGATTAACGAAAATACAAAATATGATTTTTTTTTAATTATTCATTGGTCTAGTACTATATAATAAGGTTAATTTTTATATAATTATTAAATAAATTAAAATTATTATTAAACTTGAATAGCTATTATAAAAAAGCTGGCAACACCAACCATTCCAAGAATGTGCTATGAAATATTTTTTTAAAAAAACTCATGGGTGGGCACCATATTTTTTATGCAATCAACTATTATTTATAGTTATATTTTAATTAATTCGGTTTGAGTATTATTAAGTTTAATTTAGAGAGAGCTCTTCTAATATAATCTTTTTTATTCTTAAATTTTAAATTTTAAATTTAATTATGAGATCTAATATTTTTATTCACTAAACCAAATGTCTATTGGCATTGATCAGCACCATATTGCTGCATTTCCGATGTATCTCCGTTATGCGGGCCATGTGCCTGCATTTTCTAAGGGCCTTTCGGGCTATCTCCTCAAGCCCCTCAGGCCTATTGGAATGCAACCTTCAACTCTTCTTTTTCTTCTCTTTTTTCTTATCTTTTCCTTTATGCAACAATGGTAGAAAAAATAGCATAACCAGATTATATATTACATTTGGATCTTTACTAATAATTATTATTAATTTAAAAAGAGATGTGCCTTCTTTTGAATTATTACACAATATTCTACAAGATAATCACCAAACTTAAAGTTGGTCTATTTTGTCCAATAAGGATCAAATGTGCAGAGGGAAGAGACCCTAAGCACCAACTAGGAAGGAATTCCTGCTAAATCCGCCCAGAAATCAACCAGCAAACACAACCCAAAAAGTAAAATATACAAAATTTAAACAATAAGAGAATCATGTATTTGCTCTCAAGCCTCAAGGGATGGTGCTAAATTTTGCATATAATCTATACTAAGAAGAAAACTATATAGTTCTAAGAAATGATAATTTGAAGCACAAAAGTAAAAAAACGAAAAAATCAACTCTGCCCAAAATAAACAAAACCTAGATGGCAAAGAAATGGAGAAATGAAATTATGATCCTTTTTCTCTACATTTGGTTGACATGTGTACATATAAAATAAAAAGATGAAGTCACTAGTGGTTAAAATCATTAGTACGTTGAGAAGAATTGAGACATGTCAGAAAGTAATGCATGACAGACAATGAAATTGAATCATAAAAGAGTACCTCTTGTCCAATGTCGCAGTAGAATTTGGATCAAACAGATTGAATTACTTGTTCTGGTCGGGCATGGAATCACAAATAGAAGCCACACTTTTCACAACTCAAATTCTTAAATAATTTCCTTAGCAGAGTTTTCACAGGAGGTCATTTCCGAACATGAAAAACAGAGACTTTTATACTCTATTTTTTTTTCTCTTTCTCTCTCTCTCTATACCCTCGCAGCCTTTATCACTCCTTTTCTGCACATGCAAAAAACATGCATTGAGGCTTCCCTTTTTAAAGCAATCCAAGGCAGTGAACAAAGCTACCTTTTGAAGACTCTTGTTCAAGGCGGTAGAGAGAGAGAGAGAGAGAGGTAATCAATTTGGAGACTCCTCTCTTTGTCGGTGGAGAAGTGAGTTGGATCTGGGTCGACCCATCATGGGTGTCTTCTATTTTCCAACATCTTCCATTCACACATGATGGGATGAATCTATCCAAGTTTTCTTGAGATTCGACTCTACGAAATCATCGTTTTCATACAAGGAAATTGGTCGTGCGATCTACGAGCACACTGTCTGTATTTGGGAGCCCAAGCTATGCACTTGTTAGGGATAACATAGTGGCTAAAACCTAGAAAAAATATACAGAATATCTTTATGCCTCGTTGTGCCCTAGACTTATTTTGTTACACCATCAAAGTATACCCAATCTTTCAAAGATCATACTTGATCTCAACAATTCATCATGTATTCGCAATTATGTCTCAACTCCCGAAAAGGAAATATAATTGGTTGACCAGTGAATACATATGAAGGGTGTAATCAAGATATTCTTCCTTTCCGCCCACATGTTACTCAATGATAATCAAAATGCTTTCTCAGCACATCCTAGAAGATTGAATCAAACATGATCATAAGAAATATGCCAAAGTAGCAAACATTTGTTTATCATCTTGTAATATTGTCAAAAGTCACATAGGGCACCATTGAAAGAACTCATATAGTGAGGAGGCAGAGATTTTCATAAATAAAACTACTCACTTTCTTTTTTCGGTTGTCTCTATCACATGTGGTATGAAACACACGTTATGGTAGTAAACTCTCTGCACCTCTTGTGCAAGAGCATATGTCTTTTCCTTTAATAAAACCACCATATGGATCTTAACTCAAATGCTATCACACAAAGTGTTTAGCCGAGACTTCAATAGCTCGCTATCCAAAGCGTCTCATTAAAAACTCACTTCCGGCTTTTAACCAAACATGCATGATTGTGGGCTATCATGTTCGGTCTATAAGTTAGGCCTTATCTTAACTCATATTAAGGCGACTTTTCCAGTATTACACCAATCTTGATTTCACTAACACTATTCAGTAGCTCACAAATCAAAAGCGTAAATAAGTCTCATCTCAACACGTTCTAACAGCACTCGAGGCGGTTACTCGTATGAGAGAGTCGACCTAATGCTTGATGACATATTCATCAATGCTAATAACAAATCAAATATAAATAACAAGCAACTCATGTAACTTATATAAACATAGAATATTTACATCACTATCTCAATATTTACAACATCTCATCACATTTTACACAATCCTAGAGTCTTAACATGATACAAGAATATATCTCTAGGGATTGGTTTTGTAAGAGGATCTTATGTATAGATACATGTTGTAAAACCACTTTCTTTTGTTCTATAATATCCCTGATAGAATTATATTTTGTGTCTATATGCTTTGTCCTATCATAATACTTTAGATCCTTTGTATAGTCTATTCCCACTTGACTATCACAATTGATTCTCACAGGCATTGAGACATTAATAACTATTTACAAATTTTTTAAAAATCTTTTAATCCAAATAGCCTCCTAGACAACTATTGCACATGCAACAAATTCAACCCCCATAGTGGATAATATTTTGTAAGTCTATTTCTTGCTACTCCAAGTTATGACACTATTGTTTAACAAGAACACATATCCCAATATGGATTTTCTTTTATCTTGGTCACTACTCCAATCTGCATCAGTGTAGCCTACCAAATGTAAATCACTACCTTGATAGCACAGAGCATAATTAGTGGTTCCTTTCAAATATGTCAATATCCTCTTTACCGCTTACCAATGAACTAGTCCAGGATTTGACTAATATCTACTTGTTAATCCAATTGTATAGCAAATGTCAGGATGAGTGCATATCATAGCATATATTAAACTCCCTATGGCACTTGCATATGGAACTCTCTCCATATATTTAAATTATTGTGGAGTTTTAGAATATATATCTTTGCTAAGGGTTTCGCCTTTCATAATTGGTGTGCCAATGGGTTTGTAATCTAACATATTAAATCGTTCCAATATTTTCAAAATATAAAACTCTTGCGACAAAGTAAGAAACTTCTTTGAATGATTTCTTTGGATTTTTACACCAAGTACGTAAGTTGCTTCAACCATATCCTTCATTTTAAAATTTGAAGATAACCACTCTTTAATGATAATGATAATACTTAAGTTATTCCCAGTCAATAAGATATCTCCACATAAAGTGGCAATATCATAAAGTTATCTTTCAACTGTTTTATATAAACATAATGATCATCTTCAATCATCGTAAACCCATATGTAATTATGGCCAGATGAAATTTTAAAAACCATTGTCTGGATGATTGTTTAAGACCATAAATTAATTTTTGGAGTCTACAAACTTTTCGCTCCTGGCCTTTAACAATGAAACCTATAGCCTGCTCCATATAGATTTTCTCATCCAATTCTCTATTGAGAATAACAGTTTTAACATCTATTTGGTGCAACTCAAGATCTAAATAGGTAACAATAGTAAGGATAAAGCATATTGAAACAAACTTTACAGCAGACAAAAAAGTTTTTTCATAATCTATACCTCCTCTTGGGTATAGCCCTTAGCAACCAAACATGCTTTGAATCTTTTAGCAGATCCATCTACCTTATATTTGATTTTGAGAACTCATTTGTTCCCAATAGACTTACGCTCTGAAGACAAATCAACCAACTCCTTGACCTAATCTGATTTAATAGACTCCGTTTTCTCTTTTATTGCCTTTACCCATTCTACATTGTTCATTGATAAAATAGTCTCTTTAAATGTTCTAGACTTATTTTCATCAAGTGGTGCTATCATAAAAGTTTTCCCTTCAATATCAAATCGATGACGAGGAACACTTTTATAAGCGCTTCTCCGCAATTAAATTTCCCATGAAATTGTTTCATTCAATGGAATGTCGCTCCTTATAGGTTTAAGAGAATGAATCATCTCATCATTTCTTGCCATTGAATCACTTGGAACGTTAATACCATCAGGATCTTGCATTTCATATAAAGTAAGATCCTTATCAATTTCATCTCTTAAAGGAAATTCATTTTTCAAGAATATGACATCTCTTGATTCTATTTCAGTTGCACTTCCATCCTCGCGTTCCCCAATGAACACATCCATTTGAATATGTATAGTATCTAATGAAGATACATTTCTTTCCTCTAGGAGCCAATTTCCCATATTTATGGTTTGAATCATAAACATATATTGTTGACCCCCAGGGCCCAAACCACTTAGATTAGGTTTTTGACCTATCCAAAGTTCATAAAGAGTGAAAGTGACTGATTTAGAGGGCATACTATTAAATATGTAGGTAACAGTCAACAAATCATCTTCTTAATAGGAGATTGGCAAATTTGCTTATGCTATCATTGATCTAACCATGTCAAGTAAGGTTTTATTCCTCATTTCTGCAATACCATTTTGTTGCGGAGTGCTAGGAATAGTGAGCTATCTAATTATCCATTTTTCATCACATAGATCCTTAAATTGATTTGATAGATACTTACAACCATGATCTGTCCTCATCAATTTAATCGTTTTGTTTAATTGATTCTCAACTATCCTTAAATATAGTCTAAAATAATCCAATACTTTTGACATATGAGAGATCAAATAAACATGATCAAAATGACTAAAATCATCAATAAAATTGATGAAATAGAATGCTCCAAGCTTTGCTCTCACATTCATTGGGCCACATATATCAGAATGGATCAATTACAATAGGAGGTCTGCTTTGGTTCCCTTACCAAATGGTTTTCTTGTTATTATTATTATTATTTTTTTGCTAAATAATGCTCACATATTGACAAGTTTACTTTTGAGACACTATCCAAAAGTCCCTCTTTAACTAGCCTATACATTCTTTCTTGCCCAATATGGCTTAATCTAGCGTACCATACATTTGTATCCATATTATGACTATCAGTTGATGAAATCAAAGAAAATCAACTATCATGATTTTCATTTCCTTGTAGTACATCTAGTACAAGAAAATCATCTACAAGATGTGCAGAATCAACATAGTCAGTGCCAAGATAAATATATACAGTATCACTATGAAAGTTCATATCAAAACGCAAATGCATGAGGACAGTAACCGACACAAGGTTATGTCGAATATCTGGTGCGTACAAAATATCAAGTAGGAACAAGGTGCGGCTACCTTTGAAAAACAATTTACTAGTATTAATGCCTTTTACAACAACCTTAGCATTGTTCCCTATATATATCCATTTCGAATTAGTCGCGATTCGATGATATTCGACAAACGATCCTCTGTCTCTAGCTACGTATAATAGTGTTAGAAACACAAACATCACACGAAAAAGGTTCGAGTAATATCTTTTAGGCTTAATACATTCACGAGCATAGTGGCCCAACTTGCCACAATTATAACATACTTGATTGCTCTTATTCGTTTTATTTCCACCGTGTTTACTTCTCTTGTGGTGATCAATTTGGGTTTTCTTAAAACTTGGAATGCTTTTTTTTGAAGAATCTCTTGTTCTTTCCGGGTTTGGAGTTAAAACCTCTATTTGAATCGGATTCAACAACATAAGCCTGTCTAGAAGATCTAGCTGCCTCTAGTACTCATCTTCCAATTCAATATGACTCCTCACATTCTCAAATGTTTTAATATTAGAATAGTGAGTCATATTCATTTTCATTGGCTCCAAACTTTGAGAGAGTGATCTAATGACAACTTATATTTGTTACTCACCTATCAATGTATGTCCAGCTAACTTCAATTCATTAATCATGTTTGACATCTCTCCGAGATGTTGTTTCATCAAGTGATGTTGCCTTTTTACATAAGTGTCAAACTTTATTATAAGCTATCTTAGTTTAGTAGATGAAGTTACTCCAAACTTTGCTTTCAAAGCATTCCACATCTCATATGCAGTTTGATATACCTCAAACTCAACCATTAGATCATTCTGCATATAGCTTAATAACATAATATGAGTGTAACTATTTTTCTTTTTCCAAACCCTATATGCCTCATGATTTTTCTGAAGTTAAGGAGTGTCACCAAACTCTGGTTCTTTCATTATATGATGTAGAGGTTCTAAACATTCTTACTCTTTAAGAATGTACTGAACTCTTTTGTAACATCGATACTGCGGTGTCCGTACTATTGTACTCCTGTTCATGAATTTAATGAAATATTTCTCAGTTTATATATAGAGATAGAAATTTTTATTTATATTGATTTTCGATTTTGAGGTCTTTAAATTGAAATTTTTGGTATATTTAAAGTATTCGTATTTTCGATTTGAAGCATATCATATTTTGTTAAAATTAGAACCTTGAAAAAATAAAGTGTGTTAAAATAATAATAATAATAATAATAATAGTAATAATAATAATAATAATAATAATAATAATAATAATAATAAAAATAAAAAAAAAGGAAGAAGAAAAAGGAGAGAGGAGCCAAAACGCAACATTTTGGCCTCCCTCCCCCAATTTTTGAATTATGGCTTGAAGCCCTAATTCTTTTCCTCAATTCTCTCTCCTCCTTCATCTCTCTCCCGTCGCTCTCTCTCTTTCTCTCTATCTCTCACCTTCTCCGCCATTATTGCCGCCATCGCTCTCCTTTCCGCCACCACCAACCACCCCCATAGCCACCTCTCTCTCTCTACCCCCTCTCTGACTCTCTGTTTCCTACTCTCTCTAACTCTCGCTGTTTCTCCCTCTTGCTTAATCCCTCTCTCCTGCTCGATCTCACTCTCTGCCACTCTCTCTCTCGCCTTCCTCCGCTACCCACTCCCCCGCTCGCCTTCTTTCTCTCACTCTCACCTTCTGTTTTTCTCTCTTTCTCCCTTGATCGCGTGATTTCTCTCTCATGCTATCTCACTAACTCTCGAATATCTCTCTTGATTTGCCCTCCCCCGCGATTGTCTCGCCTCTCTCTAATACTCACGGTGGCTACTTTGACCACCGTACGCAGCTCATCTCCCTCTTCCCTTTCTTTCTCCCTCTCCCGTGCACGAACAGAGCTTTTCTTTCCCCTGTGCGCGACAGTGCACATTCTACTTCTCTCTCCCTTGCTCGCTCACTTGTGTGCGGTGTCCCCTACTGTTGCAACTCCCTTTTGCCACCCTCGCGAGCCCAAGTCGACAATAGCAGCAGATTTCAAAAACCTAGGCCGCGATTTCCTGCGATCCCTTCACTATGTAGGTAAGGGTTGGTTTCTGATCAGTAGCCCTAGGGTTTTAATTCTTTAGGTGATTTAGTCTAACGGGTAAAATTTGTTTCAGTTGGAAATACTATAGGTCCCGGAATGAGTTGAATAGCGCACGGATGGTGGATCTGCAGACTGTGAAAACCCTAGGTGAGGGATTTCTACTCATTCGATTAATTAAATGAAATTAGGGTAAATTTAGGGTTAAAAGTCTTATATACGTTTATAATGGATATTCGATTGGAGTATAATGTAATTTCAGAAATTCTATGCCTGAATGTTAGGGTTAATTTTAAAATTTACGCGAATTAGTCTGTTTAGTATGAAAGAAGCATGTTAGAAGATGAAAGATTCATGTTTGCTTGATTTGAATGGTTTCCTCTAGATTTAATTTGAAATACGCATGAAAGTATTAGGGTTTTAAGGTTGGAATGAAATAAGCCGTAAAATGAAGGATATTGTACATTTCATGTCTTTTTTAGGTTGTTTTGAGTTGTTAATTGGCATAATGGTTTGTATATGAAGAATAACTTAAAAGTTATGGTTATAGTTTAAGAATTGTTGAAATCTTTTTAATTATAAGTTGTCCTGCATATAGGCAACCTGAATACGATCTTCGTGTTATGAAACTAGACTTCCATACTTTGAAAAATGACATATGGTTTGAAGCATTTGGATGGGAATAGAAAAGTGTACGATTTTTTTCAAAGATTATTCTATATTGTAAAAAATTAATTATTTTAGGTTTGCTTCCGACTTTGAGAGATTTTTAGGATTGAATATAACTTGACTTTGATTGTGTTATTTATTTATAAATGAAATACAATTGATGACGAGATTGTGTGGCCAGAATTTGGAATGATTTGAGTGTATTTTGGAGCGTTGAAAACTTGGTTTTAATGTACAAATGTATGCGCTGAGTTGTAGTGCTAAAGTGGTGTTATATATGTGTGTTTTTTGGTTGAGATAAAGATGAAAGATGTGCAAAATGTTAGTGTTAGAATGATATATAAATATCTATGTCTATTGATTGAAATGGAAAGGAAGAAAGGTATAAAGTGCAGAAATTTTCTTGCACTAATAGTGATTGAAAAGGGACCATTTTCATGTTAATGGTAAATGTGTATGTGCATTTGAGGCTAAGAGGATGGATTATGTTAATATGATTTATGAGTTGAAAACGATGTTTCCGAATGCAAAGCTTATGTAAAGAATATATATGTATACTTGTATAGTTGTTATATGTGTGTTGTGTAAGAATGTCGAAGGAGAGAAGTTGGTAAGAAATTAGAGTGTAAATATGTGTATTTACTTTGACTGAGAACATTGAAGAGATTTGGAGATGGAGAGTTACGTAAAATTTTGAGATGTATATGTATGAATGATGATCTTGATAGTTGAAAATGACATTGTGTTGATTAAATTTTGTACATTTGGAAGGGTGTGATTGGAGTTATTTGTTTTGGTGATTTAAAAAGGGGATGGTTTATATGAGATATTGAGAGTCTAGTTTAAATGTGTAGACTTTAATCCTATATAAAAAATTTGTTAAAATAAAATGTAACGTTGAATATTTCAATGTTATGACATCTTTATGTGTTATATGTGTCAATATTGTAGTAATATATTGGTTGATCGTTCGAGAGGGACTCTTTTTGTCGTTGTGGAGCACTTTAGGGAGTGACCTACCCTCCCTGAACTATGAGTGGGACCCTAATCTCTTGCATAAAATAGTGAAACTTGTTTTCAGCCGTGTTTTTAGTAAAATATGCTTTTGATTTGCATTGATTCGACGTATGACTCTAAATTTCAAATCTGTTTTGTGATTATTGGAATGTCGTAAATTTATGTTTTCGATGACTATGTATCCATGGTTTGAAATGAATTAATATTGTGCCATTATTTGAGAATTATAATGTTTTCTATTCTATCACTGCATTGATATGTTGATTTGAAATAATTTGACGAAATGTATTGACACATGGTTTTAAATGAATTTATATGTACTATTTGGGCTGTACGCCCGGCCGACATTATGATATGATACATGGGGCTATATGCCCGGCCGACGAGATGATGTGATGCATGCGGGCTGCATGCCCGGCTGATTGATAATTCCATGATATGGGTTGCGCCCCCCACTCCCTTGCTGTATAGCATCCGTAGCTACAAAGGACATTTGGAAGAGGCACCCCTTGTGCCCGGATACGTTTCGGCCGGAGGTATCCGTCAGATCATCATGTGTGTGGACGCATTCGGTTGACCCTCATCGGAGAGGACGTGAGTATTGCTCTGTCTAGCACCGGGTGGGGTTCCTTACACGGGCAACTATTTATATGTATATATATGGTATTTATGGGCTAGTTGGAGTAGCCTGTGGCCAATGTCAGGATAGAGAGCAACTTTTAAACAAACCTTGCATAATAAAACCCCCGATGCGCCTGTCCTTGGTCATAGTTGACCTTTGCCAGGATCATTTTCGGCTTGCTCTAGATTGATACTTGATTTTTTAAATGGATGCATATATGTATGATATCGTGTGATTGAATAAATGAGTTCATTTTATTAAACATACCATGATTTACTGCAAAAAAAAACTTGAATTATTATTTACGATTGATTTTATTTGACACTCCAATGTTCATCTACACTATTTATACTTGAAATTAATCCCCTCACTTACTTACTCGGTATCTTCCTTGATACTTACCCTTCTCTTTTCCTCCCTTAGACAGGTTTATTGTGCTAGAGCGACTCGTCAGCTTCTAGAGGCCTTTGGTAGTTTATTGGCGGATTTGGATATTTCGACGGTGAGATTTAAATTTAAGTTGAGATATGAATTTCATACTTTATTTCGACCCTGTGAGGTCATTTTATTGAGGTCCGTAGTTGGCCGTGTATATATTATGGGATGACTGTATAATTTTTAGACGTTTGTTTGTGAAACTCTTATATTTCACTTGCATTGAGACATTTGTAAATATTTAAAATGTTAACTTGGGATTGTTATACATTTATATAAACTTAGGTCGCTCGGTGTGGCGGCTACTCATTGCTCTAGTTGGGCATGACAGTAGAGGTCTGTGGCTAGGACTGTTAGTGTTTATATTAGCCTTGGGAACTTGACGATTCATTGTGATAATCGGTCAATTGTTGTTTACACGTAAGACTCCAAATATAATGACAAAACCAAACATACATACAAAGATCAATCTTGTCAGAGACGTGATTGAAAAGAGGAAAATGACATTGAGAAATGTATCTATGCATTTGGTAGTAGCTTGTCATTTTTCAGAGGCCAATACCTAAAGACATGTTTGTGAGACATGTTAGATAATATAGATTGCATAGATTGTGATAGTATTTGTTTCTGTGGTAGTAATTATGATTATATACAGAAAGTATATACGTTATAATACTCATATTCGTTGACATTTAAATTTTGTTTTTGTATCCAAAATTCTTGTGTTTGGAATTAAAAGTATGTTAGACAAGTTTTGAGATTGGCTCTCTCACACGAGCAATCGCCTCTAATGTCTATGTGACATGTAGAGATGAGACGTGTTAATTTGTAGTGGATTAACACGGATATAAGCCACCTTAGTTAAAGTACTAAGATGAGATTACCGGTTATTATACTATATATATAATAATCGAAATGGATTTTCCATAATCCATTAAACTTGTCGAATAACCAGGTGTGGGTTTTCCTTAATGTTGTGAGATGTTGGAGGGCTTGTAAGAAGGAAAATTCAAGTCAAGTGTTGTATATACTTGGACTAAGACCTGTACGATGCATTTTTTTATAAAAGAAGACATATGCTTCCAAATGGAAGAGAAAGTATCATAGCACGTGTTTCATAACATGTGTGCTTATGTGACCATATGAGTAATGAGATGATACATCCCTCTTCATCTTATTATGTCCATCTCATTGTGTGAGACTCAGAGGTTTATGCTCAACCTCAATTTATACTCTTAGTACTTTCGTTTGTTTTTTGAAATTTTATTTTAGTGTTGCTACTTTAACATGTCACCAAGAAACCATGGATGATTCGGTTTGGCAATGTATGTCTAGGAAAGTAGCAAAGATAAAATTGAAAGTTAGTAATATAAAAGGAAGACTGTCTTTGACTGACACGTTACTCTGTATTCACAGACCGGTCAATTATGTTTATGATTTAGTGTTTAGAGATATAATTGTGAATACATGATTGGATTAGAGTCAAGTATACTCTTACATTTTCTTTAGGGATAAGAGATACGTTGATTGTGTCAAATAAAAGAGGTCTGAGGTATAGCGGGATATGATGTCCTCTTCACCACTTTGATGATGAGCCGCTATATATCCTTAACCGGAGTATATACTAGAGCTTTTGGTATTCTCGCACGTCACATGATCCTCTTGCTTGCATGAAATTGGTGAAGTTCGATAGTAATGATCATGCTATGTATGGTTCTAACCCTCATGTGCGAGTGGGAGATGTTAGCACATGGGGCGGGTCGCCCACGAGGGTAGACCCGTCCCGTCCTTTTTTTCTTTTGAAATTTAAATAAAAGGGGGAGGGGTGGTTATTAAGAAAAACCACCCCACCATAACCCCACTCAACCCACTCTCTCTCTCTCTCTCTAACCAACCCACCAATTGTTTTCTTCTCTCACCAAGTACGCAAAAGAAGAAAAGAGGACAATGATGCACATTTGAGAATAAAAAAGAAATGATGGCTTTTTGGCATTATGTTTTTTTACAAACATATATGTAATAGAGAGAGAACCTATTTATATATTTAAGAGAGAGGATTTGAAGAATAATCAAGGGCTTGATGATCATAGGTACACCAAGAGGCATTTGGATTGTGAACTATAGGGGGTGATCTATTTTTGTGATACTTTCTCAACCTAGAATACCCATCCGTCAAAGAGATAAGTGATCCAACCCAAATTTTGATCCGGGGAATTTTCGCACAAAAATAATTTTGTTGATTTGTACGAAAATCTTCACAAACCCTAGACTTTTCCCAAATGTACCTTCACCCATGAGTTTGCTTGAGGGTTTGAAAGCATTATGTGGTGAATTTAGTAGATGTATAGTCGGTTTCAAAAGAGAATGAAAGAGAGAGAGAGAGAGAGAGAGAGAGAGAGAGAGAGAGAGAGAGCAGACGGAGAGAAAAAGAGTGAGTCAAGAGAGAGGGAGAGAACAAGTGAGAGAAAAGAGAGATCAAATGTGTTTGGGAGAGAGATGAGGTTGTGCTCAAACCTTTTTAATAACATGAGTTGAAATCTTGATCCTATCCTTTATTATTTTTAAGTTTTATTCAAGTTTGTTACCCATTTTTGTCATTTTACTGATTTCCATGCTCATGAGTCAACTTCCAAATAATTCAAGTCGATTTATGTTTCTAATCCCCTATGGGGTCAAGTCGACTTATGGTTTTGCAAGTCGACAGACTTGTTTTGAGTGCAAGCTGACTTGTGATGACTTATCATTAAACAAGTTGACTTGGTTATGTGTAGGGTTAAGAGTTTTGAGATCTGAGTTCTTTTGGTCAACTTGGCATTCGCTCAAGTCGAGTCAATGAGTTATATATTTAGCCAAAATCTAACTTCTAAACTCTAAGTCGACTTATCAATATAGCAAGTCGACTTGTCAAAATAAATTTTAATTTTGACAGTTTTCATGTCTTACTAGAATTTTAATTAATTGACTCAAGCAATTTTAATCATTCCTAATCATCACCAAAACTTGTTTTACTCAACAAACTCTTATAAGACTTTCATTGATAAGTCAAAATTGATTACAACCGATTTCTCACAATATTTACAAGGAAAATTAAATGGAAATTTTATAACATCAAATTTTCAATGTTACAAAAAATGAAGAGACATACTAAGTTGGAAGTAATTCTAATTCTAGATAAGATAAAGAGAATATCACATAAAATGATTTGAATATGTGTAATAAAAATTCAAAAATATACCAATCAGAAAAAGCAAGATTTTAAAAATAAAAAATTTAGTGCAACGTCTATATGCATTGTTAAAAATCTAAATAAAAATTATTTGTAAAAATATGAATACCAGGCATTTAGTTGGAAAGATGAATTTAGATAGAAATAAGTTTTGTAAAAGAATTTAAATTAGTTGAATTAATGAACTCTTATTATTATTGTTATTATTGTTGTTATTGTTGCTGTTACTACGATTGTTGTCATTGTTGGTATTATTTTAATTTTATATGAATAGTTTATTTTTATTTATTTTTTAATTATTTTTATGTTTTAGTTTTATCTTTTTATTTTTGCTTACAATTTTAATTTTATGTTATTTTATTTTTTCTCTCATCTCTACCATATCAGTCTCTCATAAAGTCAATTTCAAAGTTTGATATTAAGATCCAGTTTTTTGTTATTGTTGTTGTACCTTTATAGGAGTTTTTAGGTTATTTAAATTCATTACGAGTCCTGTAAACAAAGATTTCTAGAATTTGATTATTGAAATATTGTTCACGTTTTTTATTTCTTGGGATGGATTTCCCTCCGGTGAATTATAAACAGAAATTTTTAAATTTTAATTATTAAAATATTGTTCATTTCTTACAACCCTAATTCGGGTATTTTGTTTCTCGAGGTGGATTAGTGATTTAGAATATGGGTTGATCAAAGTCAGCCAACGTTTTTGTTACGCATTAAGAAAGCTTATCATTGAAGTTCTCTAAAACCATAGTTTTCTGTATTTCCTTGTTCGGGTATACACTTGATGTACTCCACTGTTTTTCCCTGTGTGCTGGTTCCTGTAGTTAGCTCGGTTCCACTATAAAATGATGCATTTTTACGGAAGAACTAAAATGGACTTTGAAATGGAAAGGACAAAACAATAGCAGACTGTTTTGCTACTTATCAGCCATTTAGATTGCTATAATATAAACATTTTGGTCATTGTTCCAACCTTGATCTGAATATTTCTGGCAGCTAGACACGAAATGGAGTTGTTCTATACACACATTTCAAGACCTCGCCAAAAGAAAATTCATGCAAGAGAAGGAACAAATTGCTTTTTAAGTTCATTCTACAGAGCCAAGCTAAACACTTCTAG
Organism: Dillenia turbinata; assembly: GCA_037126225.1. Lineage (NCBI taxonomy): Eukaryota > Viridiplantae > Streptophyta > Magnoliopsida > Dilleniales > Dilleniaceae > Dillenia > Dillenia turbinata. The sequence goes on along the minus strand of JBAMMX010000028.1, from coordinate 2,595,383 downwards.
AAGACAATGGAACCCGCCTACGGTATTCTGCCAGAGCCCATATGGGGAAGATATTTCTGTATGCTGCATAGTGCAACATGCAATTCTTCAAAAAGACACCAGTAATTTCCTGCCAAACATATGCATATTCTGGAATTAGTCTTTTCTGGGTTGCATTTTCAAAACAATCTTAGAAAAATTGATAATACATAATGTGGGATAAAACATTGTCTAAGTTTGTTTTGTTGTCACCTGTTGTGGGAAATCGCCATCTTCCATTTGAGAATTGATAAGCAACTTTGCTGCACGATGCAGGGGTGTTGGGTCTCTCTCCACCTATTAACATGTAGGATTTATTGAGATCAAAGTTGTTTGGACAGTGAAACCTTCTGATGTGAAATTAAATTTGCGGGTTCAATACTAACCTGACCGGCATGAATCAATCCCATCATAGCCCATGAAGTATGAACTAGATTCGATCTGTTTCCTTCTAGTGGTATGTATTCCTTATTTGGGCATGATAAGTAGCTCTCTCCCCAACCACCGTTCTCATGCTGTATTGTGAGTAGAAATTCAACACCCTTGCGAACATTTGGAGAATTGTAGTAAGTTTTGCCTGCAGCTGCTAGGGCTCCAAGGGCAAACCATGTGCCATATGTGAAGCAGATTCCCCATTTTCCATACCTAAGTAAGTGCCTCTCCATGTTAATGGCATTTATTAATGGTATAAATAAAGGGTGGGTAATTTCAATTTTTTTTCTTTCCAAAAATTTAATTAGGTATTTGAAATCTATACCATGATCCATCAGGCATTTGTACATCTTCCAAGAAGCGAACAGCATTGGTAATAAAATGCTCAATCTCTTGCTTCCTATGTCCAGGGTATAACTTCTTGAACAAAACTAAAGCATGAATAACTGAGGCAGTACACTCAACGTACCTGGATAAACTAACATGATTAGTTTGGAAAATCAAAAAAAAAAAAAAAAAAAAAAAAAGAGGTTTTGGAACTACAAAGAAAATGGTGAAAGATTCTTACTCGTGCTCAATGACAATGTCGGCGAAAAATTCTGTAGGATTCAGCAACTGATGATACGAAATGGTGAAACTTTTATTATTGAGTATATTTAAGATGTGACAGTATTTGAAGAATTTCTTCCTGGATTATTTTTTACTTGTATAAGACAGAGATTACCTCTAACCATTCTGATGCTTTCAAAGGCTCCCACGCTGAAATGCCTCCATTTTTACTCTGGAAGGGATATGAACAAGGTTAAATTCTCAATTTAAATTCTCAATTTATATTATGTTGATCGCATTTTCAACTTAATTTTATTACATGGGATTTTCTAAATGAGCTGTTGATTCTCACTGCTAAAAGTATTGAATGAGAAGCCTTAAAATGCAACCAATGTGGATTTTGGGCTCATTTTGGCACTTACAATGTGCATTGTGTTCTTCACAATTTAAATCTTTACCTGAAACGAAAGCAGAACATTGACCGAGTCATAAAGCCGCTCAGGCTCCATTTTCTCACCAACAATTTCAGGTGGCATCATTGAGAGGAGGAGGCAACACTGTTAAATAAAATCATAACAAGTAAACATCTTGAAATTTTACTCATGTCACTCAATTAAGCATTAGAGTTAAAACAAAGATAAGACACCTTCATGCCTTCTGCAGTGCAATCCGAGACTTGCCATCCATGGTCTTGATCTGAGAAAGTCCATGATCCTTTGGAGATGTGACGGAACATCTTTGCGAAATCACCAGATGGGTTGTCCTTAACCTTCACAAAATTTAAGTCCAAGGCATTTCCAAGCAGAAAAGGGGTAAGGTTGTGCTCAAATAGGTAGAGTAATAGAAGAGGTTTCATGCCAAACCTGAGACTTTTTTATGAAGTCATGCCCTAACTTTAGTGTTGGTCCAATTTCATTTGTGAGATTGCTAGCCAACAATGCTTGAATTGCAAAACCAGTATCCCATTCTTGACTGCCAGAACCCTGCAAAAACAAAGTAATTGAACTTCTAAGTTATTCTTAAACTAAGGAGCAGAGATAGTATTTCTTTGCTTCTAGAATGCTGACCTGCATCTTCATTCCATCTTCAGCAACCCAGAGGTAATCAGGGACTCTAGCAAGATGCTTTTTGAAGTAATCACCATTTGGATCTTCAACCCAGCAACAAAGCATACACAAAACCTGTGAAAATTCATTCTTACATCTCAGCGACAACAATGCGTTGAATATGTCGAATTTCTCTATTAAACCTTCCTTTTGAAAGCATTACCTTTTCTACACATCCAATAGTTATGTATCGACTGTTCTCATCTTCGTAGTGGATGTGGTTCATAGTAACCTCAAGAGCCTTTTCTCTGATCTTGCTAAAAGGCCAGCGAGTAAGAAGAGGCTCGGTACAAATATAAAGACTGTCCCATAGCAAGTCTTGGATTAAGGGATGGGGATAGTAGAGATCCTCCTGCAGAGAACAACTAAAAAACTGAGTTTCATGACATAGAGACTCTCAAATATAATAAGAAAACAGATTTTGTGGTTAATGGCTGACTCACTTTAGCGCATACATGCCGCCATTTGTTCCAGCTTATTGTCTCATAAGGCTGCAAATACAGCTCTTCTCTTAGTTCTTTTATGAGAGTTGTTATTGGTCCAACAAACCTTCTTCCATATAGGTACGACATGGGCGTGTACACCATTCGACAGTAGCACCACATTTTTGCTGCAAATTTTATTGGAAGAAGAGAACATTTGAGAACTAGTTAATGACATTTTTATCAAATTGAGGCAAATAAGCTTTATCCATAATACACCAGCTACTCGAGGAGGCAATCAAGTACATTTTGAGATGTTTGCTTCTTCGATTGAGGTTGGAAGCCAATATACCAAATGTGTTAAATTTTCGGCTCAAGTTTTGCAATCAAACCCGAAACAAATTGGTAGGAGATGTGTGACACTCTCTAGGCCAATAGTACTCTATTGCTCGCCTGATGCACATGATTTGTGTACAAGTGCTCAACGAGTTTATTGCTACATACTGAAAGGGTAGTGGCTTATTGCTATACACCTATAATTTAGTGGTTGAGATTCCCTTTTATATATATATATAAGAAAAAATTCTAAAGCTCTTTTGCCTGAGGTGTTCCAATATCTATTCCCAAAGTTTTCTTTTTCCTTGAGTAAGGAGTTATATATTGGATAATGCTATAAATTACAACACAGTTTTTAAGTTTAGTGAGTTATTTTCTCGAACAGATAAAGAGCAAAAGTTAACCTGGATGCATAGGAAGGAAAGAAGGCATGACCCAAAATTCGGGGGGCATTGGGTTGCATCCAGACCAGTCAAACAGACCAAGTATCTACACAAACATAATCAAAACAACAAATGTTATACAATACTTGCCATGAATAACAATGTAACACAAACAAAATTATGTGGTTTTAGTGAAAAGGTTAGATTAATACTGAAAGCCAAGTTTTTCCCCAAGAAGGAATGCAAGTGACACTCCCGTGATCAAAGATCCATTTTCGGCCTCGTGCCACGGCGTTGTCTAGACCACCTTCAGGCCCTTCTCCCAAAATGCGCATACATATGTAGCTCAGTGTTGTGCAGAACATTGTGCTGTGACCCTCAATGTGCAATCCCCACCCACCATCTTCATTCTGTTTGCAAAATTATCCGAAACCCATTAGCAAATTAGCTCAATTAATCATCTTATAAAGAAAAATAGTTGAAATTAGAAAACGTACCTGATGATAGTATAAGTAGCGCAGAATTTCTTTTCTGTACTCTGCTGGGAAAACAGTGTTGAGGTGCCCAGTAATGTATAAGCAAAAGACCTGTAAAGTTGATTGAGTACTTTGTGGTTTAGGGTTCATGACAAATTTATGTACAGTCATTTCAATAATTGGCCAAAGGAAAACAAGTTTAGCGTAGATGCTAAGGAGAGACGTACCAAAGGAGGAAGGAAAAATAAAGGTCCAGCATTTTCAGCAGGCCAGTGGCCATCACTAGCTTGCAAGGCAGAAAAGAAATGTACTGCTCTTCTCACTGCTGTAGTGGCTGTTTCATATGTAATTTCTTCACCATCTCCAATCTTCACTTGTGGTATGGTTTGCTTGAAACATTTCTCTCTCAAAAACTGCATCCACCATTACTAAAAGTAAAATCAATCCATTCCACAATTACACAAATAGAGCTTTACACGGATTTATCCCCCCAAAAATTAAAAGAAAAATTCTTAAAATATAATTAAAATGGAAAATATTTGTAAAATGGCACACATATATTACAAGTTGAAGACACGACATGTTGTGTCATGTTGGTCTTCAACATGTGACATATATTTGTCGTATATTGAATATGAGACATTATGTCGCGAGTTCAACACAACATAATATGTTGTATGTTGAGCATGTGATATATTCACATTTAACCCTCGAACACTTTTCTCTTCTTCTTTTCTCTCTTCTCTCTTGCAACAAATCTTAACCTAACCCTTCTGCCATTGGGGATTGCGGCAACCGTTTGAGCATTTTCCAGCTAAAGAAACAACATCTAGTGCTTTTGCTCTGCAAGCTGCAACGTTCTGCAGTGTTTCCTTGAACTTTTTATGGCAACTCCTCACACGAATCCGAGGGTATAGTTTTTTCTTTGATTTCGATTGTGTCATATCCCAACTCTCCCGTCGAGTTTGTAACAACTGTCACATCATCCCGAAATATGTGTGAACTACACTCCGTATCCCGTGGTACCGCAAGATATTTCGATATTCAAATCATTTCATGAATAAATTTAAATCATTTCGAGACCCTCCCGGCCATCCAATCAATTCCCAAAGCAACTTACACAATGTTTACAAAACTCAAAATATATTTTGAAATTCACAATATAGTCCAAATGTTCCAACGAAAACAAAATATCTTGTAAAAATAATTTTAAACAATTTTAATAAAGTTCTATATCATAATTGTATGGATTTTTTAATATTTGCCTAAGATAATCGAACAAGTATTTATCAAATCCCAACATAAAAAGAGATGTACAAAAATTTTCTTTCATGGTTCACCTAACACAAATCCCAAAAATAAAATTTACACTTCTAGTACCTATCGAAAGTTACTAAAAGTTTTCTTCCAGCTAACACTAATCCAAATCTATGCTTTCAATTTAAACTTCCTCTGAAAAGTTAGTGAGAGGGAGTGAGTATTGAAAATATTCAATGAATGAAGTGCAATAACATATTGAATATGAATGAGGGGTGAGGGTGGTTGTGCCTAACACATTTGTCATAATATATTTCGATATAAATATAAAAGTCATTTGCACAAAATAAATTTTTGGAACAAATCTCCCATGGGTCATACATTATTCATAGACAATCCATTTTCATCTTTCCCTTTCAAATTTTCTTTAGGATTACCAAAATCACTATTCTACCAATAGACGTTAGTAAAATTTGCCAAAGGGTTTTTCTATAATTTTTCATATAAACATTTTCTCATGCTTGGCTTTGGCCCGGAGTTTTCGTGGAGTGCTACCGCGTCATCATGGTGAGCTTGAGGGGTTTTCCATCCCACCTACCTTGAAGCCGTAGTTTATACTAGCCTTAACCACACCGTCCTGATAGCTCGGTCCGTGGAAGACTTAACATAGACTATAATCTTTTCCTAACACCATGTTTTAAGGCTGTCCATTTCATCATTCACAGATTGTGCTCATATATATAAGAGAGCAAATTCAAAATTCGTAAATCAAAATTCTATCATAACATGATGCAAACAATTTAATATTCAATAAAGGAGTCATAGATTTGTTAATAATTTAATTTGGATACACCATAATCACAAAAAATTTCAAAATCATTTCAAATTCATTTTACAAATCCAAATTTAAAATCATTTTCTCATTCATTCTCAACATAACCATCACTCAAATTTTTGGGAGGGTAAACACTCTAAATTTTAATTCACAATGAGGTTTAATCAAGTGATAATCCTTCTTTCGGCTCCAATTGCCTTAAACCCAAGTCACTAACACCAATTTATCATTCAATCATTTATAGGGTTAGGCTTAATCGTTTTCCCTAAATATAGCACAAATCTTAATTTCTAAAATTGCTAAATTCATATTCTAATTATATCATTCACACATTAATTGAAACTATATACCATCACTATTCATAAAATTTTTCAAATTTCAATATTTCTAGACCCTAGGGTTAAACTCCAAATTTACATCGTCCAAATCTCAACCCAAATCTTTTGAATAAGTAAAATAAACTCAAATTCAAGATGAAAAGGAAGTATTACCTTTGTTTGTGTCACTAATTTCATTCCCAAGTTGAGATACCACTAAATCCTAGTTTTTCTCTCTCTAGAAAATCTTGTTCTCTCTCTAGATTTGATCTTCCAAATGTTTGCTTGAGGATTTAGAAGCTTAAATCTATGAGTGTAAATATATTTTGATTGATTGCAAAAGGGAAGGAGAGGGAGAGAGAGAAAGTGATGAATGGAGAGGAGAAAAAAAAGGGGAAGAGAGTTGGAGAGTGTTGGACATGAGAAATGGGAAAGAAAATGAGGATGGTTTGTGTTTAGGTGCTAAATGGTAGTGGGATTGAGCTTTTACCAATTTGCCCCTCATTAACTAAAGGTTTTAGTTAGGTTTTATTGTTTTTTTCACTATTGCGTATCGATATATAATATATGGCATATCGATATACACAAATGTGTTCTCGAAAAAGCTGTGAGGAACTTCACGTATATCGATATATTAATAGGGATATATCGATATGTTAAGTCAAAGTCTCATAAGGACTATAACAAAAATCTCATATATCGATACATTAATCGGAATATATCAATATGCTATATCATATTCTAAGGATGGTCATAACAAAGTTCTTATATATCGATACATTTATCAGAATATATCGATATGCTAAATTATACTCTTAGACTCTTATGTAAATATATCAACCCATAGCATTAAACATATTGATACATGAAATCACACTCTGAGGAACTTATTGCAAGGATTTGATATATCAACCCAAATGACTCTGTATATCAATTTACAACATCAAAATTGTATTATTTTCCTCTACACATCATAGCAACTCATCAAAATGAGGTTCATAGACTTTCTTTTAATACCTCATGACCAATACAACCCTAATTGTTTTGGAATTTTTGTAAAGGATCTATTAAAAATTCTAACACTGAATTTTTGGTGTTACAAATTACCTCGATTGAAATGTATAATTTGATGTATTTTGATATTTATTGAATGATATATGTAATGCTCACTGAATAGTTTCATTGAGATTGCTTCAATTGATTTAGGGTTTAGACTTTGAATGTTTAGTATAAATTTATGGTTTAGGGTATAAATTTAGGGGTTTAGGGTAATATTAATGAATTTATTAGTCATTCAATGTTTAATTAATTTAGATTAATATAAATTTAGTATATTTATTGAATATTTGTTAAATTGTTATAATTAGAAATTTAGAATTTTAGGGTTTGTTGAATATTGTGTATAAATTTATGGTATGTTCACCAATTTATCAATTGGTAGTTTTGTTGAATGCTTAATTAATTTAAATTAATTTAGATTACCCCAATTGATAGTTGTGGCAATGCTACAAATGAATTAATGATCAGACACTCCTCAACCTATGGTAGTGGTGGTGGTGGTGGTAGTGGTAGTCATGGTGGTGGTCGGGGATATATTTATGACCGAATAGGCGACTTAATTCCCTTTATGACCATCGTACCTAGAGGTGATGGTTATATGACTTTTGAGTAAGATTATAGATTGATATGCGATAGTTGAAGTTTTAGCGATGAATTGAAAAATGAGATAAGATTTGAGTCGAAGGACCAATTTATTCATACTATCAAAATACACCATGGAGCACCACTATCAATTTTGGGTTGGAAGATCAATCCCAACACTTTGAATAGCAATGTGTAGACAAAGGGATAAAGGTTGTAGGTGGAGGTCGCGTGCTTATAGAACAAAATTGGTTGGTGCTTTTGTGATTACTGTTGTTGAGGGACCAGAAATATGTGTGAATGCTGTGCTGATGCAGCGTCATATGCAGTTAGATTCAAATTTGCTGGCCCAACACTTCCTTAGCTATATGAGGGAAGATTCTAGTGTCAAAATTTCTTTCCTCCTAACTGTTATGAGTGAGAAAACCATGTATGTAGCTTTCTATAGAAAAGTTTAGGCAACAAAAAAAATGACTATAGGATGGTATATGGGGATTGAGATGATTCTTACGAACAATTGTGTCGATTGTTGGATATGATAGTGCAAAAGAATTCAGGGATACAAGTTAGTTCGAAGTTGGGTCTGCTAAATTCAAATGGTGAAATGGTTTTTGAATCTGTGTTTTGGGCATTTGGTTCTAGTATCATGACTTTTAGGAGTTGTAAACCATTAATAAATATTGATGGGACTCAGCTCTATGGGAAATACAAGCACAAATTGTCGATTGCATGGGGTATGGACGACAAATCATATTATCCCATTGATATTCGGATTGGTTAATGGAGAGTCAATTGCTTTTTGGTCGTGGTTTTTGAGTTGTGTATGATAGCATGTTGTTGGAGACAGGAAGGGTTCCATTTGTTTGATTTTAGATTGACATGAAGGGATAAGGGCAATAGTTGCTCCTCCAGAACTTCGATGGTCACCTCCGAATATTATGTGGCATTTTTGTATGCATCATGTGATCAGCAATTTCAATACGTACTATAAAATTAAACTTTAAGAGAGTTGCTACCATTGCTACATTATAGCTACAATGGAAGAAAATTGATATATATATATATATATGGTGAGAATAAAGGAGATAAAAGAAAATACTCTTGAGTACTTTGCAAATATTGTCCCTGAACAATGGGCTAACTTTTACAATCGTGAATTTCATTGTGGGTATATGATGACAAATATAAGCAAAAGTTACAATCTTGTGTTAAGAATCTATCTGTTTTGTCTTGATACTTAAGATTTTTTATAATTCGGTGAACTACTTTGAGACAATAGTGGGAATGGGAAGGGGGGAGCGGTGCATTAAGTGCTATGTACTAAGTGTTATGTATTAAGCTTGTCTTTAGGGTGCATTCATTACTAAGTGTTCATTACTAAGATTGTCTTTGTTAGCTATTGTATTTGTAAAACATTTCTCAGTGTTAATACATTTTTCCTTCTTTATGTTTCAGATGGATTCGGGATCTACTAATCAGAGCCTTCTACGCTTACAGTGCGGTCACCGCTCTTCCAGAATTTGGGATGGAGATGACCGCACATGACTTGTTTGCCGTAGACGTGATGCAGCATTATGGTGTTGGGACCATGGTTTGATCAATGAGCTAGTTTGTTCCTTTAGCAGTTGGGATTTTTGGGTATTGCTTGACTATGGTTTATTCAGTTCGATTGACATCTCATTACAGCCCTAGTGAAGCGATGGAGGCAGGAGATGCATATATTCCATATGGTCCATGGTAAGTGGACCATTACCGTATAGGATGTAGAGGTCTCATAATAAGAAGACGATGTGGGTCTCATAGGGTGATGTGTGTGAAAGGTTATTAGGTATGAGACCTCCACGTTCTACGTTTAGGGGACACTTTGAGTATGCCTTGGTTAGTAGAGTTTTTTGGTGAGTTGCCCCATAATGCAGATGACGGATATATTTTACAGTGGATAAGAGCGTATATCTTGTTACTTATTGGAGGTGTCTTGTTTAGTGATAAGTTTAGATATTGTGTACATTTATAGTATCTATTAATTTTAGAGGAATTAGCTTTGTTTGGTGAGCATAGTTGGGGATCTACGTGCTTGACTTACTTGTATAGATAGTTTGTATAGCCATATGTGCAGACCTGTATGAGATATGAGGGACTCTTATACTTTTACAGATTTGGGCATGTGAGAGGTTCCCATGCATAGTATAGTTTCGATTAGGCGATCTTTACACGTACACGAGAATAGTCCACTGGCATTACGATGAAAGGCGAACTTTGATATCACTAAGCTTCTTACACATGTGGTGAGAGTGTATAGAAAGGCGTTTGATAGACAGACTATAGATCAGGTTATGTGGGTACCATACACTGAGGAGGTGTTATCTTCCCTTCCCGACTATTGTCATGAGGGCAACCATATTTGGCACATCCGTATACTGCTTATCTGGTTTAATATTGTAGAGAGGCACTATCTGGATAGGGTGATCCACCAGTTCGAAAGATTTCAATATAGACCGTTTGACTGTGATACTGAGGATCAGCTACATGACACTTCTACATGTGGTGCACAAGAGACTGATTGGTTGGTCGAGCATATTCGTTACGTAGATATTTGGGTTTATCGATTGGACCATCTAGTGCCACTACACACTTCCTATGGACTAGATATCAATCATACCTACTCCATGTGGCACCGCAGCATCACCCATTGATTTATTGGCCGTCAAGGAGTTTTTTTGGAGTTGTGGTAAGTGCACAACTTCTTATTTTTTATTTATATCAATAATTTAGATTTGTTAATTTAACAAACATATATACCCTTTTTATGGTGGGATGCCTTGCACCAGATTCGAGACTCCGAGAGTGCTGACGTACATGGACTTATAGATTTAGTCCTCTCAGACTTGACAGAAGGACATGGCGTATCTTTTGAGACCGAGACCGAGATTGGCTAGGCACGGTGATGAGGGAGCTAATAAGGACCAAGGACGTGGACAACACCGAGAGAGAGCACGTTGTTGGAGACCGCCGCATCATGTATCACCGCTACCATCTCAGCATTTAGAGGATGTCACAGAACCTTTGAGAGAGTATATAGAGTTTTCATTTTTTTATACATCTGATTTTGATTTCCCTTAGTTTCACTCGCGAGGCTTCATGGAGGGGAGCTCATCTCAGTGTTCATATAGATAAGGGATTGACACAGGTTGAGAGAGATGATGCACGACTTGCGTATCATGTGCCTCCTACAGTTTTTACTTATGTCCACTATGATGATGTAAGCTCCTCCCAGATCACATAGATAAATGATCTGAATTTAGTATCTCATGACGATAGTATATATGTTAGGCCAGATTTAGGTATTAGATAGTATACTAGGAGAAGACGACAATGTTAGATTTTATATATTATGTACTTTGTATATTTTGTTCCATTAATAAAAATTATATTTCATTATATATTGGTTTTGTTATATATAATTTGTTACATTTGATTTATTTTGTTTGTTACTTTTGTTGTGTTGCTATGATTTATGCACTATTGGTTTGGGTGTAGCAATTGGTATAGTTTAGTGTGAGAATATTGTTTCTGTTATTCTATTGAGATATGGAGTTTATTTATTGTTGAGAATTTGGATGTGACAATTGTTGTGATTTGCATGTGAGAATTTCTGTAATTTAGGTGTGAGAATATTGTTTTTTCTTGTGTTGTTGAAAATTTGAGTTTATGAGTTGTTGAGAAGATAGGGTATGAAAATTGATGTATTTTGGGTATGGATGTGGGTAGGAAAGTGTTGGGGGGCAATATGTCGCGTGTTAAACTCATGATATAATATGTCGCGTGTTAAACTCACGATATAATATGTCGCATATTCAATATGTGATAAATATATGTCGCATGTTAAAAACATGACAAAACATGTCGCGTCTTTAACCTGCGATATATATGCACTATTTTACGAATTTTTTCCATCTCAATGGTGCTTTAAGAATTTTTTTAAAAAACTTTTTAGGATAAATTCATTCAAAACTATATACAAATAAGCGGTGTTTTTTAAATTACATCGGGCCGATCGATTCGACCAGTTTAACTAAAAATCATTTTACAGTCTGATTTAATTTTCACTATTAAATCATGTAAAATCAAATTTAATCAATACCGATAAAATTAGTCAAAATCGATCAAAACCGATAAAAATAATGAGCAATTCAAATTAATTCAAAAAAATATGGATTTTATGTTATTTTAAAATATATAAAATACAGATTATATATATAATATCATAGTGATATTGATCAGTCCGATTAATAAATCAATGAATCGGTAGATTAACTGATTTATTTAATGATTAGATTTTAAAAACATCGAAAATAAGCTAATTTTCAGAAATCTCTTATATCTAATAGTTTTAGTTTTTCAAAAGAAATCTGATTATTTAACATTGTATATGTACCGAAAAATATACCATAAGTATACAATTTCTAGCAAGATGTGCAAATTAATGCATCGCACGTTAACATACTAAAATAAGAACACGTGTTGACATGCATCCATCACTTTGGTCAAGTTCAGGAAATGTTTTGTCACCCCTATCGCTAGATTCGTATTATTTCCTACTTCTTTTCTCTTTATAATCGATCAATATGTAAATTATTTGATTAATTTAATTTAAATATTATAAAATTATTTAAAAATTAATTATTTTAATATTTTTATTTTTAAAATTTTTATTAAAAAAATTTAATGTCTGATAACTATATTCAAAACACATAAGTCTTAAAATGGGTGATCATGATGAAATGACGTCCTTACGGGAGAGCGTTCTTGGGAGGGGATGTCCTTCATATGGGCAAGTCTGTGATTTGAACGAAGTTGGAGACAACAGAGATAAATACCATTTTAACACCGTACTTATAAAACAATATACTGCCTTCTTTCCCCTCAAAATCACCGTGCTTATAAAACAAATAGGAAGAAAAAAGTATATATTGTAAATAGAATTTTCAAGTTCACCGTGAAAAAAGGACAAGAATATTATTAAAATATTGAAAGTTGCCTAATTTCTTTTCCCTAGCTAATTGAAGTCAAAATTTAATAAAAATAATTAATGCCATTTTAACACAGATTACTTTTAAAAAATATATGGTATTATTTATTATCAAGATAGAAAAGAATTAATAATACCTTTTCAACTAATTTAAATTGTTTAAATACACGATAATTACAGAATATGTAAAATAGTATCGGAACCCAAAATTTTAAGTTTGAATCATATTAACCTCATTTTACTTAAAAATCACACGATTAAGAGAGTTTATGAATAAAAAAAAGAGTTCGTAGTTTGACTATATTTTAAAAATAAAAGATATAAATACTAATAATTAAAATAAAAATAAAATAATTATTTTTTAAACTATTAAAATTAAACATTTATAAATATAAAATCATTTTTATATAACATAAAGAGCTAATAAATTCGAAAATAACATAAATCATATATTTATGATCATCCAAATCATATAAAGGGAATAAAAAAAAATTATGAACAAGTTTGAAATTTATGAACACATTTAGAATTTTTTTAAAATATTTAAATCCATCAAAGTCATAGCATTTATGATTACATTTATTGCAAAAACATATTTGAAATTTTGTATTATTCAAATGAGGATATAAATAGAATAAAAAAATAGTTCCTTGAAAGCTAGAGTATTAAAAAAAAGAAAAAAAGAAAAAGCTCCTATCAAGAGATTCTCCTTTAAATCTCACAACAAAAAAACATGATTTTAGCCACGGACTTTAGCCACGAAAAAAATTCATCGCTATTTACCCACGAATTTAACGACAAAAATAGAATTCATTGTAAATTAACCACGAACAAAAATTCGTGACTAATTAGTCACGAATTTTTGTTCGTGACTAAATTCTTGACTAATTTGTCACAAATCCATTTTCGTCGCTAATTTAGCGACGAAAATAATTATGCGTCGCTAATTTAGCGATGAAATTCATAATCCATTACTAAATAGCCACGAATTCGAAATTCGTGGCTAAATTTAGCCATGAAATTCAAAATTCGTGGCTAATTAGCTATGAATTTTTGATCCGTGACTAAATTTGTGGCTAATTAGCCACGAATCTGTTTGTGACTAAATTCGTCGCTAATTTGAAATTCTGTTAAATATAAATTTATATTTTTATTAAATATAAATTTATATTTTATATGTTTATTAAATTAGGGTATTGATTTTTATTAAATATAATTTTGTATTTTTATTAAATATAATTTTATATTTTATATTTTTATTAAATTAGTAAATTATATTTTTAATGGTAAAAATTAGAAAGAAAGTAATGAAGTAAAAAAAAAAAGTATATCAGATAAGTTAATATGGCATAGTGGTTGAGAATGCTCCAGATGTCCTCTTAGTCCCAGGTTCGAATATGGATAAATGCACATTTTCTACAAAAATATAAAGCAGCAGAAAGTTGGTGTTACACGAGCGGGGGCCGGCGATGGGCCGGCGGCTTTTAAAATTAAAAATATAAAATGAAAAATTTAGCCACGGATTTAGCCATGAATTAGAATCCGTGGTTAAATTTTGCCACGAATTCAAATTTGTGGCTAAATTTAGGCACGAATTTAGCCACGGACTCAAATTCGTGGCTAAGTTTTTGCGACGCGCTATTAGCCACGGATATGAGTTCGTGATTAAATCCGTCGCTAAATAATTTAGTGGGAATTTTTCTGATATTTTCATGACTAAATCCGTCGCTAATTCGGTATTTTTTTATAGTGTCTATTTTTTCATTAAAAAAAATACTACTTTTAAGAAGAAGAAATTTTGTTTGATAAGACTAAAACTGAGAAAAAAAACTCTACCAAACGAGTACTAAATAGTTGTTTAAATAGAATAACAAAACGAAACAAAAAATTGTGTATCATGGTCTTCGGATGAGGCCGAGTTAGTAGTAAAAATAAGAAATTGGGGTATTATTTTCAGAAATTAGTCATTTTTTTTAATTCTTCAATTTGATAAAAAATAAGAAGATTTCATTAAATAACATTCTTCCTGAATTTTATTTAAAAAAAAAATACTCAAACTCAAATTTTGCTATTTTTTTAGGTAGAGGAAATATTTGAATTTGAGATTTTTGAGAAAAGAGGATGATGTGAGGCTCAAACTTGAATTTTTGACCCACCATTAGTAATACAAAAATCTATGCTCGTTAAATTGTCCATTTGCCCCAAAGTCTCTTATTGCAAACCCTTTTGTTAGAAGCAAATCCTTTAAGATGTGTGTGGGCCTATTAGTGTTTTTCTTTTCAAAGATCATTTGCCCGAGTGAGGAGACCAACTTATGAATGAAAACCTACAAAATTTGACCCAGCTAAAGGCCTAATTTCCAAAATTTTGGCTCTAATCTGTTGCGGCCCACCAAATCAACTTCGCTAATAATAATAATAATAATAATAATAATCATAATAATTTCAAATATGTATATAACTCCTGGAAATTAGAGAGAGAGGGGGGGAGAGAGAGAGAGAGAGAGAGAGAGAGAGTACCTGCATGCGCCATAGAAGATCTCCACTGGGCTTGACATGATATCTATTATTGTAGAACTGTTGACGAGCATTTTCAACCTCGGCTCTCTCTTCTGGTGTGCCAGCCTCCGGATCAAATTCCCATATTTGTCTTCCAACAAAATTGTTTGTACTAAATATGTAGGGGTCATTGCCCCCCTCTGCTATTTTTAGCTTCCACATATTTCCTTCTTCTGTAGTACAATCTATTAGATAAAGCACTCTATATCATGATCACATAGAGATATGAATTTAAGCCAATAAAAAAGATAATTTTATCTTTTTTCTCTTCATCCTTTTCTGAGAATCATGAGAATTTATATGCATGAGAGAATAATTTAAGTTTTTACTTGCAATTTATTACAGAAATGTCGTCTTTCAGAAAAACCCACTTGAGTTGAGCTTACAAACGCAGAGAGAGAGAGAGAGAGACAGAGAGACAGAGAGAGAGAGAGAGAGAGTGAGAGTGAGAGTGATCATGCATGATGAAGATAGAGAGATATGTATACCTTTGATTTTTTATGATAACTAGTGCAACACTTTGACTACAAAATGTAGAGCAATCTGAGAGCCTTGAGGTGTGGGCAGGAAGGAGAGGGGTGGTGAGTTGAAAAATTGGATCATATCTCTTGCTTTTATTGACGACATTGGACCAAATTTTTAACTTTTACATATTTCCACTGTCCCTCTTTATGTTGTCTCTCAAGTTGTTAAAGTCATAAGAAATAAATCAGTGGCAAATTGGATATATTTTTGCAATATTGCAAAAAATAGAAGGTACCTAACTTTTTGACACCTTCCATAGAATTCATGTTTCATAAAATAATTTTACACAAAGAAACTTTTGCCATTCAAAACTCATGTTTCATGTTTTGGAAAATCAAATCTAATTGATTTGTTTTGATACATATTTGATTTTTTTCACTACCAGAAAACGGCCCTTCAGCGATGAAAATTACCGACGGATAAAAATCCGTCTCTATTAGTGACAAATTAGTGACAGAAAAATCAGCGATGGATTTAACGACGGAAAAATCTGTCGCAAATTGTTCCGTTACTAAATCCGTCGCTAAAATTAGTGACGAAAATTTTCCACGCTAATCTATCGCTAAAACTTTTCTAGACAAATTAGCGACGGAATTAGCGATGAAAAAATTTTGTATTTTTAAATATAATTTTATGTTTTTATTAAATAAAATTTTATATTTTTATTAAATATAATTTTGTATTTTTATTAAATAAAATTTTGTGTTTTTATTAAATATAATTTTATATTTTTATTAAATATAATTTTGTACTTTTATTAAATATAATTTTATATTTTTTAAATATAATTTTATGTTTTTATTAAATAAAATTTTATATTTTATTAAATATAATTTTGTATTTTTATTAAATATAATTTTTTGTTTGTATTAAATATAATTTTGTGTTTGTATTAAATATAATTTTGTGTTTTTATTAATTATAATTTTATATTTTTTAAATATAATTTTATGTTTATATTAAATAAAATTTTATATTTTTATTAAATTAGGGTAATACATTTTTAATCTTGAAAATTAGAAAGAAAGTATAGAAATAGAAAAAAAATAAACTATTAACACAAAGGTCATGGTGGCATGTTGGTTAAGACTCTCCAGATCTCTCTCTCACACCCAAGTTCGAAACGGGTTGTGACCATTTTTTCAACAAATTAAAAGTTGGGGCGCAGGCGAGCGGGCAGGGGCAGGGGCAAGAGTGTGTGAGGACGGACGGGCGGGTCGGGCAGCAGGGGTGGGCGTCCAGGCTCGTGCACATGGATTTGCTCTTACTCACTTACGGATACTAAAATCCGTCGATAATTAGAAATGATTTTAAAAAATATAAAATTAAATTAGCGACTGATTTTCTTAGCGATAAAAATTTTCCGTCACTAAATTAACGAGGTGACTTTCAGCGACGGAATTTTTCGTCGTTAATACTTTTAGTGACGAAAATTTGAGTATCAACGACGGATATTTTCGTCACTGATATCTGCTTTTCTAGTGGTGTTTATTTTTAAATTTTTAAATTTATATTATTATATTTTCATATTTATCACGATGGATTTTATATATAAATAACACATTGTAGTAATTCAATAAAATAATAAAACATTAAGGTTCATATTTATATTTTTATATTGGTTTCAATATTTGCTAACATGGTATGACAGTTATGTTCATCTATATTTCATACTCATTATTTTACATTTTTATCATAGTATTAGAACCATATTCAATTTATTTTTTATTTGGTATCAGAGCACTTAAATTCTATATATTCATTTATCTTGCCATACACAATTATATTTTTAATTTGGTATCTGATGGGATATGGTCCTAGGCCTAACTGGGGGGTCAGCTCTTGAAAGACCCATAAGAGATGGCTACGGATCAATGTTCAAATATGATTATCGACCGAAAGGTCTCAGTCGCTCAAATCTCTCGAACGATAGGGCCTCAGTCGCCCCATTAGCCAAACTTGATTCGTCAAGCAAAGGTAACCGCCCTGATCGGGCATTCAACTGTTGGCCCTTCAAGTGAACGAGCTCTGAAAACCCTTCATCGGTTTTATGACCGATCGATAGACAACGGCTCTAACGATTCTAAGGGAAGGTCAAAGTATCCTAATGACTCATACTTCCTATTTGAGAGCAGTCTCTTTAGGATCTTTCGGTTAAGTAAATGATCCCACTAGAAAACAAAAATTTCCCAAAAGATGATAATCACAATCAATTCGAAATATTGAATCTCTAAGATTTTCAGATCGGCTCGATAAGGAAAGTAGGGTTGAAATACTTCAGTGACACACGACTCTTATAGGTATAAGGTATCTCAAAACCTTATAAACCAAGTATGCTCTCTCGGTTATACACATTGGGCACTTTAATTACAGGGAACCACTCCCTTGAGCTCTCAGTCTATTTTTCTTTCATTTAAAAATTGCTATTTTTGATTTGAGCGTCTAAGTCTCCCCGCTGGAACACCCTTTGACGGTTTTTGTAGGTATTATATCCTTTCTGATGGCAACCGTTCAAGTCTACAAGGAGTTGGTATCTGTGGAGTCATAACGTACCTCGAACAGATTGGCACCGTCTGTGGGAACAGACTAGAGCAACTTCTGTTATTCTGATAACTATGCCTCTGAGAACCAGAGCATCTTCGAAAGACGTCTCCGTTATAGAAGGGCGCACTGCAATACTTTCTGAAGCTGGCCTTCTTACAGCATCCGATCGCTTTGTTTGTGATCATGCAGCCTCCCTTTGCCCGCCTCACCAGGAACAGGCCCTATAGCCTGCAATTCCCGGCCAGCCGATTGTGGCCCCTGCTCCAGAGCGAATTGGCCGCCCCCAGATAGAAAGGCTGGAGTCGAAGATTCAGGACAAGAGCAAACAATCGAAGGGCCTAAGTCACTCAACTCCTATCATTCGTATGCATCGTCAATAAGGGATAGAACTCCCCAAATGGGTGGACGCGGCTCCGTTATCTAAAATGCTTCCTATCGTTTGGAGGGTCTAACTCGCCCAGTTTCTATTGTTCATACGCGTCGTCAATAAGGGATGAAATTTCTCAAACGGGTGGACACGGCCCCTCTATCTAAAAAGCTTCTTATCGCTCGGAGGGCATAAATCACCCAGCTCTTATCGTTCGTACGCGTCGTCAATAAGGGATGCAACTTCCCAAACGGGTGGACGCGGCCCCTCTATTTAAAAAGCTTCTTATTACTCAGAGGGTCTAAGTCGCTCAACTCCTATCGTTCATACGAGTCGTCAATAAGGGATGGAACTTTTTGAACGGGTGGACGCAACCTTTCTATCTAAAAACTTCCTATCGCTCGGAGGGCCTAAGTCGCCCCGATCCTATCGATCGTACATGAGGGGTGGAACTTCCTGGACAGGCGGATGTGACCCTTCTATCTTAAAGTTTCTTACTGAATGGAGGATGTAAGTCATCCTGATTCTGTCAGATTGACGCAACAAGGATTACAATTTAAAGTAACAAGATAACCTCTATCGGTGAAAAAGCGAAGGTTTCTTATTAAGTAGGCAAAAGCTACTAGGTACAAAATTTCAAAGGAAAGTTATATATCTGGGTTCTGAGTATTGGCCGCTTCTTCAACCGGGGGCAAAGCGTCGCTTAGACCCATACAACAGATTATCTCTTCGGCGCATTTTAATCTCTCAGACAATTTACGTTGGGAGTCTTTGAAGATAACAACATCCTTTGCATGAGACTCCTCAACCTCAGTTATTCTGTGTTCCGCCATTCGAAGAGACTCCTCCCGAAGTTGAGCCAACTTCTCGATTGATTGAAAATGTGCCTCGCATACCATGGCTTTTGATTTTAACCATTCACATTGCCCTTGGTATTGGGCCAACTCTAATCGAAGCCTTTCAGCTCTTCTTCCTTCTGACTGTGCAACACACCGGTTGTGTTCTTAGTCTTTGCGGCCTCTTTCTCCCGAACAGGAATCTCCTCCTACACTTGAGCCAAATGAGTTAACTCAGAAAAACGCCCCTCTAAATGACGTATCACCTGTTTCCCCTGTTGTTCATAAAATTCGGCAAGAGCCATGGTCTGAAAGGAAAACTAAGTCAACAGAGGCAAAAAAGAGAAAAAAAACCCAACAAGTATAGAGAAGACGATACCATTAAACCTAAGGACTTAAGAGCCCAATTGACTTGCTCGTAAAATATCCTGTGGAAGTCAAGCTCGTATCGATGAAAGTCAAACTAGTTGGCAATGTGATCCGTCTTAGCCAGGTCTATGTAGTTATACTATATATCCCCAGTATAAACGGTGACGGTTCCATGTTCTTTTGAGCCCTTCTTACCATTGAAGGACCAAATGGGGATAGAAGGTGGAGAAGCCGCCCCTTCAGAAACCTTGCATTTTCCCTTACGCACAGGCCAAATTGGAACAACAGAAGAGGGTCATGCCATTTTGCCTCTTGCGACCTTGGAAACATTCGCTCTCGCCGTAGCGCCAGACGAAGGATCATATCCTGATCCTCCCAATTTGTCCACACTAGCACTTATTTAACCTGACAGACTACCTTCGTCTAAAACGGTAGTCTCCCTTGGTGTAACTGTTGTCGAGGCTGAACGATAAGGCAAAATCACCAATGCAAACGAGGGAGAAGAAATTGCCCTCCTCTTTACCGAAGGAGGTGGCGACTCCAGAAGGGCCTCAGACGCCCTGGTAAAAGATCCTAGAAGGGACTTAGACCCCCCAATATCCCCCCGAAGGGATCTTTTCACACCGAGTCGAACCAGCTTTTCAATAGTGACATTCTCTAGCACAATGTCGTCAAGAGAATCTAAGAAATCAACTAGTTCAATCTTCTCCCTCTCTGATAAAATGGGCCTGTTAATTTTTCTCTTCTCCCCAATCAACAGGCCAGCCAAGGACAATATTTGATTATCCAATAGGGACTCAACTCATATGCTTCGACCGGTGGACCTATAATAACCAGCGATGGACCAAATGAAACGACCATGCTTTGATGTGGCTAGGGGCTTCAACCCCAAAGAAGGTACCCCATCGGCTTTAAGCAGCATGGGCATGTGATCTTTATTTGAGAACCCAACATAAAAGAATTTTTGCATTTAGCTCTTGTTAATGGATTCTTTATAACAAAACCTCCAGTTGGACTCAGGCCGAGTCTGTAATTTATACCAGCCCTTGGTCAAACCATTATTTTCACATCTCATCAAGATGAAGATAGACGACAAGATGTCAAAATCAAAACGAAGACGACAAAATCCCAACAAGGAAGCCACAACAACCACCAGACACCAGGCATTTGGGATCAGAAGGGTCAGATATATATTCTAATGGCGTAGTACCTCCGTGAAAGAACCTGTGTATGGAACTTTTATCCCATACTTAACTGATTGGACGTACATCAGTACGTAATCCACTGGCGCCATATTGGCCCTATCGGCTTTCATGGTAGACACCAGGATATAATCATCCTCTATTAGCATCTTAGTTTGCACCTCTTAGAGTTCCCTCGGGGATATAGTACTCACAATGTCGCTGATGCTCGAAAAGGTCTAAGAAGTGGAGATTTTCGCCATTGTTTCTAGAAATGACTTTTCTGACAGATCTCAAAGAAGGACTAAAAGAGCAACCGGTAAGGGTAATGGGGTGTGTAACCCTCTGGCAAATACAAATCCTTATGAGGCGTGCGGAAGATGATTCCCAAAAATCAAAACGATAAAAGTCACACTAAAAAGTTTTGCCCTTTTCAGTAGTCATAACTCACAACGCTTTTCCCAAAAAAAGCGCCATGAGTCGGGGGCAAATAATGAGATATGGTCTTAGTCCCAGCTGGTGGGGTCAGCTCTTAAAAGGCTCACATGAAAGACTCATAAGGGACGGCTACCGATTGATGTTCAAATATGATTATATACTGAAGAGTCTCAGTCGTCCCGCCAGCCGAACGTGATTCGTCAAGCAAAGGTAACTGCTCCGATCGGGCATTCAACTGTCAGTCCTTTAAGCGAACGAGCTTTGATGACCCTTCATCGGTCGAGCGTTCGATCGATAGACAACGGCTCTAACGATTCTAAGGGAAGGTCAAAGTAATATAATGACTTCTACTTCATATTTGAGAGCAGCCACTTTAGGATTTTTCAGTTAAAGAAAGGATCCCACTAGAAAACAAAAGTTTCCCAAAGGATGAGAATCACAATCAATTCGAAATATTAAATTCCCGAGATTTTCAGATTGGCTCGATAAGGAAAATAGGGTTGAAACACTTCAGCAGCACATGACTCTCACAGGTATAAGATATCTCAAAACTCTACAAGCCAGGTACGCTTTCTCGGTCGTATACATTAGACACTTCAATCACAGGGAACCACTCCCTTGAACTCTGAGTTTGTTTCTCTTTCATTCGAAAACCGCTTTTTTTGACTTAAGCATTGGAGTCTCCCTACCGGAGTACCCTCAGGTGGTTTTTGCAGGTACTATATCCCTTCCAATGGTAACCGTTTAAGTCTACAAGGAGCCAGTATCTGTGGAATCATAACTCATCTCCAACAGTATCAGATCTAATTTTGTAAAAAGTTATTCATATACCTGAAGCACCATAGTCAGAGGTATCTTCCTATTTTTCTCATAAACTAGGTAGCTACAACCAACGTTTGAGATGGGAATTAGAGTTAAAGTTAGAGCTAGAGTTGAGAGTTAGAGCCGAGCGGAGCCAATCCATTTGGAAATAAAAAAATATTCTTCATGATTACAAAAATACCCCTAAAATTTTAGATATTCTATTTAGACTCTCTTTCAAATTCAAATGGATTTTGTAGCACTACATTGAATTTGATAGGAGATGTTAGAATATATATGCATCAAAATCAAATCAATTAGATTTGATTTTGATACATATTTAACTTTACTTATTTTTATATTTTGATATTTGTATTATTATATTTTGATATTTGTGACTATTTTTTTGTATAAATCTAATATACTATAATAATTCAATGAAATAATAGAACATTAGGGTTCATATTAATTGTTTTCAATATTCTTTAATATGGTATCACAATTATATTAATTTACCTTTCATGTTTATATTATTTTATATTTTTATCACACGTAATATCATTATGTTTCAAAACTAACCAATCCAATAACACCCAAATGTGGGTTTAGTTCCAAAGGAAACCGACAACTTCTATGATATTTAGATTTCATATTAATTGTTTTCAGGTATCACAACTATGTTAATCTATCTTTCATGATTATATTATTTTTACATTTTTATCATATATAAGAAGTAATATCATTGTGTTACAAAATTGACCAATACAATTGATGGGACGTGGCCCAAAAGCCCAAACCAAAAGAGTCAATTCTCAAAAGAGCCCACGAAGGTGCTCACGGATCTATATCTGACAATCATCACAATAATCTACTAAAAGATCTTAGTCGCCCGAATCTATTTACTGAAGGGTCTCAGTCGCCCGAACCTCCCGAATTATGCTCTCCGAGCGATAAGTAGTCATCCCGATTGGATAAACAAATAGCAGCATACCAATCGGACGAGTCTCGATTGACCCTTTATCGGTTGAGCGACCAAACGATAGGTAGCACCCCTATCAATTCTAAAAGAGGATCAGAACGTCCTTAACTTCAGTCTCCTATTCCATAACGGCATATCCCGAATCTTTTAAGTAATGAAAAAACCCCTCTTTAAAACGGTAGTTCCACCAATAAATAGGGATCATAATCAACTAATAATATTGACCTCCATGATTCTCGGATCAGTTCAATAAAGAAGGAAGGGTTGAAGTCCCCCATCGATGCATGTCTCTCAGAGGTATAAATTATCCCAAAAACTCTCAGAATGAGGTATTCTCTCTAGACCTAACACTCTGGGCACACTGATCATAGGGAACAGCCTTCTCTCAATTCTCAGTCTATTTTTTTCAAACATAAACCGCTCTTTACTGACTTGAGCGTCGGAGTCTCCCTGTTGGAGTACCATCTGGCAGTTTTTGCAGATGTATCCATCCATCGACGGCTACTGTTCGAGTCAAGAAGGAGCTGGTATCTGTGGAGCCATAACCCACCTCCAACAGATTAACGTTGTCTGTGAGAAACGGACTAGAGTAACTTATGTTGTTTTAACAATCATGCCTCCGAGAACTAGAGCGTTCTTAAGAGTTGTCCCTCCTACTAAACTGCCACACTTTTCGAAGCCGCTCCTTTTGCGGTGCCTAATCACGCCACTCGCGATCAAGCAGCTCTCATGGGACCACCTCGTCAAGAGCTAGCCTTACAACCCGCAATCCCCGTCCAATCCATTGCTGACCCTATTCCAAAGCGAGTCAATCACCCTCAGATGGAGAGATTGGAGTCTAAACTCCAGGATATAAGCAGACAATTAGAGGACTTTAGCCAAACTCCAGGATATGAGCAGACAATTGGAGAACCTTAGCCACGCCCTCAAGCCCGAAGTCCAATCCTCTATTCGGGAATCTAGACATCCTCAGTGACGACCATCACCCCCGTTTGGTGAAGCATCTGAAAACTCCAGACCAGTCCCTAATGGTCTTCGAAAGCAAGTCGAGCAATTGGTAGCCGAGGAACTAAAATAGGCCAATCCTCAGGGAGACCAAATCCCTTCTTATTCTCACGTTTCACCATTTGACCCTAAGATCTCTTCAGAACATATGCCTCGCAACGTGCTCCTACCCCCCATGGAGAGATATAGTAGGACCACTGACCCCCGGGACCACGTAGCCCATTTCGTAACCGTGATTATTTCCAGAGACATGTCTGATGCGGCCATGTGCAAGCACTTTCCCACCACCCTCTCAGGGAATGCGCTTGTATGGTTTAATTCTCTCCCATCATTGAATATAAAGACTTTCTCTCAACTACGCGAGCAGTTCGAGTCACACTTTGTAATAAGCAGGGGAGTCAAGAGAAAATCCACAGCCTTATTATCGCTGCACCAGAAGAAAGAGGAATCGCTAAGGGATTTCCTGAAAAGGTTCAAGGTGGAGATGATGAGGGTCTCTTCTTTGAATCATTCGATTGTACTGGCCACGTTACTAACAGGCCTACGACCTTCCAGTATGAAGGTGTCAATTACAAAGAAACCCCTTGCCACCATTTAGGAGTTTTATGCCCGAGCTAAAAAGTATATTGCTGCTGAGGAGGCTGAAACGTCCAATGACAGGAAAAACCATTATGTTCGAAAAGAACGGAACCAATCACCCCGGAGGTCTCGTCCCGAAGAAATCGGGCAAAACCCCCTCCTCCAAAGAGGTACAATAACTACACCTCGCTAAACGAGACTCCCGGATGGGTCTTAGCATTCATTAGAGACAAGCCGTACATCCGATAGCCCCCACAATCAATTGAAAATGACTCCAACAAGGACAGAACAAAGTACTGCCCCTTTCATCGTGACCAAGGTCACACGACGGACGACTGCAAGAAGTTAAAAGATGAGCTAGAGTTCCTAGTATGCTAAGGAAGGCTACAAGAGTTCATCGCTAGGAGGGAAAGAGTTCCCCCCGCTGACTATGAGCGTGAATCGCCACGACGGGACCGGATTGAAGAGTGCCAAGCCGCCTGACCCCCGACCGACAGAAAGGATGGGGTGATACTCCAGGTCCGCAATGGACCGAGAGAGGATGAAGCCAGGCGCCTGATCACACCAATTTTCTATTGCTCAAAGGCAACTCTCCCTGCACCACAAGAAGTCCTAGTAGTAAGCGCTAATAAACGATAAGGTGACAAGAGGCCTGTCATCAGTTTTACCGATGAAGATCTAGTCGGGGTTGACCTAATTCGACACTATCCCGTTGTGATAATTGCCAAGATTGGACAATTTGAGATCTGAAGGATCTTCGTCGATCAAGAAATTGACTGTAATCTCCTATATCGGGATGCTTTTGGACGAATTGGGTTTATTTCTGTTGATCTCCAACCCCATGCAGGTCTAGTTAAAAGACTCTCGGGTGAATGGATATACCCTAACGGTATCATTTCACTCCCCGTCACCCTCGGAGCATTCACAAATCATACGACGGCTCCTGTTATATTCATTGTGGTGGATTTTCCCTCGCTCTATAATGTCATCTTGGGCAGACCGGGTTTGAACGCCTTGGAGGCTTTGCCCAGCACCAAACATATGAAGATCAAATTTAGAACGTCGTTGGGGATCAGGACTATATCATATGAACAATAGCCTTCTACTTCCATTCCCAAGTAGCCATCGGTTTCTATTGCTGGTGTTATTCTAAACTGCAAGGGTGTTTCTTAAGTTCTTGACGACACCTATTTTTACAACCCCATGGTCAGCTCCTATCATTCGTACGAGTCGTCAATAGGAGATGTAACTCCTCGGACGGGTGGATGCGGCCCACAACTTAAGAATCTCCTATCGTTTGGAGGGCCCTAGTCGCCTGGCTCCTATCGTTCGTACGTATCGTCAATAGGGGATGTAACTCTCTAGATGACTGGACGCAGCCAACAACTTAAGAATTTCCTATCGTTCGGAGGGACTCAATAGCCCAACTCCTATCGTTCGTACGTGTTGTCAATAGGGGATGTAACTCTTCGGACGGGTAGACACGACCCACAACTTAAGAATTTCTTCTCGTTCGGAAGGCCTCAGTTACCCAGCTCCTATCATTCGTATGCGTCGTCAATAGGGGATGTAACTCCCCGGGTGGGTGGACGCGATCCATAACTTAAAAGTCTCCTATCGTTCGGAGGGTCGCAGTTACCTAGCTCCTATCGTTCGTACGTGTCATCAATAGGGGATGTAACTCCCCAGACGACTGGACGCGGCCGACAACTTAAGAATTTCCTATCGTTCGGAGGGACTCAATAGCCCAACTCCTATCCTTTGTGCACGTTGTCAATAGCGGATGTAACTCCCCGGACGGGTAGATATGACTCACAACTTAAGAATTTCCTATCGTTCGGAAGACCTCAGTTGCTTAGTTCCTATCGTTCGTACATGTCGTCAATAGGGGATATAACTCTTCGGACAGGTGGACGTGACCCACAACTTAAGAATTTTCTATCGTTCGGAGGGCCTTAGTCGCCTAGCTCCTATCGTTTGTACGCATTGTCAATAGGGGATGTAACTCCCTAGATAGGTGGATGCGGCCCACAACTTAAGAATTTCCTATCATTCAGAGGGCTTCAGTCGCCCAGCTGCTATCATTCATAAGCGTCGTCAATAGGAGATATAACTCCCCAGACGGGTGGACGTGGCCCACAACTTAAGAATTTCCTGTCGTTCGGAGGGCTTTAATCGTCCAATTCCTATCGTTCGTATGCATCGTCAATAAGGGATGTAACTCCCCGAACGGGTGGACGCGACTCACAACTTAAGAATTTCCTATCGTTCGGAGGTTCTCAGTCGCCTAGCCTCTTCATCCGAACACAATAAGGAGTGGAACTCCCCGAATAGGCGAATGCAACTATTCTACCAAAAAAGCTTCTTGATGAGAGATTTAAGTCCCATTGAGTCCGCCAAGGTAGCATAATTGGAGTTACAGTTTAAAATGAAAAAAAACAAGAATTTCTCATTAAGCAGACAAAAACTGCTGGTATAGAGTCTCAGAAAGAATTATATAACTGGGTTCTGAGTATTTACCTCTTCCTCAATCGGTGGCATAGCATCACTTCAATTTATACACCGGATTATCTCTTCGGTACACTTTAAGCTCTCGGTCAAATTACGTTGAGCGTCTTTAAAAATAGTTATATCCTTGGCATGAG
Organism: Dillenia turbinata; assembly: GCA_037126225.1. Taxonomy (NCBI): domain Eukaryota; kingdom Viridiplantae; phylum Streptophyta; class Magnoliopsida; order Dilleniales; family Dilleniaceae; genus Dillenia; species Dillenia turbinata. The sequence continues at coordinate 2,567,755 of JBAMMX010000028.1, read as the reverse complement.
ATTCCTCAAGCTCAACTATTCTATGTTCCACCGTTCGAAAAGACTTCTCCCAGAGTTGGGTCAGCTTCTCAATTGAACAAAAAAGCATCTCGCGTACCGAGACTTCCAATTTCAACCGTTCACATTCCTCGTGACACTGGCCAACTCTGACCGAAGTTGCCTCAATTCTTCCTCCTTTTGGTTAAGCGATGCCCCTGATATGCTCTCAATCACCACGGCCCTTTTCTCCCGAGTGGGAATCTTCTCCCCTAAGTGGACTGGACGGGTTAACTCAGACTGATGCCCCTCCAAATGATGTATCACTTGTTTCCCTTGCTGTTCTTGAAATTCAGCAAGTGCCATGGTCTGAAAGAAAAGAAGTAAGTCGTAAAGACAGGAACGAGAAAGAACCTAACAAGTGTAGAGAAGACAGTACCATCAAACTTAAGGACTTGAAAACCCCTCTGACTTGCTCATAGGACATCCTATGGAAGTTAAGCTCATAACGATGGAAGTCGAACTGGTTTGTAATGCGGTCTGCCTCTGCCAGATCTATGTAACTATATTGTATATCCCCAGCACAGACGACAATGGTTCCACGTTCCTTTGAGCCCTTCTTACTATCGAAGGATCGAACGGGAATGACAGACGGAGGCATCGTTCCTTCAAAAATCTTGCATTTCCCCTGACGCATAGGCCAAACTGGAACAACAGAGGAGGGTCCCGGGAGCATTCTTTCCTATTGTGGCGCCAGACGAAGGACCACCTCTTGATTCTTTCAGTTTGTCTACATCAACACTCGGTTTATCTGGCATAATGCCCTCGTTTAAGATAATAGTCTCCCTTGGCACGCCTCCTGTTGAAGCCGAAGGGTCAGGCAAAACCATTAACGCGGACGAAGGAGAAGAAGTTGCCCTCCTCTTTACTGAAGAAGATAGCTACTTTTGAAGGGCCTCAGATGCCCCAGCAGAAGATCCTTGAAGGGCCTTAGACGCCCCAATGCCCTCCTGAAAGAACCTCTTTACACCCGACTGAACCAGCTTATCAATTGTAACATTCTCTAACACGACGTCATCAAGAGAATCCAAGGAGTCAACCAATTTAACTTTCACCCTCTCTAGCAAAAGGGGCCTATCAATTTTCCTTTTTTCCCCGATCAGCAAACCAGCCAGGGACAGCATTTGGTCATCGAGTAAGGACTCGACCCATATATTCCGACCAATTGATTTGCAATAGCCACCAACTGACCGAATGAAGCGACCATGTCTCAAAGTAGATAGTTGCTTCAGCCCCACTAAAGGCATTCCGTCAGCCTTGGGTATCAGGGGCAAACAGTCCCTATCCAAGAATTCCATATAAAAGAATTTCGGCATCCAGTTCTTATCAATGGACTCCTTATAGTGGAATCTCCAGCCAGATTCAGGGTGAGTTTGCAATTTGTACCAACTCTTAGTCTAACCACTGCTGCCACACCTCATCAAAATGAAAAGATATGACAAAATGTCAAAATCGAAACGAAGATGACAAAACCCTAATAGGGAAGCCACCGCAACCACCAGTTGCCAAGCACTAGGGATCAGGAGAGTAGGGAATATGTTCCATCGACACAAAGCCTCAGAGAAAGGACCCGCGTAGGGGACTTTCAAACCATACTTCACCAATTAAAGATATATTAGCACACATACATCATGCACCATATTAGCCCTATCAATCTCTGTAGCGGACACCAGAGGGTAATCGTCCTCTAATAGCATGTCAGTTTGTGCTTCTTGAAGTTCTTGCACAAACATAATACTCGCGATGTCACCGATATTCGAAGAAGACATTTTCGCCACAATTAACGACTTTCTGATAGGAAGAATATGAAAGGGCGAAAAAAGATATTGGTGCAAGGAAAACTATAGTGGAAGATAATTCTTATGAAACGTATGAGGGACGATTTGTGAAAACCGAAATGACAGCATTCATATTAAAGAATTCCTAACCCCCACTTCAAATCATTACTCATGGCGCATCTTTGCAAGAAGGCCATGAGTGGGGGGCAAATGATGGGACGTGACCCAAAAGTCCAAACCAAAAGAGTCAATTCTCAAAAGAACCCACGAAGGGCGCTCACGGATTTATATCTGATAATCGTCACAATAATCTACTGAAGGGTCTCAGTTGTCCAGATCTATCTACCGAAGGGCCTCAGTCGCCCAAACCTCCCGAACGATACTCTCCGAGCGATAAGTAGTCACCCCGATTGGGCAAACAAATAGCAGCATATCAATTGGATGAGTCCCGATTGATCCTTTATCTGTCGAGTGACTAAATGATAGGCAGCACCCCTATCGATTCTAAAGGAAGATCAAAACCTTCTTAACTTCAGTCTGTTATTCCATAACGGCATATCCCGAATCTTTTAAGTAAGAAAAGCACCCCTCTTTAAAATGGTAGTTTCACCGTAAATGGGGATCGTAATCAACTCTTAATATTGACCTCCAAAATTCTCGGATCAGTTCAATAAGGAAAGTAGGGTTAAAGTCCCCTAACGGCGCATGTCTCTCAAAGGTATAAATTATCTCATAGACTCTCAGAATGAGGTACGCTCTCTAAACCTAACACTCTGGGCATACTGATCACAGGGAACACCCTCTCTCAATTCTTAGTCTGTTTCTTTTAAATGAAAATCGTTCTTTACTAATATGAGCATCGGAGTCTCCCCATCGGAGCACTTTCTGACGATTTTTGCAGGTGTATTCACCCATCAACGATTACTGTTCGAGTCAAGAAAGAATTAGTATCTATAGAGTCATAACCCACCTCCAACAACAATAACACCTAAATGTGGGTTTAGCTCAAAAGGAAACTGACAACTTCTATTATATTTAGATTTTCTTAGTGGCGGTGAGGTGGGGTATGGTTAAGACTCGTTGGTACTCTGTGAAACCAAAATTTTCTGTCTCACCCATAATTTACTTGACAGTACATTCACCACCTTAATTATATATTTACAAAAAGTAAATTTTGAAAACTTAGAATGTCAATATTTTTTATGGGTATTTTTTAAAATAACACAAATTGTTCAAACTCTTTATAATATTCAAAAGAATCCTGATAGCATTACAAAAGATAGGTTACATGCACTTGAATTTTCTATGCAACAATAAATAAATATCAAGAGCAATGGAAAAGTATGCTAAACCAAATCGTCCAATGGTATTATATATGTATATATATATATATATATATATATATATATATATATATATATATATATATATATATATATGATTATTGAAGAATATCTTTTCCAAAATAGATTAAGGATTTTCTATAGGCCCTTGCGGACACATGCATAACTTTTTTTGCAAAGAGAACTTTGATACTAAATTAAAAATATAAAATAATATTAATATAAATGATCGATAAACATGACACTAATACCATGTTAGAAAATATTGGAAGTGATATAAAAATATTAATATGAACCATATTTTTTCATTGTTTTATTAAATTATTATAATATGTTTAGTTTTTAGAGAAAATTTATTATAAAAAATATAAATATAGTTATTACAAATATAGACGTACAAAATTATTACAAATATAGAAATATAAAATTAAGAAACGTTAAGTATATATCAAAATTAAGTCAACAACTGATTTGATTTTGATATATAATATATTTTCTATTGTGATGAATTTAATCACAAAATAAATATAACCGATAGAAAAATAATACTAAAATGGATGTACCTTTTTTTTAAATTTTTTAACCCATTAATAATTAAAGCCAAAGTTGGTGAAAATTTGACATATCATTAAGTCATTACAGTAAGAACAGAATGGAGAAAGAAATACAAGACTCTATCGTTGGATGGTTTCTTCTGTGAAGGTATTTATCCATTCATTATTTCCGCAATTTATTGCAAGGAATAGATAGTTTCTGTACATTGTCGATATGTATAACCGATACTAATATCTATCAAATAAAATTTGCAAGGGTCAGTGTCAAACCTCCAACGTATTTCAATGCTCATTAATATAATTAAAGCCAAAGTAGGTGTTGGTTAGTTTTTTCTTTGAAGTCATTATCCATTCATTATTTTCACAATTTATTGCAAGGAACATATGCGTAACCAATACTAATATCTTTTAAATGAAATTTTAAATTTGAATCTCATTGCAAGGATTGGTGTCAAGCCTCTAACATATTTCATTGCTCGTTAATAATTAAAACCAAAATAGGTGTGGCACTACTAAAAAATCGAGTTTCAGTGATGGAAATTAGCGTAATCCGTCAGTATTTAGCGGTAATTAGCAATAGAGTTACGACCGATCAGCGACGGACCATTTAGCAACGGAATTAGCTATGAAAAAATCCGTCACAAAAAATTTTATTGCTAATTTGTCGATTAAAATGACACGAAATTACTGCTCGCGAATTAGCGAAGGAATTAACGACGAAAAATCTGCTGGAAATAATTTCATCGCTAATCCGACGCTAATTCCAAAGGATTAGGGACAGAATTAATTCCGTCGCGAAATCTTACCATCGGTATTTTTTTTATTTTTCTAAATTAGGTTATTATATTTTTATTAAATATAATTTTATATTTTTATTAAATGTAATTGTGTGTTTTATTAAATATACTTTTGTATTTTCCATTTTTAATAAATTAGGGTATTGTTTTTCATTAAATATAATTTTGTATTATTATTGAATATAATTTTGTGTTTTGTACTTTCTATTAAATTAGGGTATTGTTTTATTAAAACAAAATCTCAAAAAACAAACTAATAAAAAACAAAATAAAAAAGAATAGAAAATAAAAAATAAAAAAATAAAAAATTTAAAAATAAGGGATTCTACCATGCATGTGGGCAGTGGAACGCCACTTTTTGATTTTTTTGATTTTGTGTTTTTTGATTTTTGATTTTTTTGTTTTTTATTATTTTATTATTTTTTATGTTTTTATCACTACCATTATATTACTATTAATTACCCTAAACCAAATTTACCATTATCATAAAAAAATAAAAATACAAAACAAAAAAAAAAAATCAAAATAGGAGAGCGGTTCCACCTCCATGTGTCACGGTGGAACCGCCTTGTTCTTTTTTTTTTTTTTAATTTTTTTAATTTTTTTATGTTTTTATTAAATATACTTTTCTATTTTTATTAAATATAATTTTTTATTTCTATTAAATATAATTTTACATTTTTATTAAATATAATATTATATTTTTATTAAATATAATTTTATATTTTTATTAAATATTATTTTTTATTAATTATAATTTTATATTTTTATTAAATATAATTTTTTTTTATTGAATATAATATTTTGTTTTTATTGAATATAATTTTGTGTTTTGTACTTTTTATTAAGGTATTGTTTTATTAAAAAAAATCTCAAAAAACACACTAATAAAAAAAGAAGAAAAAACAAAATAAAAAAGAATACAAAATAAAAAAATAAAAGACAAAAAAAAGTTAAAAATTAAGGGGGTTCCACCGTGCATGTGGGCGGTGGAACCGCCCCTTTTTTATTTTTTATTCTTTTATTCATTTATTTTTTTTTTATTTTTTTATGTTCTTATCACTACCATCATATTACTATTAATTGTCCTAAATCAAATTTACCATTATCATAAAAAAAATAAGAAAATAAAAATACAAAATAAAAAAAAATTAAAAATAGGAGGACGGTCACACCGTGCATGTGTCGCGGTGGAACTGCCCTTATTCTTTTTCTTTTCGTTTTTTTCTTTTGTTTTCTAATTAATTTATATTTTTATTAAATATAATTTTATGTTTTTATTAAATATAATTTTATATTTTTATTAAATATAATTTTTTGTTTTTAATAAATATATTTTTGTATTTTTATTAAATATAATTTTACATTTTTATTAAATATAATTTTGTATTTTTATTAAATATTATTTTAGTTTTTAAATATAATTGTTTTTATTAAATATAATTTTACATTTTTATTAAATATAATTTTTTGTTTTTATTAAATACAATTTTTTGTTTTTATTGAATATAATTTTGTGTTTTGTAATTTTTATTCGGGCATTGTTTTATTAAAAAACCCTCAAAAAACAAACTAATAAAAAACGAATAAAAAACAAAATAAAAAAGAATAAAAAAATAAAAGACGAAAAAGAGTTAAAAATAAGGGGATTCCACCGTGCATGTGGGCGGTGGAACTGCCCCTTTTTTATTTTTTTTTTTGATTTTGTGTTTTTTGATTTTTTATTCTTTTGTTTTTTTTTTTTAATATTTTTATCACTACTATTATATTAGTATTAATTACCCTAAACCAAATTTACCATTTTCATAAAAAAATCAAAAAATAAAAAAAATAAAAATACAAAATAAAAGAAATTAAAAATAGGAGGGCGGTTCCACTGTGCATGTGTCGCAGTGGAACCCATGCATGGTGGAACCACCCTTATTTTTTTTTCGTTTTTCTCTTTTGTTTTCTTAATTAATTTATGTTTTTATTAAATATAATTTTTTTGTTTTTATTAAATAATATTTTTTTGTTTTTATTTATTAAATATAATTTTGTGTTTTTATTAAATATAATTTTTTATTAAATATAATTTTATATTTTTATTAAATATAATTTTGTATTAAATATAATTTTTTATTTTTATTAAATATTATTTTGTGTTTTTGTTAAATATAATTTTTTTGTTTTGATTAAATATAATTTTGTATTTTTATTAAATATAATTTTGTGTTTTTATTAAGTATAATTTTTTATTGTTTAAATATAATTTAATGTTTTTATTAAATAAAATTTTATATTCTCTTAAATTAAGATATTGTATTTTTAATATTGAGAGTTAGAAATAAAGTATAGAAATAGAAAAAAATAAACTAATAACACAAAAGTGATGATGGTATAGTGGTTAAAATTCTCAATATCTCTCTCTTACAACTAGATTCGAAGTTAGGTGTGGATATTTTTATAATAAATTAAAAGCGGGCGGATGGGTAGGCGGGCAGACGGCGGGGCTGGGCCCAGGACAGGGGCATGTGAGGGCGGGCAGGTGGGGTCGGGTAGCCGGGTTAGTCTCTCAAGCACGTACACTTGGACTCATGCTTACTTCAGCGATGGAAATATTTCCGTGGGTAATTAGGAATAATTAGAAAAAATAAAAAATTCTTGCCCATTTCAGCGACAAAATTATTTCCGTCGGTAATTAGGAATAATTAAAAAAAATAAAAAATTAAATTATCGATGGATTATTAACGACGGAAATATTTCCGTCGTTAATTAGCGACGGATTAGCAATAGATTTTCTTACTGACGGAAAATTTCCGTTGTTAAATTAGCGAGGTGACTTTCAGCGACAGAATTTTTCGTCGCTAATACTTTTAGCGACGAAGATTTGGGCATCAGCGACGGATATTTCCATCGCTGATACCCGTTTTTCTTGTAGTGTGGGTTAGGTTTTTTTGTGAAGTCTTTATCCATTCAATGGTGTCGGCTTGAGTGTTAGACCGAATACAATTTTGTGTTTCGCCCAGTGTTTTGAAACCTGGGCCGTACCGGCCGATCCGATCGGGAATCGGATCAAGAGCCAGTCTGAGTTTCTTAAAATAACCGAATTTTAATAAAATCGGTCAAATTTGATCAAATACGAGTTGGACCGGGCGGTTGGACCGAAAACCGGCCCGGTCCAACTGGGCATTTTTAATTAGTGTAAAAATTTTACTGTTGCGTAGAATCGAATTCAAGCACTGAGAATTGACATGATTTGTTTGTGTTGTGAAAACCATCGAACTGCCAAGCCATGCTGTTAGTTTTTATCCTTTTTTGTTTCTATCTCATCTCAGCTCTTCATTTCTTTTTTTTTTTAATTGTTTTTCACCTTGGGTTTTTTTTTTCTTTTCTTTTCTCATAAGTTTTTTCTTATTGTTTAAATTAGCTTTTGATATCAATTTAGTATTTAAATTAAGGTTTAATATATTTGAATAATATTTCGTATTAAATTATATGAGATATTTAAATGAATAAATTGTATCTTATTAATATTACATATTTTGAACATGATTTGATAATATTTTATAATTAGATATATAGATTTTTTGAATTAGTAATATATTATAATTTAAATTTATTTATGACATAATTATGATGTCATCCAGATTTTTCGTCCGGTCCAACCGGTTTGGCTCAGTGACCAATTAACCCCTTGACGTGATCGGTTTATATTTCGATCCGAATTTCAAAACACCGGTTTTTGCCCAATAAATGAGATAATCACCCAAGTAGAAACAATTACCTCATGTAAATTGATGGCTTACATTATCTAAGAGTGCAAGGCAGCACCGCATAGTGGTGGGGACGAGGAGCGGCCATTAATTCACTACCCATATGCACAGCATATGCAATACTAGGTTGAGAAACTCTGAGATATACCAAACTCCCAACCAGATGGATGCAATACTAGGTTGAGTAACTCTGAGATATACCAAACTCCCAACTAGATGGCGATAGTGGGTTGCATCATCAATTGGACTGCCACTCGAAGGAGATTGGCGACATTACCCTGCCAAGGCGTTGGTGCAGTCTTACTATCGATCAATGAGGCAGAAGCAAGAAAATCATAAACATATCTTGCCTTCCAAGAGAAGATATCCTCTAGAATAAAACAAACCTCAAGACCCAACAAATAACTAAGACAACCCGAGTCCTTCCTCTCAAATTAATGGCTGAATAAATCCTTAAGAGGTTGTATGCCCACAATTTTATCACTAGTAATAATCATGATTACTCAAAGAATTCATAAGATTTAATACCCCAGATTTAGAAATAAACTTTTTGGCCACAAGTTCAGCTTGTTATACACGTATCAGATGCCCACTTCTATTTCTACATTCGATATTTATGACCTTTTGATTTTTTTTCCTTCTCCAAAAATAATAATAATGATAACAATAATATATTTTTGAAATTTTGATAATAGAAAATATTATGTTAAAAGAATTTCTCCTGAATTGAGTCTAATAACGTTCTAATCGGATTAATCAAAATATGATTCTAGATACCGATTAATATACAAAAAAAAAACAAATAATTGTTATTTCTTCGTGAATATAAACCACCTAAGAGCTCGCTCTCTGTCTATATATCTGTCTATCTCTCAAATCAAATTGTGATACTATTTGATTTTATTACCAAAAATTGTTATCAGTGTTTCTCAATTCTCTGTCCTCAAACTTTGGCTAAACCAGCACCAAGGAGGTAGAGGATGAGAGTTGACACATTCATATGATCGAAATTCATTTCCTTGGAGATGCGAATAAGGTAGGCCAAGATGTTGATCATCCACTCTAATTAATTGTGCTACTACCAACGGCCTTGGAAAAGAGAAATTCAAAATTCCGACAATCTAATTAACAGCTTTAAAGGTGCGCGCTAACCGCCTCGAGAGCTTGGACGTACCATCCCATTATTAGCCGGACAAAGTTCAATTTATTGTCTCAACAAACTTGGAAAGCTCGTATTTACTGACGGAGAGTCAGATTAATAAATAAATATATTAAATTTTTAATTAAATTTTAGATTTAAAATTTAAAAATAAAAAAAATTATATTGAAAGAATATCTCTTAAATTAGACTCAATAATATTCAGATCGAATTAATCAAAATATAACTCTAAATCAATTAATTATTAAAAAAAATCAAATTATTGTAAGATTGGACAAACTTCAATACCTTTAGAATTTAATGAGAATTTGCCTCTTTTGCACCATTTGATAAACTCTCCAAAGTATATTCAAACCTAATAATCTTTTCGTTAGTAAAAATGTGAATTTTCTACTTTTATTAATTATCACTATGTTTCCCTTTCCCTCTTTAGAATTCTTTACATCATTCTTGTAAAAATAAAATATATGATTTTAATAAGAGTTATATTGTAACTAGTAAAATTGAGGTTACGGTAACTCCATATATGTAAGATAAAGACATATGGAGAGTGATGGAAGCATAGTCCAAAGGCCCATTATCACGAGACTTGTGGTCCTTTGAATCTGTAGCCCAGTGGACATTACATACCAAAATGTCTTGTCAAATTGGAATTTATCTCCCAGATGGGTAGGTGTGGTCCACTCTCTCGGTATTTACTGGACAGATCCTTCTCAATAACCAACTGATCAGTCCCTACACCTTCCTGGTGCTTAGCACTGCTATTTGGCTAAAGGTTATGTTCACTCTCCCTTAAATCGTGGAGGCAACCCCCCGTAATCGGGAAGAGAACCTTTAACCACTACGAATAAGGAAATGAATCTTTTGGGAATCCTACAATATTATCCTCATAATCTCAGGATACTTTTATAAGGAAACTAGAGTTTTAACACTTTGATTGTATACTAAATGGACAAATGAAGACTACATGTACGTCATTAAACCAATCGCCAAGGTGTGCTATCTAAACTTACATATAGCACACAAGGGTATCACAAAATTCTCTTTTGGTCTATTTCCCTTATTGAAAATTACTCTGTCGGAGTCTCCCCCGCTGGAGTATCCCCCAACAGTTTTTTGCAGGTTATCCAATCAAGATCAATAGACGGCTAGTCATCCCGCTTAAGTCAGTAGGGCTATCATCTATGGAGCAAACCCACCAACAAATTGGCACCGTTCGTAGGAACAAACTAGAAAAAAGCATATTCCTTAATCAATTCTCTCTTATGCCTCCCAAGAGAAAAACCAAAACTGCTTCTAGAGCCGTATCCTCAATGGAAGGACATATTAGTATCCCGAGCCCTGACAAACACCATCCAACCTTTAGTGCCAAACAACCCCACTGAGGCTCTAACCACTACCAACTTGCTCGAACATCAACTATCAATTGTCCACCAAAACCAACTGATTTCGCCCCTTGCTCCTGTCTCTACAGAAAGGGCCATATGACCCGAGGTGGAGAGACTCGAGTCTAATTTGTACGGCATGAGCAAACAATTGGAAGAGTTTAGCCACGCCCTCAGGCTAGAGGCACAATCTTCTTCCCACGGGTTAGGTCACATGCACCAACAAAGAATTGAGCCCAGAGTGCACCCAAAGCCATTGGTGACTTTCCGACACAACCCTAATGGTATGAGAAAATAGGTCGTGGAACTGATGGCAGACAAACTTAGACGTGCTAATGTGAGAAAAGACGAACTCACTCAACCTCCCCAAGGTTCCACAAAATCATGCCTGAGCGGCACTCACCCTAGGATCATGACATGTTACCGGTCTCCACCCTTCGACCCCAAGGTTTCCACAAAATCAATGCCTCGTAACATGTTCCTCCCTCTTATGGAGATGTATGACGGCACTACCGACCCCTAGGATCATGTAACCCACTTTGTAACTGTGATGGTCTCAAGAAACATGTCAGACACGGACATGTGCAAGCACTTTCCTATGACCCTGAAGGGCAATACGTGACTTGGTTCAATTCGCTTCCTCTGTTTAGTATCTAGAGTTTTTCTCAACTTTGATATCAGTTCAAAACACACTTTGTGATCAGTAGAGGGGCCAAGAGGAAATCCATGACCGTCCTTCCATTATGACAAAGAGACGACAAGCCATTGAGAGATTTTCTTGATAAATTCAAAACTGAGATGGTGAAAGTCTCGGACTTAGACCACTCTATTACATTAATAGCGTTACTCACTGGGCTACAACCATTGGGAATGAAAATGTCAATCATGAAGAATAACCCTATCTACCATCCTGGAGTTTTATGCCTATGTAGACAAGTGCATTGCCACCAAAGGCGCCGAAGCGCATGACAAATAATGAAACCGACCAACCCGGAATGAACGCAACTGATCACCTCAATAGTCCTCGCCTAAAAGGGCCCGACAAGGACCTTCTCAACAACAAAGTTTCATGAGTTATACCCCTTTGAAAGAGACACCAAGTCAAGTTATGTTTCAAATCCAGAATAAACCTTATGTCAGATGGCCTCTTCGCTCCATGGAAGACGATTTGATAAAGGATAAGATACAATACTACCACTTTTATAGGGACTATCGCCATCTAACGGATGAATGCAAAAAGATAAAAGATGAACTCGAGTACCTCGCTTGAAGCAGTCGATTTCAAAGGTTCATCATCGCAAAAAGAGAGAGTCTCCCTCCTCAAGGCTCACACGCTACGAGATGAGAGATTGAAAAAGGCAAGCAGTCAATTCCAAGGGATGCTCACAGTCAACTAGATGGAGTAATCCTCTAAGTACAAAGCGAGTACAATCCCTCAGACCCTTATCTTCTGACTCACATCTTAATGGCACTACACGACCAAGGGTATACACAATAGAATGAGATAGGGTAAGTAATGGCTCCAATTTTCTATGAGGCCAAGCCATTTGACTCTACCCCTAAAGAAGTCCTTCCTATATGTGCCAAGAAGTAGCCTAAAAAGAAAAGACCAATGATCGATTTTAGTGACAACGATCTAGTAAGAGTCGATCCAAACCGACATGATTCTCTTATCATCACCACAGAGATAGGACGATACAAAGTAAGGAGAATCTTCATAGATTAAGGGATTGGTTGCAACCTCCTCTATTGGAACGCTTTTCAATAGATGGGCTTCAGTCAAGCACACATATAGCCTCACACCAAATCGATCAAAGAGCTCAGGTGAATAGATATACCTTGAAGGCACCATTTTAATTCTCGTCACCCTCGGGACCCGATCATGCAACAGCCACAACGATGTTCAATGTGATCAAAATACCCCTACTTTATAATATCATCTAGGGTCGCCTTGGCTTGAACACTTTGGAGGCATTATCAAGTATGAAGCATATGGAAGTCAAGTTCAGGACCTTCACTGGCATTGGAATGCTATCCTATGATTTGGAATTGCCAGCACGCTCTCTCAATTAATCTCAAACCTCTCTCTCTATTATGTTTACTTTCGAAGGATCATAGGTTAAGTATCGTATGGCACCTAGTCTTACCACTTGTTCTACCGATTACATTATGGTTACCTTACTTGTAATGACTTACTTCATCAGCCTCTTGCAATGATCTAATCATACTGAGCACATGCAGTCAAATGAATGTGTTGTTAATAAAGGATATATATCCCTGTTGGGTCGACTTCTTAAACGAACATACCATCAATAAGGGATGTATCTCCTTGTTGGGTAGGCATAATTTACTCTCTCAAACTAACGTGTCGTCAACAAGGGATGTATCTCTATCAAACGAACGTGTCATCAACAAGAAATATAACTCCCCGTCGGGTAGGCTCAACCTACTCTCTCGAATCTATCAATAAGGGATGTATCTCCCCGTCGAATAGGCACAGCCTACTCTCTCGATCAAACGTGCTATTAATAAGGGATGTATCACCCAGATGGGTCGAACTAGATATTAACAAGGAATGTATCTCCTTAATAGTACTCTATTCGCTATACACAATGAAATATCCTATTGATGTGAAGTTCTAAATGCTTGATCGTGATGCAACAATTTAACATCTTTATTAATTCCTTCAAGTCAGAAGTGTACAAAGGAAAAACTAAATAAAAAGAGGACAAAGACCCCGATCAAGGAGGGGTAGGTGTCAAAAGAGCCTATAACTCCAAATTGACTTAGGATGTCATGACCGCCACATTTTTATCCACTGCTTCCAAAGGAACCTTGCCCACGAAAATGAGCGCAAGCTCGGGATTGGGTACTTTAAAGCTGGCATCCTCGATCTCCGGGGGGCATAGCACCCGATGGCCTTGCCCACGAATGATCTCCTTGGCGCATTGAAGGTTCTAAATCCACTTATGTCAAGCACACGTATGCTGGTCGATAGTTCTCGTGATAGTTTCCTCTGGTTCGGCTATTCTCTGCTCAGTGGTCTTCAGGGTCATTTGCAGACTTGAGCTAGCTTCTCAGTGGCCTGCAGATGTACCTCATGCACCCTAACCTCCACCTCTAACTCTTCACTCACCTTGGAAACCATCTTATACTACTAGAGTGTTGCACTCAAGTCAGCCTTTAGGTGCTCCATCGCCTCGTTCCAAGTATTCAGAGTAGCCATAGATGCCTTCTTCTCCTTGATCTCCCTCCTCCTCTGTGAGAGAGCATCTTGTAACCGAGAAACCTTCGTGCCCATCTGATCTGCTTAGTGCTTCAGATGGTTTATCATTTGCTCCCTCCTTAGCTTTTGAAATTCTACCAAAATGATGATCTACACAAAATGGAGAAGATCAGAATCAAAATCCAAAACATCAAGAGAATTACCTCCTAATGAAACTAATACAATTATACCATAAACTTCGAAGACATAATGGCCTCGTCGCCCTATTTAAGAGAGAGCTTATTTAATTCAAGCTCTGAATGGTAGAAGTCGACCCGTTCAGCTATCCGCCTGGCCTTACTTCTGTTTACATAGTTATAGCAATGGTTACCTGCATTGACCGCAATGGTTCCTCTCTCCCTCTGCCCCTTACGACTATCATAAGACCAAATAGGGATGGTGCTTTTAAACATCATTAGTGACACACAGCTATCACCAAGCACTACACATTAGGAATCAATATTATTAGATATATAATCCAGAGGAACAAGACCTAGGTAAGAGGACCTATATATGATACTTTTAAACCTTACTTAACACTCTGCTTGTTCATCGGAATACACCCTTCCGATGCCCTATTAGCCCTTTCATTGTCTATAGCTAATTATCTTGATTGTCTCCTGGAAACATGTAATTATGGACATTGCAAAATTCATCTTTCGTCCTAATGCTCATAATATCGTTAATGCTCTGACAAGCACGTGGCGATGAACCCTTAGCCATTTCTGGTCCAATCTTCCCTTAAGAGTCATTTACAAATCTCTGATAAAACTGTAAGTTACCTCTCTATGCAAAAGTTAAAACTGTCAAAAAGAAGACTTAATAGTGCACGAACCAATTAGACGCCACTCTTAAAAAGTGTATTGGAGACGATTTGTGGAGATTGTAGTATGCATCGCATTTAATGCTCAAACTAACCTCTTTTCTGATTCTTATTCATTTAATGCTACTCCTAAAGCCTTTTCCATTGAACAACACCAGGAGTTAGGGGCAAGTGATGAAGCATGGCCCAAAGGCCCATTATCGTGAAACTTGAGGCCCTTTAAACCTATGGCCCGGTGGATATTACATACCAAAGCGTGTCATCAATGCAAGATTTATCTCCCAAATGGGTAGGCACGGTCCACTCTCTCGGTATTTATTGGATAGTTCCTTCTTGATAGCCAACTAGTCAGTCGTTACATCTTCCCGGGGCTCGGCGCCGCTATTTGGCTAAAGACTATATTCACTCTCCCTTAAATCGTGAAGGCAACCTCCCGTAATCAAGAAGAGAACCTTTGACTACTGCTAATAAGGAAAGGAATTTTTTGGTGATCTGAATTTCCTTGAGTAATAGTATTTTAAATCTTTGGGAATCCTTTACTATGATCCCCATAATCTCGGGTTATTTCCATAAGAAAACTAGGATTTCAACACTCCAATTGTATATGGAATGGACGAATGGGACTATATATACATCATTAAACCAATCGGTTAGGTGCGCTTCCTAAACTTATAGATAGCACACAAGGGGCATAACAAGGCTCTCTTTCAATTTGTTTCCCTTATTGAAAACCATTTGACTTGAATATCGGAGTCTCCCTGTGGGTGCAATAGGTGTAAAAAAAATAACAAAAGCAAGTTTAACATTAGTGAGTGAATCAATGGATAGTTGGTTTATTCGAATGGGGTACTAAATCCTTTAATTAAGTATTTGATTCAAAACTAGAGAATGAAAAAGGCTATAATAAGAGAGCCGCTTCCTAAATAAAACCCCTACAAACATTCAAACCGGATTATTTAAAGTATAACTCTAAATACCAGTGGTGAAACTAATGGTGCAAGTCTAAGTAAATTTTACAAAAGTAATTTGACAAATAAATCATTTGACTTCTAAAATTAGTGATCATAAAATGAGAAGAATAAATATACACGGATTAAGGTTCGAATATAGAGGCTTCACTACTGTACTCTAAGTATGGATGGCCAACATGTCCTTCGGAGATTTAGAAAATTTATTAGCTAATAAAGAAATATTAGCTAGACAAATGGTTCGTGTTCTTTTAAAAAGCATTATATACTAGTAAGGGAAAAACGTATCCTAAAAGTAAGAAATTTTATAAAAATCAAATGATAAGAAATTGTCACAATCCAATAGAAGTAGACAAGAAGCGCAGCATTAGTCCCATCGACAAAGCAAAACAACGCAAGAAAATGCAAAAACACAATGGGGAGTGCTTTAACTGTGGTTAGAAGGATCATCATGCATGGGACTTCTGGTTCAAGAAAAAGAATGTGGAAAGGAATGCTGCCACATTGAGAAGAAGTATATCACTCCGAAGAAGCGTGGAACTAAGAGGCATCATATGCGTTGGCAGAATAATCACCGATAATAAACTTGATATTTGATGATATGGTCTTTTTCGTAGTACATGAAAAATCAATTGACTATGATGAGAATTGGATGTTAAAACTAGTCACAGAAAGTTAACCAAAGAAAGACCTCTTGACAATTCATTAGATAAATAGCAAAACAAAATTAAATAAATAAAATGAATCAAAATAAAACAGAGAGACATAAAATTTACGTGGTTCGGTTAAATACACCTACATTCATAGGTGAGGAGGAGCAAAATTCACTATAAAAGAAGAAAAATATAAATGCTTTAGAAAAGTATTCCCAAACTCAAAACACTTAAAAAAGCACATGAGAAATTAAGAAAAGGTGCCCGAAACTTAATGACCCTAAAGGTCATAATAATAATCCACTAACAAGTGCTCTTGGTTTTGATGCACTCAATCCCACCAAAAAGTCCACTTGTTTATACTTGTAGGTTTGGGTGTTGTCTTGACTGATATCAGATATAGGGTATGACCCTTTAAAAAAATGAACAAAAGGAGAGTTGCATCTTCAAATATTCAATGTGGGACAAGGCACCTTACAAATCTCCACGTTGATGTATTTTAACATCAACAAACTTTAAACCTACTTCACCTTCTCCACAAAAGCTCTAATTGGTTAATCATAAGCAACGAACACCAACCAAATTCAAGCAATGGTTGAACTTGTGGACCGAAAGAGATTTCATTAACATGTAAGTAGGATTGTCCTTGGTATTGATTTTTGGAACATGGGTCTTTCCCTCAACAATGATATCCTAAATGAAATGAAATTTCACATCGATGTGCTTTGTCTTCTTATGATACATCTAGTCTTTTGTCAAATACAAAACACTTTGACTATTATAGTGAATAGCAACAACACGTTAATATAAACTAACCTCGCCATACAAATGATTTAACCATAAAGCTTCTTTTATTCCCGTGGTCACCGCCATGTATATTGTACTATAGTAGACAATGCCACAACAGATTGTAAAGTAGCTTTCCAATTGACTGCACAATTGCCAATGCAAAATACATAGCCTGAAAGTGATCTTCTTTTATCAGGATCTGTGGCATGGTTAGAATCTACAAAACTAATTAAACTGTTACTATTATTTTCAAACTCCTAACAAACATTTGAAGTATCTTGCAAGTATCTAAGAATTCATTTCATAGCTTGCCAATGTGCCTTTCTCGAATAAGACATATATTTACTAACAACATTGACTGCTTGTGAAATGTCCGGACATATACAAACAATTGCATACATATTATTGTTAACTACACTAGAATATGGAACATGTGTCATATAATCTTTCTCTTCAAATGATTGTAGTGTCTGAGCTGCAGATAGCCTAAAATGACTAGCGAAAGGAGCACTCACAGACTTAGCATCTTTCATGCCAAATCTTTCCAAAACTTTCTCAAGATAATTAGTTTGGGTCAAAAATAATTTTCCAACTCATTGGTCTCTCTTAATCTCTACGCCAAGGTTCTTCTTAAATGCTCTCAAATTTTTCATATCAAAATTCTCTACTTAATTGTAATTTCAAGTGAATATATTTTATGATTTCTTAGTAGCAATAAGTATGTCATCAATATAAAACAACAAATAAAGGAAAGAACTATCATTTAACTTTTGAAAGTAAATACAACTATCATACATGCTCCTCAAATAACCATGACCTAATATAAAGGAATTAAATCTCTTGTGGCATAATCTTGGAGATTGCTTCGATTCGTACAAAGATTTCTTCAACAAGCAGATATGGTCTTCCTTTCCTTCAATTTTAAATCCCTAGAGTTGCTTTTGTCATGCCCCGACCTTTGGATCAAACACGAGACAACCTCCTTATTACCCCATTACACATATGACCCCCACTCCATGTCTCAAGATATCGCAAGACATCCCAATAACTTAAACAATTTTAAATAAATTCAAATCATCTATAAAACAAATGCCTCAATAAAATAACGAACCTTGTAAATGAAATTTTACACCAAATAAAAGAGTACCAAGGTAAGCAAGTAAAAGTTTTTCAACATTAACCAAAATAAACAAGTAAATATTTAACAAAAACCAAACTTTTAAAAGTTTACAAAACTCCCTGCATGGATTCAGTCCAAATAGTTTCCAAAATTGCTCGCACAGAAAATACCTATTGAAATCAACAAAAGAAATTCCTTTTGACCGGCATAAGAAGTTGTCTAAGTCGCCAAACTAGTCTTCCTCTAGAAAGAGATAGAAAGAGAGGGGGTGAGTATAAAATATCCCGTGAGTGTAATAGCATATTGAGCATGAATGAGGGGTGAGGGAACTTGTGTCAAATGAGCAATATCAAAATCATGTACTTACAATACCAAATGTCATTTTCATAAAATAAATTTAGAATAAATCTTCCGTGACTCAAATGTTTCCATCAACAATCAATTTCATTTTTCTTTCAAATTTTCTTGGGGTTTGCAAAAAACTATTATTTAACCAATGACCGTTGGAAGAATCCGACAAGGCGTTTTTTCATGGTTTTCATAAAATAATCCACTACCCATTGGCATTGGTCGGGAGTTTTTATAGGGTGTAACCATTTCATCACGGCCAACTTGAGTAGATCTTCATCCAGCCACCTCCAAGCTGATTATTAACTCAACCTTTATCACGTTGCCCTGTCGCTCTTGGCCCTTGGAAGACTTAAACATAGACTATAGTCTTTTCGCATGCACCATGTTATAAAATCTATTTCACATTTCAATCCCTTAATAATTCACAAGGGAATGAAATTTCACAATTCACATTCATAATTCAATTATAACACGATGCAAACAATGTAAGAAATCAAAAGTACTTGAACAAACATTTAAGTTGGGCACGCCACAATCACAAATATTTCAAAACCAATTCGAAATTCATTTTAAAATAAATTTCAAAAATCACAATTGAAATTGTTTATAATTCTTATTCAATATAATCATCCACTCATAGTATTAGGGGGCAGTCACTCTCAGTTTTCTCCACAACAAGAGTCTGGCCTTATCAGTTTTGTCCAGTTCCTACGGGACATTATTAAGTAACCAAAATCATCAATATTTATCATCTCCTGGTAACCCATAATTCTAACATTCAAAACCCTAACTTTTCTCTCACTCACGGTGATACAAATTTTCCCAAATTTAGTTCATCAAATTTCAACATAAAACTGTAAAGTCATGAATGAGGAAAATAGACCCAAGTTTAGATTAAGAAGATTACCTAAATTTTTTGGTCACCACATTTACTCCAAGCCAAGCCACCATCAAACCCTAAGTTTTTCTCTCACTAAAAAAAACCAAATCTCTCACTAGATCTAACTTTCTAGAGATTGGATTATGAGTTTTGAAATCTTTAGAGTGTGGGTTTTGGTGGTATTTTAGTTGATCTTTGGAGGAAACAATGAGAGAGGGAGAGATAAAGTGTGAACCGAGAGGAAGAAGAGTGAAAGAGGAAGTGAACTTTAGATTTCGTTGGTTCTAGAGTCCCACCACCACTTTATATCTACTACTCATTTTCCATATTTACTTAACGGCATTCGCACCTTACAAAATTACATAAGTGCCCAATATAGCCTTCTGGGGTTATTTGGAGTTGGTTTGGTGGTAAGTAACTTCTTGGGTAAGTGGGAGGTTAAAGGTTCAAATCTCAAAGGTGACAAGTGATGATGGAAAAATCAACTTTCAAGTCTTCTTACTATAGCATGTAACCGGGCTGTGCTAGGTCTGGCCCAATCTAATTCAGGGGTGGGCCCTAGAACCATAGGCTAGTTTGGCTACGGTTCCAAGGTCGGGCCGGACCGGTTTTAGAAATTTTTTATTTTGAACCATCCCAGTTTGGTGAACCAGAACCAACATGCCTGCCCCGGCAGGGCTGCTACCCTGTTCCATTTTTTTTCCTCTCTCTCTTTTTTTTTTTTTTTTTTTTTATCTCTCTTGGCTTTTTTTTTTTACCTCTCTTGTTTTCCTATTTTTTTTTTTAACTCTCTTGTTTTCTTTTTTCTTTTTAACTTTTTTTTTCCTCTCTTGTTTTCTTTTTTCTTTTTTAACTCTCTTGTTTTTTTTTTAACTCTCTTTTTATTTGTCATTGTTTTATCTAATTCTTTATTTACTCTTTGTTTTTTTAAACTCTCTTTATTTGTTTTTTTTCCCCTTCACTTTGTTTTGTTTTTTTTGAAATTCACTTTTTTTTAAAAAATCAATAAATAGATAAAAAATTAGAGACACAAATTTTTTAGAGTGATTCTACCAAATTCGGTGTACGTCCAC
Organism: Dillenia turbinata; assembly: GCA_037126225.1. NCBI lineage: Eukaryota > Viridiplantae > Streptophyta > Magnoliopsida > Dilleniales > Dilleniaceae > Dillenia > Dillenia turbinata. The sequence continues at coordinate 2,547,026 of JBAMMX010000028.1, read as the reverse complement.
TACCAAGTTCATCACTTGGATTTTGAAATCTTTTAATTTTTTATGGTTACATTATTTTGATTTTTACATAAGGATGATTTTTTGTTTCTATTTACTTAATGTTTCCTATACCCAAAAAAAAAAAATTATGCTTCTTCTTCTTTTTCTTCTTCTTCCTATTCGCTCTTGAGGATGCCTCGTATCCTTTTTTTTCACATTCTTCTAATTTTTAATGCAAATCAAGAATTCCAAAGTGTTATCCACCAAATTTGTATACCTCTTGTTTAATACTTGACCACCAGTACTAAAAATAATTTTCGATAGCACTGTGGATACCGGAGGGGTTAGTATATTTTTGGCCATTTGGATCAAAATTAGATAGTATGATAAATTATTTTTTCACTAACCTAATATATCAAAAAAATCATCATCATCAAAATCTTCTAATCCAGATATTTGTTTGTAAAAAAGTAATTCATTGAATGTTGATGAAGAAGTCTTTTAATTTTTTCTAATATATGTAAAGAATTAAAATAAATTAAAGATGATCGAGTCATTGTACTAGTGCTGTTATTACCTGCATCACTACTATTTAAATTATTATGTTCCTTTTCATATAATTCAAGCATGACTTGTAAAGTATAAGTTGTTTATTGTTTTAAATATTGTCGGTTAATATATATTTCTGTTAGAAAATTTTGTGCAAAACAATTCATTAACATTTCAACACCTTCAACTTTTAAACGTGGATCTAAAGCATTTGCTACTAAATATAAAATAAGAATTTTTTCATAATATTTTAAAAATTTTATTTTCATTAATTGAGTAATATCACTAAACCTATCCTTTTCTTCAAATTGAGTAAAGACGAAACAATTGTTAGAAAAATTAGGTAACATTAAATGAGTTATCAGATAGTAATTTTTAGAAAATAAATTTTTACATATATAAAAAATTTATAATAATTTAGTTAGTGTGCTTGCAAAATCAAAAACGACATTATCAATAAAACAATATTCTTAATTAGAATTTACAAATTCAATTAAGATATTTCTAAAAAGAAGTACACCTTGTAACATATCATAAGTTGAATTCCACCTAGTCTCATATTCTAGTTTAAATTTTTTAAATTTTTTATTATGTAATTGATATAATTGTCTCATTTTTTGAGTTTTTGCCCTAGAATTTCCAAATTGATGAATTAAATCACAAATGTGTTTTAAAACTATTTTTGCTATTTCTAAACCATTTTTAATACATAAATGTATAATATGACATGCACATTTAAAATGAAAAACTGTTCCATCTAAAATTGTTTTTAAAATGTGTTTTAAATTATTAACCGCACTAGTATTATCTGAACATTATTAAAAGATATACAAAAAATTCTTTCACTAATTCCAAATTGATGAATAACATTTGTAACTACTCTAACCATGTGAGTACCGAAATATGGGTAATCCCAACGTTAAAAAGTTAATATTCTTTTTTCTAAATTCCGTGAATTATTAACCCAAAGACAAGTTACTACAATTAAATGTTCTGTTTTAAATTCATTTCTCCAAGTATCTGAAGTTAATGAAAATTTACAATGGCTAGTCATAAATTATACAATTATACAATCTTTTAATTTTGATATTGATCTATTGATTTTCTTCTACCAGATTTTTTATTATTTCTTTTATAACCCGATTGTAAATATTTTTTAATATATTTTTCAAAAATGGGACGACAACTATACTAAGTGGTAATTCTTTTCTTGTCATCCATTCTATTTGATCAATTTTTTCTTTTTTCGTATTATATTTCAATGTACCCGTGACATTTCCCCTGATGGCTATTTGTGTTTGTCTAATTTGACATAATTTATCTGGATGATCTCTAACTAAATGTTTCTTAAGTGTGCCTACCCCAACCCTTCAAAAATTTATATTTTTTGTGACAAATTTTAAAAGTTGTCTTTTTTTCATCAATTTTTTTAACAAAAAAATCTCATACATTAATATTATCTTTTCTAGTGCGTGTTGTGTTAGATTGTATAATACTAGGTTGATTTTCTTGTAAAAAATTTTTAATATCTATGTGTTTGGGAATTTCTTCTAAAAAAAATGAAAATGGGGGGAGAGAAGATTATTGGGAAGCTTGTAAAGAATATGTTCTGAACATTTTTTTAAAAAAATTAAGATTAATTTTTGAAAAAAAATTAATGCAAATAAATTAATTATACAAAAAAGTAAACTCGCAAAAAAATTATATGTACTGACTTGATGGAGATCACAGTTCTTTTTTGCCAAATCTTGAATTTAAGTTCCTAATCTTGAAATCTTGCCAATTCTTGATAAATGTTATAGGCGGTGGAAATAGTAGAGTTGAGATATGAAAATTGTGGAAATGGTAGAAATGGAATAGTGAAATTGGTAGAGTTGAGAGATGGAAATAGTAGAAATGTGTTGAATGTGATTAGTGGGAGATGGAAATCTATTGAATTGTGGAAATGGTGGAAATTGAAATTGAGTTTGAGAGAGTGTAGTAGTGTTGAGAGATTAAGAATGCGAGAGAAAATATGAAATTTTGTTGTGGGGATTTTGAAAATGCGGTGCAACCTATTTATAGGAAAATTTTTTAACCTCATGGACCAAAATACCCTACAAACTAACTGTTTTATTGCTATTGGGAGGGTTAAAAATATGAAAAAAATTAAAAAAAAGAATTAAACGTTGGAACCGGCTGGGCCGAGCCTGTTCATAGTCGTTGGAATCGGTCGGGTTGGGCCAGTTCCAACTAGACATTGGAACTGTCAGGCTAGTTTCGGGCCCGGGCTGATTCTATGCCAGTTCAAGGCCCAGGTTGAACCAGTTCCTAGTTCCAAAAACCATGGAACTAGATTGGCTCGCTACAGCAGTCAGGTTGGTCCGTTCCAGGTTACTGTTCACCCAGTTTGGCCTCGAGCCGGTCATTTTTGAGCCAGTTGGGCCAATTTTTGGGCTAAAACTGGCCCGATTACATCTGTATATAGCAGGACCAAAGGGTGTATTAGAAGAAAATGAGCAGGGGCACCAACAAGGCTATTACCAAAAGCCTATGTCTAACTGTTCGGTAAGTGCAGGAGGGGTATGGTAATGCATCGAATAGATAAATAAAAATCAAAAGGTGGTGATCGGTAGGTGCAAGCTACCGAGAGAGTGTTTTTATCATACCAAGAAGGACTCTTCATTGTAAGTAGAGGAGCCGACAAGTACAATCAAGAGTAGTGGTCGATATCTAGAAAGCTTCACAATAAATATACCAATGTGTATGATGATTACCGATACATAAGTTTCACTTATCCACCAATAGGAAAGTAAATTGAGTAGATTGTACCAAGTGGTGTTTACCGAAGGGTAACACACCGAGAGACTAATGGAAAAGTGTACCAATAGGTAGTGGACAATTATCGACTACTGATTGGAAAACGATAAATTGGAAGAGAAAACAATCCATCAAATTTGAGACCTGACCGAATAAGTTCATTCCTCATAGAAAAATCAATTTTTTATTAAGTACTAAATACAAATCAAAGTCTACCGCACAATAACATTTTAATAACCAATCAATTAAAATTAAAAGTCTATTGATCAAGTGCCTAAAAGATTTCTGGACAACCCAAAGAGCATAATTTCATATTTATATCAAATTAATTATTTCTCCCACACTTTCACAAAATATAAAAATTTTCAAATAACCCATTTAGAGTTAACTTTATAGATCTGGACTTGTCTGGTGTTATATAGCTTCATATAAATTTTCTTTTCAAGTTCACCATGTAAGAAAACTGTCTTAACATCAAGCTGTTCTAACTCCAAGTCATACCTGGCAACTAAAGTAAGCAAAACATGAATAGAGCTATGTTTAACAACAGGTGAAAATATATCATTAAAATAAACACCATGTATCAGACTTTTGTCCTTTGCAATAAATGTACTTTGTATCTTCAACTTCAACCCTTAGAATGCCTTCTTTTTTCTTGAAGACCTATTTTCAACCCACAATTTTCTTATTCAAAAGTGGCTTCACAAGAATCCAAGTTTCATGTCAATAAAAGGACTCAATTTCCTTATTCATTGCAATTAACCACTTAGCAGAATCACCACAAGAAATGGTTTTTGAATAAATAAAAAACTTGCCTACCTTATCAGTTTCTTTTATAACTGACAAAGCATATATAACTAAATTTGCATATCTTTGTGGTAGTCAAATTTCCTTTCTGAGTCTATCTCTAGCAATGGAATATTGCTCCTCCTCTGAAGTATCTCCATTAGTAGATTCTGGTGGTTCTACCCATACTGGCTGAATTGGAGAGTCCAACTAAGGAAGACGAGAACTACTAATCTCAAACTTCACCTGCTTTTGCATATATCATCTATACTATAAGAACTAGAGGATTCTTTCTTAGAAGATAACAAGATGATTTATCAAAAGCAACATCCCAACTAATTACAAATTTTGGGGACTTGGGAGGATCAGAACATAACAATCGGTATCCTTTTACCCCCCAAGAAAAATGCTCTTTTTAATGTGAGACTCTAATTTACCATCATTAACACTAAAAAATTCTTAAATCAGAGTAATCTATAGGAGTACCTAACCAAACTTCCTTAAGAGTTTTAAAATTAAGTGCTACAAATGGAGTATAGTTGACAATATAACAAGACATAAATTATCTCAAATCCATGATGTACTACATGTCTCAATGTTAAAGAAATATTTATTGGATCCTTTGCATATTTTAGAGACTCCACCGGTTAAACTGAGGGAAGACTTGAGCTTCGAAGTTTGACCCATAGTAATTCTTGATTATTAAATTAATAGGTTGCAGAACAACAAATCCCAATTGTTAAGATCCAATGAAAAAAAATCGGGTTGAAAAAAAGACTTCAGAGCCTGAAGATGCTATGTAGAAACAATACCCCTATTTATTTTGATGAAGGATTTTTTGTTTAAATTTTGTGGACAAAATTTATTTTTAGGGGGTTAAGAATTGTAATACCGAAGATTCGGAGTTTGAATTTTTAATTTGTACTTTCATGTAATTCTGAAAAGATTTGGAACATCTATTAGCTTTGATACATTAAAAGAAACATTATGAATCCTCCTTGGAGTTTTATATATTTTTCTTTAGAATTTGATCGCATGTAAGGAAGTGATGGAAGTGTGTGATACCACTAAATGTATAGGTTATTGGTAATTTTGATTTTTCTAAGGTTTAAAATTGTCAAGTCAACTTATTTTCTCGTTAAGTCGACCTATGTTTATGAAATATGTGGGACGAGTCAACTTGTGTAGTGTCTAGGTCAACTTATGGACTTTATGCCATGGTTCAAGTTGACTTGTACAGCTGATAAGTCGACTTAAATAAATTTATAATAACAATATAATACAAACACATATAATCTTGATTAGATATATATAAATGAAGGAAAATAAAAAATTTAGTAACATAAATCATGAGACTATATAGAATATAAATTATGAACATTCGTATTAATATTGAATAAGTTGAAAGTTATGAAAAAAAAATCACTATCAAGTATTTCATTAGAAATCAAAGAATCAAGTCAGCAATAAAAATAAACTTGGGAGAGACTAACCGAATAAATTCATCTTCCATATTGTTATGATATGTTCAACATAATATGTTTAAATTAACATTAAAAATGTTCATTAAATAATTTGAAGTTTTGAAATTACAAACCTTAATTGCTCTAACTCTCTCCCCACTCCAAGACTTGTCTTTTTTCTGAAATGTGCGCGTGAAAGTATCTATGAATGAAAACTCGGTCCCCGTTTCCTTGGCCTAAAATAAAAAAACACTGTTAGAAATAATGAAATAGTTTAAATTAGATTAAAAAATTAGTGTTTGTATAAAATTACCAATCTATTTCTATATTCACCGATATTGATCGAGCCTCCCGCATACGTCGCAGACGATTCCCTTGAATTATAAGCTCGGTTTTTTTTATTTTACTCACTCCTTCGTTTGCTCTCTTCCGATTCCCAAAAATTCACAATCATACCCCAATTTTGCTCGGTGATGCTGTTTGGCTTTTTTCTGTGTCTCTTCGCATGATTTAGAATGTGTCGGATGTGATCGCCACATTTTTTCTTGAAAATCCTTCTTACTTCCAACTCTTCAGTCTCGTCCCAAGTAAATACTCACTGCAATGGAAAAAACCAATTGATTATAAAGCTATTAACTTAATTTCATATATAAATAGATTGAGTTAATTTCCCTTGAACTCGCTCCATCATAGCTCTTTTGTTTCTTCCGAAGTGCTTGTGTAAGTCATCGAAACCCCGCCCCAATGGTTATTCACTATTCTATTAAACTCGTGAATAATATATATAGAATTTGTAAATCTATCATAAATTTTCAAACAAACAATGTTAAATAAACAAGATAGTTAAAAGAATAATTTGTCTTATAAATAAATAATACATCTGAAATTTTAAAATTAAGTACTTACGAATCTCCATAAAGGCCTATCAACTCACGATTGTCTTCCCTATCTGCATATGAGTGTTCCACCGAAGGGACTGGCGAAGGTATATTACTAGCCATTTGTTGAGAATGCGAAAGGCATGCAACAGAAGGGGGAGGCGAAGGTACATTGCCAACAAGGGAATGAGATTGCGAAGGTGCTGAAACGGACTGCGATGGTGAAGAGCATGATCTTCCATTAGAATTTTATCCGTCAAAACTGTCAACCATAATATATTATTAGCAAAAGTAAAAAAAATAAAAATTACAAGTTCATCAGATGTATAATGAAGAACATGAATAAACTTACCATATTTAATTTGACAAATTAAATGCGATGAAACAAGGCACCAATATGTCAAGAAATCTTCTCTAATGACCTATAGAAGAAAAGATAGTACATTAACAAATTAAATATATAAATTTAAGAATGAAACAGTAAATTGATAACAAATTGAGTAACGAAATTTACAAATTAAAACTAAACTAGCTTACACACTAAAAAAAAAAATAGATTATCATATATCAAGATAAATATCCGATTTTTATTATATTAAGAGAACAAAACTTACTGGTCATCAAAAATTAAAATCCTCATTGTTATTCTCATCCTCATCATGTGTCTCAAAATTAGACTCTTCAACATCATTATCATCAACATCCTCATCCTCATCATCATCATTTGTCTTAAAATTGGATTTTTTATCGTATTCTTCATAAATTTCACTTGCATCCACATCTATCACTACTCCACTGGGATCTCGTAACGTTGGAATATTATATTCGCCGGTCTGAAATGTATTGACAGCTTCCTCTTGTTGATATGCTATGTCTTCCCAATATTCCTCAATTTTTTTTCCATACTTTCATTTTACAAACAGTCCACCAATCAATTTTATCACATTTTAAACTAGGATATGAAACATAAAATACTTGAATCATTTGTTGTGCCAACACAAATGGTTTATATCTCTTATACAATTTCTTATGATTTATTTCAACCAAATTATACTATGGATACACCTTCATCCCTTTGACGGGGTCAAACCAGTGACATATAAATAAAACAACCTATAATTCTAGACCAGGGTACTATACCTCTACGATTTCATCCAGCAAACCATAAAAATCATTTTGACCTCCACCATCATTGGATGACTGAACACAAACCCCACTATTCATTGTCATTTTCCCCATTCCATATTCTTCAGTATGAAAATTATACCCGTTTATGAAATATGCTGGCCAAGTTTATACCATTGATTTTGGACCCCATGACAGATAGATTAACAATTCTTGCTTAACTTGAACTTGATTATCATGGACCTAAAGTCAAATAAATATGTTAATATGTTTTAAAGTAAATATTTAAATAATTTATAGTCTACTTATATATTTTTTGAACTATGGTGCAAATTCTTCATTATAGAAACGATCAAACTCATGTGTCGAAAGTTCAGAATATACGTTTTGAAAAATCCTACCATCAAAGAAAATAAATTTTAACACAAATAATTTACGACATAAGAAATACATAAAATAGAAAATATATACTAACTTGAAATATGACGTCACTTCTGGACAGTTCAGTAAAATTTTTGTGTGGGTTGCCCGCCATTCTTGACCAATTAAGTATCTATACTTACATGGTCCACTTGGTCAACCAAGGTAATTAAAAATTGAGAATGACTTCAAATTGGGATCAACAGGATCCTCATCATTTCTTCCCGCTCTCCGCCTCTTGCACTGAATGTGAGGCTCAAAATAATATGATTCAAATGTTGTTACTTCCTCCATAATGTATGCACTGACAATAGAGGCTTCAACATGTACCTTATTGTTCACTTTCTTTTTGAAATGATATAGGAATCTAATTGTAATAAAACAAAATGTATTAGAAAATTATATATAATGAAATTAGTAATTTTATATGCATGGTTAATGAAATATAAAAGATCAAAAACTCACTTTTCAAATGGATACATCCATCGAAATTGGACAGGACCTCCAACTTTCGCCCCATATGGCAAGTGAACCAAAAGATATTCCATGGAATCAAAAAATGATGGTGGAAATATTCTTTTTAAATTACATAAAATGATCAGAATCTCTCTCTCTAACATCTCCATGTGTGAATGTCTCAACACTGTCGAGCAAATATCATGAAGGAAAATACTTAACTCCATAACGGTACCCCATACAAAATTTGGTAAGAGTTCCTTAAAAGCAATAGGAATTAGCTTTTCCATAAATATTTGACAATCATGACTTTTCAAACCAATCAACTTACATTCCTTCAAATCGACACATCTTCCAAGATTTGAGACATAACCATCAGGAAGCCTCAAGATTTCAACCATTCATAAACAATTTATCTCTGATCCTTATTTAATGTATAAACTGCCTTCGGTTTTAGTCCCTTGCTACTTTCATCGACATCAAGAGTGGGTCATTTACAAAGGAGTCACATATCTTTTCTTGCATTCAAGTTGTCTTTTGTTTTCCCAGTGATATTCATCACTGTATTTATCAGATTATTAAAAACATTCTTCTCAATATGTATTACATCAAGATTATGATGAACCAAATGACTCTTCCAATATGGTAAATCCCAAAATATACTCCGTTTAGTCCATTTATGCGAATGACCATAGCCATATGTTATACCATGTGGCTCTTCAATAACAGATGGAAAGTTAAGGACTCTATGCCAAATTTATTTACCGGTTAATCTCAATAGAGGAGGTGTTCCTTCAATTTTATTCTTAGTGAATTCTTCTTTATTCCTTTTGAATTTATGTGTTAACGGTAAAAATTATCTATGACAATCAAAATAACTTGCTTTCTTGCCATGTTTCAATCTGAATGACTTTGATCTCTCCATACATATTGGACATCCTAAAATCTCAGTGGTACTCCATCCCGATAACATACCATAAGCCGAAAAGTCATTTATGGTCCAAAGAAGAGCAGCCTTCATTACAAACATCTTATTAGTATGAATATCATATGTAGAAATATCTTCATCCCATAGTTGTTTTAACTTCACAATCAATGGTTGCATGTAAACATCTATTAACTTTTTCGGATTTTGCGGGCCAGGCACAACCAATTTTAAAAACATATACAATGTCTTCATGCACATACCGGGTGGAAGATTATACGAAGTTAAGATAACTGGCCAACAAGAATAAGTTCTTCCTGATTTGCCAAATGGAACAAACCCATCAGCACAGAGACCTAACCTAATATTTCGGGTCTCTCTCGCAAACTCAGGATATGTTCTATCAAAATATTTCCACGCCTTTGCATCTGAAGGATAATACATTAACCCCTCTTCTGTTTCATGATTTGCATGCCAGGTCATGTGTTCAACAGTGGTCTCCGATGCATAAAGCATTTGTAACCTAGGAGTTAGGCAAATAAAACATTTGTTTGTATGATTTACATCGTTGCTTATGACCCGACCTCCTAATGCTCTTGTATCTACATTGATTACAGAATTTACAAAAATCTGCATCTTTATCATCTCCCCAATATAGCATATAAACATCTCTGTAAACATCAATTCTTTCTACCGGAAGACCTAATTCTTTCACCAGCTTTTTCATACTATAGAAATTATTAGGCATAATGTGATCACGCGGCAATACTTCTCCAATAACTTGAACAAAATCATTAAAACAATCCTTAGACACATTATACTCTACCTTGACATTCAACAATCTTGCGGTTAGAGATAGCTTAGTGTAGCTATCACAACCAACCCACAAAGGTTCATCTGTAGCTCTTAACACTTCCTAAAATTGGAAAGATTATTCATTATTCACATTTTCATCAACACCTGAAACTTCTACCTCCTCTAATGGTGATACATAACTAGTATACCCCTACTCAAATGTTGGAGTAAAGCTAGAACTTGCAGCACTTGGTTCGGGAACAAAATTTGGACCCACTGCATCAATTATCGTCCTCTGATATGGATTCAATTGATCGTAATAACTCTGATCCCAACTAACTGAGAATTCTCTGTTTCGTCCATACTCCTCGTAAGAAATGAACGGTTCATCATGACATGTCCAATTATAATAATTCAGGGTAAAACCAAATTTATAAAGATGTTCCCTAACTTTATCATACTACAAAAATTTACCATTACGACACCTTCTAGATGGACTCCTTAACTTATTCCCATCCATAAAATCAACATGGCTACAAGCAAAATCTAAAAATTATTCCAACCCAAAAATAAACTCATTAGTTAAACCCCGATGATCAGATAAGTTCTTTTTATACATCCAACTTCTTTCGTTCTGCATTTTCTCTATGTCCAAATTTAAAATTTTTAAAATATTAATAAAAACTACTAAAAAAACTACTAAATCATCAATAATAATAACATCATTAATCCCAACTAAGTTGATATAACAATAAATAATAACATTAATTGCATAAAAATTTAACATTAATTTCATGGTATAAATTAAATATTATAAAAGTAACGTTAATTTCACAAAACTCAACATCATCAATAATACTAAATTAATTTCACAAAAATTTAATATAATAATAAATAATATTATAAAATTAATTAATATCAAACAAATTAACTAATTTATTACAATAATATTAAATATTATCATATAATCAAATAAAGTATAAAATATTGAATATTTAACAACATTGATTATTTAACTAATCGAAATAAGATTTACTATAAATTGCTGATGATTGTTAACATAATGTTTCACCTAATCAATTATCAACACTTTTGATTCCAATTTTATATAAAAAATCAAAATTAACAAATTTAGTAACATCATTAAATCAACTACTAAATATAATAAAAAGAAACTAATATAAAAATAAAAATAATACAAACATACAAATTAACATAATTGTATTTTTCAATCATTACAGTACAAATTAAAACATTCCTCACCACCAAATAATAATTCACCGATGGGCTCAGATATCAACAGCAACAACAGCTTCCAATCCAAATATTCGAGAATCGCAAACCTTGACACATAAAAAAAACTATAAATAACTAATATATTATTAAAACAATATTATAAAAACATTTTTTTAAATAACATTTGTCAAAAAATTTAAAAACAAAAATTATTCATAGTGGCAATGACGGGCCAGGTCAGGCCCAGACCAATGTGCCTGGCCGGGTTGGGCCATGCAAGGGTCTAGCCCCATGGGCCACGCGTGAAAAGGCAGGGGCCAGCAGCACCTGCGTGTGCCTGGGCCGCGCAGGGCCCAGCAGCTGGGCTGGGCAGGGGCCTGTTGCCCCTTCGCTAGGTGGGGCCGCGCAGGGGCCTGCCGCCCCTTTGCGAGGCCCCAGCGGCCCCTTCACGCGGCTAGGCTGTGCAGGGGCTACAGTGGGCCCATGAAGGGCAGATCCGGTGGCCAGCCATTAGATCTGCCATCTACTGCCCAGATCCGGCCGTGAGAGAGAGAGAGAGAGAGATTACCTATCACCATCCCAGATCCGACATCCTTTTCGCCATCCCTTCACAAAACCACCTTCGCGACTATTTGAAAATGAACAAAGCGAGAGAGAGAGAGAGAGGGAGGGAGAGAGAGAGAGAGAGAATGAAGAAATAAATTGGCTAAGTGAAGGAATATATTGAAATTAGGGACAATGATGAGAGCATACATCAACTACAGTGTTGAAGCATTCTGAATCGATGGCTACTGACCAAAAGGGGTCGACCATTCATTACCAGCCAATGATAAGAGCATTTCTATGCTGGGGATACCTAAAATGGGGGTACCTATGGATGCTCCTCCACCTAACTCCGAGGCGACGCCACCGAGGAAAATGGTGATTACTTCTATTGTGGTAGAAGAATTGTCAGGCTATCACGCACTATTCTGTTGTAGCCTCCACATAAAGGGAAGCGTAAAGTTTCTAATGGGACTATCATTCCTCCTTTTGTCCCCATTTGGTCCTTCCATGGCAGGAAGGCATCGAAGGTGAGAGAGATGGTTGCTATTAGTGTAGGAGACAAGCAGTATAGTTACGTGGACCAAGCCGAGGTAGAGAGGATAGTTGATTAGCTTGATTTCCATCGTTATAACCTAAAGTTACACAAAATGTCCCCAGAGCAAGTTGGTGGAGCCCTTAAGTCTCTTGGTTTGATGGTAATATTATTCTCAGTGCCCATTTCATTTTGCTTCTTCTTTATCTTCGGTTAATCCAATTCCTTTTTTGTAGACAATGGCATTGGCGGAATTCAAAGAGCAGAGGAGGAAACAGACGATAGGGCACTTAGAGAAGGCCAATCGATTTGGCAGTCAAGTTTCGGCATTGCAGGATGCTCTTAATTAGAAGGGAGGGACTACAGGAGCAAAGGAGGTGCTTAGGGTCTTGCTTGCTGAGAAGGAGGAAGAGGTGAAAAGTCTACAATTGGACTTGGCCTTGTGCCAAAAAAATTTTAAGAAACTAGAGGCTGAAGCGAAGGTCTGTGAGACATGCCTACAGACTGTTGAGATACTGGTTCAGTTATGTGAAGAGTCTCTTCAAGCGCCAGAATAGAAAGTCACTAGTCCGAGAAGTCTTTGACTAGGAGTGCTGTTGCCTTTAGGGATTCCTAACATAAGCTAACCGATAGGTTAAAGTGCACTAAAGAGATAATCTGTCGGTTTGGTTTGTAGGGTGCCCTCTAACGAAGGAGCCATCAGTCAAAAGGTGATGGACCAAGGCCTGGTCCTTGCGAGCCTGGTTGGCATTCCTATTGAACTTATTGCAATTGTAGTGGAGGCTTCTCCGCAGGAGATTCCAACACTTCCCCCCTTCCCCCTAATTTCGTATACTTTTTGTACTGTTGTCCTCCAAAATTTTGTACTGTAGTGGATTTCAATGAAAGATCTCCTCATATTTTTATATCTGTTGAATGCTGTCATCAGGGGATATTTCCTTCTTCGTTCAAATGGTGAAAGTATATTCATCGACTACGGTTCATCGTTCTATGTTGCTTGGAGAAATATTGGCCTGTCTAGGGGCACCTTGTTTTTATTGAAAGGCTGGCATTAGGCTTGAATGCATAAACCAATAAAGAATTATGTCTCTCAAAACGATTTCACTCGCTAAGGTGGGATAGAGATGCCCTTTGGGTATGTCCTTTGTTAATGAGGCTTGTCGCTTGTTAGGGAACTGAGTGATAGGATGGGCGGTGCTTGCCTGTTCGATGAGCTACATCCCTTATTTTGTTGAGCAGGAAGAAACCGGTCAGAGGGGCCTTATCTATCCGTTCGGGGAGTTACGTCCCATGTTGATGACACGCCCTGTTTAATAGGGAACAAATGATAGAAATGGGTCATGTCCACTAGTTTGGGGAGTTATATCCCACATTGACAACATGCTTCATTCCATAAGAAACAGACAATAGAAATAAGTCGTGTTCACCCATTCGGGGAGTTACATCCCATGTTGATAACACGCTTTGTTTGGTGGAAAACAAATAATAAGAATGGACCATGTCCACCCATTGGGGAGTTACATCCCATATTAACAACACATTTCGTTCGGTAGGAAACAGACGATAGGAATGGGTCATGTCCACCCGTTCGGAGAGTTACATTAAATATTGATGATACACTCGTTTAGGGTAGGAAACAGACGATAAGAATGGGTTGTATCTACCCATTCGGGGAGTTGCATACTGTATTAATGACACACTTCGTTCAATAAGAAACAGACGATGAGAATGGGCCATGTCCACCCATTCGAGGAGTTACATTCTATATTGATGACACGCTTCGCTCAGTAGGAAACAAGCAATAGGAATGGATCGTGTCCATCTATTTGGGGAGTTACATCCCGCATTGATGACACACTTCATTCAGTAAGAAACAGACGATAGGCTCGTGTCCATCCGTTCAAGAAATTGCATCCCATATTGACGACATACTTCATTTGGTTGAAAATAGACGATATGAATGGGTCGTGTCTATCCGTTTGGGGAGTTATATCTCATGTTTATAACACGTTTCATTCGATAGGAAATTAATGATAGGAATGGACCATGTCCACCCGTTCGGGGAGTCATATTCTTCATTGATGACATGCTTCGCTTGGTAAGAAATAGACAATGGGAACAGGCCGTGTCCATCCGTTCAGAGAGTTATATCATATGTTGATGACAAGTTTCATTCGATAGGAAATGGATGATAGGAATGCAACGGTAAGGGTTATATGATAGAATGCAAAATGATAAGGCATCATGCCTTCTAATCATCAGATAAAAAAATACTATAGTAATGATATGGAAACTTAGAGGAAGACAAACGAAACGTACCTTGACGGTCATTTAGAGAGATGCCAAGAGCTCCGAATCGCATGTCGTTGTTCCAATCCCGAGCGAGGTTCTGAACTTGACTTTCATATGTTTCATGCTAGGCAGGGCTTCTAGGGTGTTTAAGCCTAGCTGCCCAAGATAGAATTGTAGAACAAAGGGAGATTAACTATATTGAATATCATGGTAGCTGTCTTATGGCTTGGCAGTGTGCCTAAAGTGACTAGAAGCGAAACAATGCTCTTAGGATATATCCATTCGCCAAAAAATCTTTTGACCAGACCTGCATGGGGTTGAAGGTGTGTGGGGTTAAAACCCATCCATTTAAAAGCATTCCAGTATAGAAGGTTGCATCCGGCTCCTTAGTCAATGAAGATCCTTCTAACTTCATGCTAGCAGATTTTTGCAGTGACAACAAGGGGATCATAGCGATTATGGTCCACCCCGACTAAGTCCTCATTGGTGAAGCCGATGATCAGTCGTTTGCCCTTGGATTGTTCATTGGCATGAGTTGTCAATATCTCTTACGGAGCGGGGAGAGGCATTTTGGGTGAGTAGAAGATAGGCACAATCAGGCGTTCAGTTTAGCCCTTAAGTGAATAGCCTTGAGGACCTGAGGCATCAAATGGAGGATGAGACTAATAAGGCGCATGCTTATTGTGGATTTGGAGGATCACTCTATCTTGTCGGTTAGTCGGTGCCTAAGTAACTGGTCGATTGTTTGGTCCATTTGGTCATGGCAGAACGTGCCGATCGGGAATGAGTATATTCCTCATCTCCATGCTAATTAATCTTTGTAATCTTCCGCTTCAAACTAAGAATTCTAGTTCGTCCTTGAGTTTTCTGCAGTCATTGGTCATGTGAGCATAATCGCGACGTAAATGACAATACTTGGTCCTGTCCTTTTTGGGGTCATCCTCCATAGGCTGGGGAGGCCACTGGACATACAGTTTGTCCTTGATCTGGAGTAAAACCTAACTAGGTGCCTCATTTAGAGGGGTGTAGATATTGAACCTTCGAGGGGATGAAGGACCCAATCAATTCATTTTTGGAGAATGTTGTAGGCGCGATTGGCTACGTTCTCTTCGAGACAATTGGTTTCTAAGTTGGTCAAAAGCTTCGGTGTATTCAGCTATGATATACTTCTTGGTATGAGCGTAGAACTCTTAAATGACAAAAGGAGGGTTCTTTGTAATCGAGGTTTTCATGCCCGAAGGGCGTAATCTAGTGAACAGCACAGCCAACTTAATAGAAAGGTCTAAAGTCTTGAAATTTTCCAAGAAATCCCTCAGGGGCTCATCGTCCCTTTGCTGCAATGACAGTAGAGAAGTGGACTTTCTTTTGGCTCCTCGGCTGATCACAAAATAAGTTTCATAATACTACCGAAGCTAAAAGAAACTCTTAATACTAAGCAATGGGAATGAATTAAACCAAGTCAGTGCATTACTCTTGAGGGTAGTAGAGAAGTGTTTGCACATATCGGCATCTATCATATCCTTCGAGATCATAACCGTCACAAGTGGGCTGTGTAATCACAGGCTTTGGTTATGCCATCGTATCTTTTCATAGGAGGCAGAAGCATATCACAAGGTATTAGTTCCGACACGACTTTCGGATCGAAGGGTGACACATCAGTGGGATAAATAGGGGTTTGGTCCCCTCATGTGTTGGCTCGTTTGAGCTTATCAACCATAAGTTGCTCAACCTATTTCCTCAAGTTCTCCAGATCGTGATGAAAGGTCGCTAAGGGTTATAGTTCAATGGAGGCACCCGCCATGGGAGGCGTGCATGTCCAAATCCTCCCAAAGAGGATTGTCCCTCTAGTCTGATAGCATGACTGAATCCCTCTAACTGTTTGCTCATACTCTGTATTTTGAAATCTAGTCTCTCCAATTAAGGACGATTAGCCTATTCTAGAGATACTGGTGTGGAAGGTATGACTAGAGGTTCTTGGGATGCAGGTTGTAGAACCTCCACTAGGTGAGGAGTTTGAGAATGAGTGACACGATTGCCGGCAGATTAAGCGGGCGCCACTAGGAGAGCGGTGTCAGTTGGGGTAGTAGTATGTCCATCTACAATGGATGCAACCTTCAAGGCGATTCTAATTCTCCTCTTTGGAGGCATGGTCGTTTGGTAACTCAAGAAGTTTGCCAAAATTGTTCTAATTTATTTCCCACAAACGGTGTCAATCTGTTAGAGATGTGTTTCCATTCCATAGATACCGCCTTCTTTTGACTCGAACGGCTGCTTCCAGAGATAGATAGATGCCTACAAAGAACCACCAAAAGATGCTTTGACGAGGGAGGCTCCAACACTAAAATCAGAAAGAGTGGTTTTCAATAAGAATAAACAGATTGAGAGCAAGAGAGAGAGAGAGAGAGAGAGCTCCCAGTGACTTGTGTATCTGCCCAAGAGAGCATACCTGCATTTAGGTGTTCTAAAAGCTTATATACGAGGGCATCGCAAGAGCCATGTGCATTCTGAATGTTACAACCTTAGTTTCCTTATCTGGGGGTCGAAAAATCTCGAAATCTTATAGTCAAATATTTCAAATGATTCGTGATATTTATCATTTATGAAGTTTGATAATACATGGAGATTTTTCCCTTATCGATTAGATTTCAAAAGTTTTCTTCCTTATCCGGGAAGTATGCATAGAACTTCTTACCGATGGGAGTTAGGTTCGGTCTCCTACCGATGTGGAGAAGCGAGGTTGCCCTTAGGAACCTTGGAGGCAACTGATACTTACAGATTGGTGGGCTGATTGTCGATAGTAATTATTTGATGTGCCGGGTTGTGTCTATCTTTTAAGGAGATTGATACTTGTTTGTTGACACATCTAGGCATCATAACTCTCTCAGGATCATGGGCCTTAGGATAATAAACACCTTTTGCATTAGACCTTTTAATCATATCCAATTATAACGGAAATTGGCATTTGGACGTCCTTTTTAGAGATTTAATGCACAATATTAAGCCATGCTTGAATGGGTCTCAAAATTCCACCAAAATTACTAATTTGAATTTCAGATTTTTGTTACCAAAAAGCAGGAATAGTAACAATTTAATCACAATCTTTGGGTGCCTTGTAATGTACAAGTACGAATCCACTAATTATATACCCTATGTAATGCTTGGCATGGATTTGATTCACTATCTTGGTGTTTATCCAAAAAATCTTTAGTTCAAATATTCAAAAACAATGTTAGCCCTTTTTCTTGCATAATAGTCTAAAACATCAGAATGCCAGTTTTTGTTGGATGAAACAAGGAGGGTAAAATAGGTATATTAATATGACCCCCCCAAAAAAAAAACCTACCCAATAATCACTCACAACTCCATTTTTCTAATTTTTTTCCCTTAATATCTTTTTCAAAATTATTTTTTTTTTATCTTCTATCATTGTTTTATCAATTTTTTTTTAATTTTTTAACCCGTTAATAATTAAAGCCAAAGTAGGTGAAAAATTCACATATCATTAAGTCATTTCAGCGAGAAAAGAATGGACAAAGAAATGCAAGACTCTATCGTGGGTTAGTTTTTTCAGTGAAGTATTTATCCATCCATTATTTCCGCAATTTATTGCATGGAATAGATAGTTGCAGTACATTGGCCACGCATGATATATATTAATATCTCTCAAATAAAATTTACTAGTCTCAACGTATTTCAATACAATTTAATCTTAACAATTGAGATCAATTATTTGAGAGATAAATATGAAGATATTTTAGCATACTTGAACCGGAAAAGTTGGGAAGGAAAAAGAAATATGAAAAGCATATTTTCAGGTTAATAGAAGGCACTCCCCTTAACACCTTAGCATCTAAAACTCCTGAAGTCGCCTTCAATGAGGCTATAAGGCATTGGCGTAACTTGGATGGGTGCTTGGATCAGCTTTGACAACACTCATTATGATACTCAGCCAATAATTTTCAATCTATAAGATATAGGGATTTGTGTTTATATCAGTTAGTTTTCTGTGCCTTATGTTGTGGAGTTCCACGTCTCAACATATTGCTGCCAAATCCACCCTTCCCTTTCTTATTAGATGACTTAAGGATCTGAAAGAACAAGTCAGTGTATCATTTACACTCACCCAACGTATTTCAATGCTCATTTATAATTAAAGCCAAAGTAGGCGTTGGTTAGTTTTTTCTGTGAAGTCTTTATCCATTCATTATTTTCACAATTTATTGCAAGGAATAGATAGACGCTGTACATTGGCGACGTGTAATCGATACTAATATCTTTTAAATCAAATTTTAAATTTGAATCTTGTTGCAAGAATCGGTGTTAAGCCTCCAATGTATTTCATTGCTCATTAATAATTAAAACCAAAGTAGGTGTCGGTTAGCTTTTTCTGTGAAGTCTTTACCCATTCAATGGTGTCAGCTTGAGCGTTAGACCGAATACAGTTTTGATGGTTTACATTATCTAAGAGTGCAAAGCACCACCGCATAGTGGTGGGGACGAGGAGCGGCCATAAATTCACTAACCATATGCACAGCATATGCAATACTACGTTCACTAACTCTGAGATATACCAAACTCCCAACTAGATGGCGATAGTGGGTTGCATCATCAATAGGATTGCCACTCGAAGGAGATTGGCGACATTAGCCTGAAATGGCTTTGGTGCAGTCTTACTATCGATCAATGAGGCAGAAGCAAGAAAATCATAAATATATCTTGCCTTCCAAGAGAAGAAATCCTCTAGAATAAAACAAACCTCAAGACCCAAGAAATAACTAAGACGACCCGAGTCCTTCCTCTCAAATTAGTGGCTGAAGAAATCCTTAAGAGAGTGTATGCCCACAACTTTATCACTAGTAAAAATCATGATTACATAAAGAATTCATAAGATTTAATACCCCATATTTAGAAATAAACCTTTTGGCCACAAGTTCAGCTTGTTATATACATATCAGATGCCCACTTATATTTCTACATTCGATATTTATAACCTCTTGATTTTTTTTCCTTTTACAAAATAATAATAATGATAATAATAATATGTTTTTGAAACTTGGAATTAAAAAAAAAAAAAAAATCAAGCTGGGAGAATTTCTTTTAAATTAGATCTGACAATACTCGAATAGAATTAATTCGACTATAACTCTAGATATCAGTTAATGTTAGAAATATGTGACTCAATCACGTAGCGAAAATACATAAAATAATATTTTCAGAATCACAAAATTAGGGTTTTGGATTTTCCTCAGTGAGTAGTATCGAATACTTCGGGAACCGCAAATCTTTCGTCTCGATCTCTCTCGTAGTTGGGTGATAAACACGAGTACCGAATTATACTGCAATTCCACGATGTCTCAACTCTTAGTCCAGTGAATCAGTCATCGTAAAAATTCCCTACTTAGAATTTTTTTTAACCCTCTCAACAATGTATTTTTCTCACAAAAATATAAAAGTGTTTGAATTCTCTCTAATGGTTAATTCTAGATCCATAGGAAATTCACCTCCTGACCTAGAATAGGGTTAGGCATTCCTTATTCAATTAATTCCCACACAAGGAAGGGAATTAATTGATTACCACACATAAAGGAAAGTAACCATAAAATGGGCAGGCATTTATAGAAATCGGTGTTACCCCATTTCCATTTTAATTCCAATAAAGGAATATTACTATAGGTAAAATACCCTAACTTAGGCATTTATCAACATCTCTCACTTGCACATGAGGGCATTTTATGATCATAACAAAATCACAACTCATGTGATCTCTCCAAATTACCCTGTTAGACTTTCATATAGAGTTAGACGTCGTGTGACTAGCGAGTACACCTGCAAATAAAAGACTTTTCGATACATCTGTTAGGATGATTGAGTAGTCACTATTAGTACTAAAAGAAAACTCATTGTACCCCAGATTCAAAACTAATTACATCCATCAACCTACTTTCCTCATCGAAAGTAATCCCCAGAAATCGCTTGATTATGTATTCACTATTATGTTCAAATCTCTACACAGACGAACATAAAAGATCGGTCGGTGAATACAAAATAGTTATGTAATGTCAATTGGTCTTCTTTTTCCCAAAATCGAATCTATCAGTCTCAATTTAGCTACTTTCCTAGACCTGCCACTCAAACCTCGATTTATCTTCAGGACCATCGATAAACAGACTAAAGTAGCAGACACAGAATTACGGTCTCAAGAAATAGTCAAAAGTAGTAACGGTACAAGAGATCCCCTCCAATGGATCTTGGGTCTCACACAGTGGGGCTCGAGGATAATTTCAAGTTATAGTCTGGAGCAATATAGCTTCCACTATCCCAAATCGTCTCATCACACACGGTATGAAACACGTGTCACAATGTTGTTCTCTCATCTCTCAAAAGAGCATATGTCAGATTTCTCTAATGTTGTGCAGGTATGGGACTCAGTCCACACATAGAACTTTACCCAGAAATCTCAGAAAGAGAATCTCAGAAACAATATTACAAATCGCAGGTAATATCTGAGATCTCAAATCTAGCTACTCACAGGCAACATGGATGTGGGTACGTCCATGTCAGCCATATCGCATATGACCTCATCCTGAACACGTATCAGAGTGACTTATGTTCTAGCGGGGCTACTCTCAAAAGCTCTTACAACTAGAAACCGTCTCATCCCCGCTCACTCAGCGCTGGAGGTGGTCACTCATGTGAGAAAGTCAATCTTGTCTGCCTAATATATCTATTATTACATCCAGAGTATATATATGACAATAAAAGCAAGTGCATTAAATGAAATACACAAGTGTGACTAAATAATGCACAATGATCATATATATATATAAAAAATCAATAAGCATCAATATCGTCATCAAGTACAGACTGAGAAATGTCAAATAAGACACAAACCCAATAACTCTCTATGCCCTAAGAAGGTGTCTCTAGTGATGGGTTTGGTGAAGGGGTCAGCCAGCATAGTGTGTGTAGAAACGTATTTGACGATCACCTCACCCTCTTAATGATATCTCTCACAAAATGGTATCTGGTGTCGATCTGTTTGGTCCTACTATAAAACTTAGGGTCTCGAGTGTAAGCGATAGCGACCTGATTATCATAATAAATTATTACTAGCCTCCTACTATCTGCTACAATCTCTAAGTCATCCACTAGTCTCTGGAATCATACACTCTCCTGAATTGCAACTGAGCAAGCCACGAACTCAGCCTCCATCATAGATAGAGTAATACAGGTTTGCTTCTTACTGCTCCAAGAGATGGCCCCGACATTGAGCAAGAATGGATTTATCCAAATCGCCTCCCCAGTCGGCGTCTGGATAACCCACAAGGCGCAAATCACCTCCTCCGTAACATAAGGAGAAGGTTGCAGTTCTCTTAAGATATCGGAAAATCCTTTTCACTGCTCTCCAGTGACCCCTTCCAGAATTTGTCTGATATCTGCTCACCAAACCAACTGCATAAGATATGTGTGGTCTAGTACACAACATTGTGTGCATTAAGCTTCCAGCTGCACTGGGGTAAGATACTTTACTCATTTCCCTTACTTTTTCCTGAGTTTTAGAACACATTTCTAGACTCAGGCCTTTACCTTTGGCGATCAGAGTATCTATGGGATTACAATCACTCATCCCAAAGCGCTTGAGAATTTTTTTAATGTAAGTCTCTTGTGAAAGAGCCAACGTTTTTCTCGAGCAATCCCTTTGGATCTGAACTCTGAGAATGAACCCAGCTTTATCCATGTCTTTCATGTCGAAGCTAGATGACAACCATGCTTTAATGGTCATTAAATACAGAATGTTGTTCCCAACTAATATTATGTCATCCACATACAACGACAGGATAAGAAAAGAGTTATCAGACTGTATCAGATAGACACAATGATCCTTCTCGACCATCGTAAAATCGTAAGATATCACCTCCTTGTAAAATCTTAGGTACCACCGCCTGGATAACTGCTTTAGGCCGTATATCGACTTCCGAAACCGACAGACCTTATCCTCCAGACCTACTAGAACAAAACCAGGGGGTTATTCTATGTAGATCTCTTCATCTAGACTCCCATTAAGGAAAGCAGTCTTTATGTCTATCTGGTGTAACTCTAGATCCAAACTAGCGACAATCACCAAAAGTAAACGGATCGATATAAACTTGACTATTGGGGAGAAAGTCTCCTCGTAGTCAATGCTCTTAGTTTGCGTGTAACCCTTGGCTACAAGACAGACCTTATACCTCTCAATCGATCCGTCAGCCTTCCTCTTGATTTTGAGAACCCACTTATTCCCAATGATCTTTCTTTCCTCATATAAGTTAACTAGTTCCCAGACCTCATTGACTCTCGTTGATTCCAATTCTTCCTTTATGGCCTGTAACCATTGATCTTTTGCTAGACCCTCGAGAGCCTCTCTGAATGTCCTCGGCTCTTCATCGTTCTAGGGAGTCACAATAAGGACCTCATCCTCAATCGAGAAACGACGACGTAGTACTTGTCCCCGACTACTCCTACGAGCAAAAAGAGCCTCCACATCTTCAGATGGATCGCTCCCACTAGGACCAAGATCCGTAATAGGGTCATGAATCCCGCCACTAGGCTTATTCATCTCATAGAAGGTGCAGTCCCGATCGATTTCTTTTCTCTTAAGAAAATCATTCTCGAGAAACGTGGCATCTCGAAACTTAATCTCAGTGACAGTGTAGTTCGTATGTTCTCCTAGGAACATGTCCCTTAGAGTGTTCAGACTATCTAATAAAGATACACTTCTTTCCTCACGGACCTAATTTGTCGTACTGATGCGAGGAATCGTGAACATATGCGGTGCAACCCCATGGCCTCAAATGGCTAAGGTCAGGCTGCCTCCATGTCCAAAGCTCATATGAGGTGCTGACTACGGACTTCATCGGAACACAGTTAAAGACGTAGGCAACAATCAATAATGCATCCCCCCAATGGGAGATAGATAAATTGGCCTGTGTCATTATCGACCTCACCATCTCAAATAGAGTCATATTCTTTCTCTCGGTTACTCCATTCTGTTGAGTAGTAGCAATAATAGTCAACTGTCTCATAATATTTCTCTCGAAATAGAGCTCTTTGAACTGCTCAGACAGATACTCGCGCCCCCGATCGGTTCTGAGAGTTTTCACCCTCAAGTCTAGCTGATTTTTAACCTCGCTAATGAACCTCCTTAAACACTCTAGTGCCTCAGACTTGTGCAAGATCAAGTAGACATAACCGAAACGCGTGTAGTCATCTATGAACGTAATGAAATAATGGCTCCGTTTCAGGCTCTCACATTCACGGGTCCGTAAATGTCAAAATGAACCAACTGCAATAAAGTCCCAACTCTCATTGCTTTCCTAAATGGTTTTCTAGTGGCTTTGCCCATAATACAAAACTCACACAAGGACAACTCAATCTTGGTTAGCGGGCCCAACAAGCCACTCACAGCCAACCGGCCCATTCTTTCTTACCTTATGTGGCCAAATCTACTATGCCATATAATTACATCATCCATTACATTATCAGATGCGAAGGCAATAGGAGTAGAAGGATAAATTTCATAAAAAGAAATCAAATCCAGTACATAAAGTCATTCATGGACTAAATCGGAACATATCAAAGTACTAATAGGTCCAAACATCAGATAGATAAAAGATTCCGCCTAATTTCAGGAGCATAAAAAACATCATTAAAATAAAGGACTTGGTCACTATGCACAATAGCTTGCACGTACCAATCCCTCTAACTTCCACAAATGCTCAGTTCCCTACATACAGTCTCCTCGCATGGGGATTCAAACGGTGGAACTCCATGAATGCGCTCATGTCGGAGCCACATGGTCCGTCACTCTTGATTCTACAATCCACAAAGGATAAGAGTTAGCGAGCATCATACTAGATGACACATAAATCAAACCATGTAAAGAAGAAGGAATAACCTTTTGCTCGCCACACTCGCATGCAAAATGCCCAGTCTTGCCACACCCGTAGCATTGGACCTTGCTCTTATCGAGCTCCTTCTTTTTGTATTTCTTCCCTTTGTCTTCGATCTTGGCAGCTTGCTTTTTCTTGCCTTTGCCCTTAGCCTTCTTCTCATTCTTGCACCACTTGCGCTTTACTCCTCAGGAGCCCTTACTCAACTCTGTAATGTTAGCATGAGTAGTAGAAGAAGACCTAGCCATCTCCTGGTACTCCTCCTCAAGCTCACAATGCCTACTCACGTCCTTGAAAGTATGAATACTCTCAGTGTACATGAAATAGGTTTTAACCACATCCTAGGAGTTAGGCAAGGACTGGATTACACCCAGTACCTGAAGCTCATCAGATATCAGCTCCCCCATACTCTTTAGAGAGGCAATCATACTCGACATATGCATTAAACACTGCTTCATAGTATGATCCGGCCTCTTCTTGTAAGTGATGAACTTATATATCAGCATTCTCAGCTTAGGAGCTGACATGGTGCTATAGTGCTCTTTCAGAGTATGCCAAACCGATATCGCAGTAGGATATTGCTCGTAGACTGGGATGAGCTCATCGTGCATACTGCTTAGAAAGATTACCCTGGCCTGGCCATCCTTCTTCTTCCAGGCATGAAACAGCTCCTAATCCCATCTAGCTTGTGCCGTGGTACCCTCCTCGGGGTTCACTATCTCGTGTTGAAGAACTTCCCGAGCTCTTGTTTTTCGAAGACAAACTGAACCTTCCGATGTCAAATGTCATAGTTGTCATCGTTCAACTTGTTTCCCTTCACGAGATCTAGGATGACAATTTTTATTGCAGCCATATCTCTTAATCACACAGAAAAAGAGACATTTGTGACAATTAATGCTTAAATTCACAATTTTGTGCACCCTGCGAATCATTAAGACCCAAATGACTCGAATACAGATCCCAAGACGAGCATATGTGTCAACGGACACTATACACTACAATCCGGGATTGCGTTTCACCATTCGGACTAAAATTTGGTACACAAAAACCCACAATTAGTCACATTTATATCATAAAATCTTAAAAAAAATTGAAAAAATCCAATTCCAGAACAGCCTACGCGCCGCCGGGAGGGCCCACACGCCGCCAGCCCCCGGCGGCATGTCTCCACGCGCTCTCACATGCGGGAGGCACATGGGCACGTGCAGGACACGCATCACGTTAGGCACACGCCTGCATGCGCCCTGGGCACGTCGGTTCCGGTCCACGGGTTCGAGAAGGAAGATCCGATCCGATTCGCGAGTCGGGTCTGGATTCGGGTCGGTTCCAACCCGATCTGACCCGGGAGCTCACGTGCTTCAGTGCGCCTGGGCTCCACGTGCCCCATTCTTCTTGCACCATGCATCTTCTTACATGTGTGGTGCGCGCGCTTGCACGTCTGGGTACATCTTCTTCGCCCGAATTTCTTTGTAATCGGGTCTTTTGACCCGATATCCGAAAAACCCATTTTTCGGCATATTTTTCACCGGGTTTTTTAGAAATTCTCTAATTCAATTTATTCCAATCATTCTTGACTCAATTTTTGGAATAATTACGCCCTACACTCAGCGTATTTTGAATCCAAATTTCTGGCCCTTCGCGGCCAAATTTGAAACCTCACTTTCCGGCATCAATACTATGCAATATATATATATCAAATCAAAGAGCATGAAGTTAGGAACTCAGATCTATAATTTTCATGCGTTGATTTGCCCTAAAACTCGACAAATTTAGGGTTGAAAAGTTCAGTCACTATTCTCGGCCGAAAATTTCAACCAAAATTTTCATGACCTAAACGTATTCAGAAAATTATGAAAAAATTATTTTTGTGATTTACGTGTCTTGGGTAACACAGTGGTATAATCGGATTCACAAAATTCATCTGTGATCCAAACCCCAAATTTTATACCCTATATTTTTATACCCAATTTTAATTCTGAAAATTTATTTAAATTAAATCTAACATACTCTGACACCAATGTTAGAAATAGGTGACTCAATCACGCAATGAAAGTACATAAAATAATATTTTCGGAATCACAAATTTAGGGTTTTGGATATACCACAGTGAGCAGTATCGAATACTCTGGGAACCGCAAATCCTCTGTCTCAATCTCTCTCATAGTTGGGTGATAATCACGAGTACCGAACTATCACCGTAATTTCACGACGTCTCAACTCTTTGTCCGATGAATCAGTCGTCGTAAAAATTTCCTGCTCAGAATTTTTTCTAACTCTCTCAAAGATGTATTTTTCTCACAAAAATACAAAGGTGTTTGAATTCTCTCTAATGGTTAATTCTAGATCCATAAAAAATTCACCTCTTGACCTAGAATAGGAGTAGACCTTCCTTATTCAATTAATTCCCACACAATGAAGGGAATTAATTGATTACCACACATAAAGGAAAGTAACCATAAAATGAGGAAACATTCATAGAAATGGGTGTTACCCCATTTCTATTTTAATTCCAATAAAAAAATATTACCATAGTCCCAACTTGGACATTTACCAACAGTTAATATACACAAAAAGACAAATAATTGTCACTTCTTCATAAATATAAACCACCAAGGAGCTGGCTCTCTCTATCTCTATCTCTGTCTGTCTCAAATCAAATTGTGATACTATTTGATCTTATTACATTCATTGTTATTGGTCTTTCTCAAATCTCTACCTTTTAACTTTGGCTAAACCAGCACATGCATAACTGTCGCATCAAATGAGAAGTAAGGAGAGGTTGAGAGTTGACAATTCATATGATCAAAATTCATTTCCTTGGTGATACGAATAAGGTAGGCCATGTTGATCATCCACTCTAGTTAATTGTGCAACTACCAACGACCTCGAGCCATAGAGCACTGACCCTGTGGTTATGGTTCCACGTGGGAATTAAACCTTTGGTTCAAAGTTCGAACCATGGTACTACCAACGGCCTAGAAAAAGAGAAATCCAAAAGTCCAACAATCTATCGTTGTTTTGATCTACCATCAATTCAATTGAGCTTATGCAACTACATTTAACCTATCTTGCATGGAAACAGGGAAATAAAAGCGGATACGAAATGATACTGTAAAATGACATTTTATAAGAATACAGAACATGAAAACGTGAGCAAATCCGTAAATATAAAAAATATAAAGATTTTTATATAAATATTAATTATTTTATGAAAATAATAGAATAATTATATTTTATAATAAAAATATAAAATGATAAAATAGATAATTATTAATCGTAAAACAAAATATAAATAAATTATAAATAAATAAATAAATAATTCATGAAATATGAGAAAATGTGTAATTATAGAAAATATAAGAATTTTTATATAAATATAAATTAATTTAACATATTAAAACGTTTCGAAATAAGAAATATTTCTGAAATAAAAAAATACTAATATTAAGAAGTTTTTATCCATCTCAGCATTTAACAACTTTAAAAGTATGCAACAACCATCCCATTATTGGCCAGATAAACTTCAATTTATTGTCTCGACAAACTTCAAAAGCTCAAATTTACTAATAGAAAATCAGATTAATGGATAAAGATATTAAATCTCTTAATTAAATCTCAGACTCGAAACTTTAGAATAGAAAAGATTATATTAGAATAGTTTCTTCAAAATTGAATTCAGCAATATTCGGATCAAATTAATCAAAATATAATTCTAAATCGATTGATTATAAAAAAATTTAAAAAAGAAAATTCAAAGTATTGTAAGATAAGACAAACTTCTTTACCCTTTAGAATTTAATAGCCTCTTTTGCACCATGTGATAAACTCTCCAAATTATATTCAGACCTAATAATCTTTTCGTCAGTAAAAATGTGACTTTTCTACTTTTATTAATTATCACTACCAACTTTTCCCTTTCTCTCTTTAGAATTCTTTAACTCAGACGACCCGAGTCCTTCCTCACGAATTAATGGCGGAAGAAATCCTTAAAGAGTGTATGCCCACAACTTTAACAGGTAATCGTCATGATTACAGAATTCATAAGATTTTAATACCTCGTACAGCTTGCACCATTAAAAAAATCGATATCAATCACATAAATATCCATTCTTGATACACAAATTTCCATCGTTAAGAGTATTAACGACGGAAAAATCTACAGCTGCAAGTCACCATCGCTAATTTAGCGAGAGAAATTTTCATCGCTAACAAAATCCGTCACTAATCTGATGATAATTTAAAAATTTTAGAGACGGATAAAAATACAAAACTATATTTAATAAAAATACAAAATTACATTTAATAAAAACACAGTATTATATTTAATAAAACCAAAAAATTATATTTAATAAAACAAAAAATTATATTTAATAAAAACAAAAAAGTTATATTTAATAAAAGCAAAAAATTATATTTAATAAAAGCAAAAAAAACATATTTAATAAAATCACAAAATTATATTTAATAAAAACACAAAAATTTATTTAATAAAAACATAAAATTATATTTAATAAAAATAAAATATTATATTTAATAAAAACAAAAAATTATATTTAATAAAAATACAAAATTATATTTAATATAAACACAAAATTATATTTAATAAAAACACAAAATAATATTTAATAAAAGGAAAAAATTATATTTAATAAAAAGACACAATTATATTTAATAAAAACACAAAATTTTATTTAATAAAAATAAAAAATTATATTTAATAAAAACAAAAAATTATATTTAATAAAAACAAAAAATTATATTAAATAAAAATAAAAAATTATATTTAATAAAAATAAAAATTATTTTTAAGAAAAACACAAAATTATATTTAATAAAAACAAAAAATTATATTTAATAAAAACAAAAAATTATTTTTAATAAAAAGAAAAAATTATATTTAATAAAAAGACATAATTATATTTAATAAAAACACAAAATTATATTTAATAAAAATAAAAAGTTATATTTAACAAAAATAAAAAATTTTTACAAGTTTTAGCGACGGATTTTTCTCTCGCTAAATCCGTCGCTAATCATTTTAGCGACCAAAATTTTATCGACGGATATAGTGACGGAACATTTAGCGACGGATTTTTCCGTCGTTAAATCCATCACTGATTTTTCCGTCACTAATCCGTCGCAAATCCGTTGCTAATAGCGACGGATTGTTATCCGTCGGTAATTTCCATAACTGAAGGCATGTTTTCTAGTAGTGTTGTTATATACATACCAGATGCCCATTTCTATTTCTACATTCGATATTTATGACCTTTTGATTTTTTTTTTCATTTTACAAACTAATAATAATGATAATAATAATACATTTTCAAAATTTTGGGAATAGAAAATACTACGTTAGAGAGTTTCTCCTAAATTGGGCTGACAATACTCAAAACAGAGCGTTACAAGTGGGCCTTAACTTCACAGATCCAACTCCTTGCGATTCGAACGGATGCTCGCTAAAGAGACATGAAACCTACAAAAGACTACCAAATGATACTTCGACAGGGGAGACCCCGACGTTTAAGTCAGAAACAACTATTTTCGAAATGGATGAAATTAAATTCTGAGAGAGGGAGGTGCATCTCCCTTTGATTTGTGTGTCCAGTGAGAAATCAAGATAGGACTTACCTGGTTACGACGTATCAAAAACTTTTATATGGAGTGACGTAGGAGCCGTGTACATTCGAGATATTACAACTCTAGTTTTCTTACAAAAAGATTCAAAAATTTCAGAATTCAAATATCAGAAATTTAAAATCGTTATCATTTAGGAAGTTTGATTATATGAGGTGATTCTTTTTTTTTTCAATTAGATTCTTAAGGGTTTCCTTCCTTACTTAGGAGACGCGTTTTGTGCTAAGACAAGAAATCTGATCAAGGTAAGATTCGGTTGAATATTATCATTCGGGAGTCAAAGAGATCGGTTCCTGAGGTGCTCAATATTCATCTGTCGAATGGAAAGGGATTATCGTTTAGTCTTATAGAATGTGCTTGTGAATCGATTGCATAGATCTCATCGGGAGTTAGCCCAACAATGGATAGGATACCACAAGTGTCACGCCCCGATCCTCAAATCGATCACGTGATAACCGCCGTGTTGTCTTGGTACACGGGCAGAACCTCCCCATATACCGAGACTCCGCAAGACTATCAAATTTATAATAAATCATCAAAAGCATAAGACTTTTCAAAACATGAAATCATATAAATAATACACATGCAAGAAGCCCATTCGGCTCATCCCTATGCGTACAAACACACATCAAAACACATCGGGGTGAGGGATCCTGTACATGCACTCGCATAGCAGCACACATCGGGGAGAAGGATCCTGTACATGCACTTGTACAACAACATACATCGGGGAGCAGGATCCTGTACATGCACTTGTACAACAACATACATCGGGGAGCGGGATCCTGTACATGCGCTTGTACAACAACATACATCGACGAGCGGGATCCTGTACATGCACTTATGCAATGTGGCCATCTTAGCCATCTAAAGTCTTTAACAAACACGAAATCCCAAAACATAGCCGTCGGATTTTACCAACACTTGTCCGAAGAAAACAAGTCCGTATCGATAAAATCCTAACGGTATGAGTTGTACAGAAATTCACAAAATCAAAGAAAAAGCATCGAAATTAAAATTTACAGTCCAAATGTCCCAATACAGATATAAATAGTTTTCCAAAAATAGAGTAATCAAAATAATAAAGAACAAATCAAAAATCGTCGGATTTTATCAATACTTGCCAACAACTAAGCCAGTATCAATAAACGGCATGGGATGTACAGACTTTCCTTTCTATGGTTTGAGAGCTATAAATCTCCAAAAGTAACCCTGCATGTGCCAAATACCTATACAATCCGCAAAAATACTGCGCAAGCCGTCGAGTAGTCTCCCAACTAAGTTTCCTCTGAAAAAAAAGGTGGAGGGGGGTGAGTATTGGGGAATACTCAGTGAGTGGAGTGTAATGGTGTAATCGTGTTCATAAATAAGGGGTGAATGTGAGACAGTCAAAGCATAACTCGTAAATCATTTCATATACATAAAATCATTTCAAAAAATCACATTTCACAAATATGCATCCAAATCAATCATCTTTTCAAAAAATCCTAGGATCCCATCGAAAAACCCTTCCGTCTTAGGGCGGCCAAACCCAGATGAAATCCCGCCAAGAGTTTTCTATCCAATATCTCAAAACAAACCCCATTCCTTGGCGTTGGCTCGTACCTCACCGGGGTGCACCAGATATAGCACGACTTCAGTAGAGGGAGGGATGCCAAACTGCCCCGCACATCCAAACCCCAAACCACGCCACCCCGTCAGGTCGCTCTGTGGTGGGAATATGACTATAGTCATCTGCGGCACCCTTCATTTCTAAATCAATCCATCTTAGAAACAATGTGCCATAGTTTTTCCATCAAATAATCAACATTGTCATGTCAAATCAATTCATATCACAATACCAATAACATATGGCACAGAAGCATTCGTAAGCATCATGGATGCATTCGTATTTCACAATACAGTTCAGACAGCCCACAATCACAAAACAATTTACATAAATCATGTAAAATCTTTCAAAAATCATTTATAAAATAATTTTAAAACATGTTACTCATTTATGAACACAATGAACCATCCACTCACCTCTAGGGAGGGTATCCACTCCCTATTTTCGAAATCAACTCAAAACGACTTTTCTCGAGTCTCCAAAGGTCAACCTAGACCAATCAACACGAATAATTATCAATTAAAGCTCTACTAAAGGGTTTTCAATTTCCTCTTTATTTACAATAGCCTTAACTTGCACAATTACATTTTTAAACTTTCGTTTCATCAATCTAGTATCATTTCAAATCACCAACTACTTTAAATTTACAATATTCCTCAATTTTATCAATTTTCTCCCGAATTACATAATCTTAATTTAATTCACGTCAATTTCCATTCAAATCCAAGGAAAACTACGCAAATCAATCAAATAAAACTCTAATACTATCTACGACATTCTAACATGTTTTGCAGTCCGATTTATATCGAATTCTAGACCTAATCTCAATAATTTCATAGAACTCTTAGGAAAACAAATTTCTTACGAGTCTAACACATTTCAGAATATATATATAAATATAATTTCTACCTAAATTCAATAAAAATTAATTCTAATTCTTTAAGGCATTGAAAATCCCTCACTTAGGGTTTCTCGGTTTGCAGACCTACCTTGCAGTCGCCAGTGAATTCAAGCTCAAACCTGTAACGATTTCAATTTGCAGCAATCGTTAGAATTAAACCTAACTACTAAGAATATTCAAACCCTAGAATCAAAATTGGAAAACCTATGCTTACCTATGCAAAGCTGTGACTTAGAGTTCTCAGAGGCCTATTGGTGACTACCGATTTGGGGCTTCAACTAGGGTTATAGCAGGGCTCTCAGCTCACGAACGAAAGAGAGAGTGAGAGCTCGGTAAGCTGTCGCGCGCAGAAGAAAGGGGAGAGGAAGAGACTTTGTTCGCGCGGGAAAGGGAGAGCAAAGAGTAACAGAGGGTAGATAAGGGAGACGAGCGAAAGGGAGAGAGAGCGAGTGAGATTAGAGAGAGAGTGTGAAATAGAGAGGGACAGAGAGATCGTGAGAGACTGTGGTAGAGAGAGGCCGAGAGAGAGACTGTGCGAGGCTGAGAGGTGGCGACCGCGGCGGCTCGCAGTGGTCGCTGATCGATCAAGGGAAGGGAGAGATGGCGAGAGATCGTGAGCGGGAGGGAGAGAGCAGAGGAAGAGAGATTCGGGAGTGAGTGAGAGAAACGAAAGAGAGAGGAGAAAGAAAGATTAGGGCTTTTAGCCCTAATCTTCATTTGGGCAAAACGCAGCGTTTTGTCCCACCCACCTTCTTTCTTTTTCTTTTTATTTTTTTTTTTTAGCAATATATATATACTAAAATAAATAAACAATCATATTTATATGTATATATATATATTCAGACCCCCTTTTTACTAAAATTTAAATTTTTCATAAAAATTGGGATTTATTATGGTTCGTGAACACGAAAATTTTAAAATATACCAAAATTCCAATTTAACACCCCAAAATCAAAAATCAATATAATTTGAAATTTTTCTTTATATTATTACCAAGATATTTACAGAGTATCTCTAGTACCAAATTTTCGGTATTACAACATTTAACCCCCTAAAAATAGATTTCGTCCTCAAAATTTCAAAATACGATTTACACATCAAAGAACTGCGGTTATTGTTTTCACATTGTTTCTTCAGTCTCCCAAATTTCCTAAAATTTAGTTTGTGATAAGTTTCTTAAGAAATCACTCTCGTCTTAAATGTACAAGTGCTTGATTGTCCTTTCGAAATTTCCTAGATATCTCATTTTGATTTGTTCAACCCTCCCAGCAATATATCTGTAGGCACCTAAACCTACTCTTATTCTCATTTATAGCTATGTAATTGCTTACTCGCAAATCATGATATCTAAATACATTGTATATATGTATGCACGCTTATCCCCTACACTCACCACCATATTGGTAACAAACTCTCCAATCCACCAATTTCAAACTACAAATACATTATCATACTCTATAGTATCTCCCAAAGTATTGATAGCAAAACTTGTCTTATTCCAATATGAGTATTTGGTAGGTGGTATTCCTTGAGATTGAGATTCCTTTAATTTCTTTTTTCTAATTACAACAATTAAAGCACAAAAATCAATAGTCTCTTAACCACCTTGTTGGTTCTAAAATCGTGAAACCTTTGGGTATAAAAAGAGCAACAATTTTTAGATTAACACATTCCTCAACAACAATTGGAACAGGCCTCCATCCTGCACTGTTACAAAGCATTGTAGAATATCAAAGCTGAAGTCTTTAATAAATATACCACAAATATCTGAAAATACTATCATTGAACTTGACCTATTCAATATGCCTCAAAATTTTGTTTACAGACGTTCTTACTCCTAGTTGGTGCTCAAGTAACCATGTATAGATCTTGTCTTCTCTGCAGTTGACTGGAATACTAGAGAAATCTCACTACAATGTATAGATCCCACAAAGGCTCATCATATTAGTTTCTCCCAGGTGACTGCATCAAACAATTAGGAAACTTGTCACTGGTTTTCCATATTCTCAAATTTCCAAACTAGACAACAAAGTTCCTTATTATCAAAATCACCTAAGATTAAAATTCTTCTCTAAGATGCCATTTATCCAATGAAGGCAATGTCCATTACAAATATTATTTTTCTAAATAACCATTGAAGCAAATTACCAGTTCATATGCTACAATTGTCAAAAGTGCTGCATTATATACCTGAAAGGTTTAAGAGAAAGAACCATCCCTCTGTGTATTGTCCGCAACCATAGCTGCTAAAGTACCTTACAGTCACAAAATTTTTCCTAGTGCCTCACTATGCAAATGTATAACATAAATTTACAGTATATTAAAGAAGATGACCATATCAGCAAAAACTTGAAGATTCAAACTACTTTATTAACAAAGAACTTCCCAAATCAGCACAAGTCAATCTTAATAGTGAAAAATACTTGGATTTAGATTGACAAGCCTACTGAAATACAGCCAACCAGAGATATTCATTGAAAGGAAAGCTTTTATGCTCAATAGAACCTGAACCAAGCCAGGTAAAGAATCCAAAATGCGAATAGATGATAGTTAATTGAAAGAAATATTTAATGCTTACTGAGACCATTCATCGTATGGTCAAAGGTTTTAGTATCACCCAGTACTCATAGCAACTCATTTTTTTTTAAGTGTTTGTCCTACTCATCTAAGTTTTAATGGATCCATTATAGATTGGACAAAGCATTTGCATATGGCCAAAAGTTGCTTGCAGTAAGGATATTAAGGATTGTAATCAAATGTGTCATCTTAGTTTAGAATCTATAGAAAGTAATAGAAAGATGAGTAATATAACGATGGGTAAAGACAACCTTTGATAAATTTAACACCAGTCACAATATGGTGCATATATTGAATTTTAATGGCTCTAGACTTATAGGCATTAATTCTATTACATTCGCTCAAGAAATGATCAAAATTGTCTTATTAAAGCTATGATTACCATCTTTGGGAATTGCTGAAATGGAATGATGTCAGTTGGAAGTCCTCAGACCTACCAGCACTAATCGTCTTATTAAAGCTGCAACTATTATCCCAAAATTTTAATGCCTCTAGACTTAAGGGCATTAATTTGACTTTGGACATTCACACTACAGTAAGAACTAAATGCTTATGCTTACATGGTCTTATGGTAGCGAATTGCTTGCTGCACTAGCCTTTGCATGTAGCAGCAATAGCTCAATAGTATAAAGGATATACTTTGGATGGTGAATACAGTTTATAATCATATCAGCAATAAGACTGATTTTCTGTAACCTATCTTTTAAACAGCTTACATTCTGTAACCTATCTTTTAAACATTTTCTTCCTTCTTTCTTCTCTCTTTAGACTAGCCCTCTACAAAACTCTATTGCCATGCCCAAATCTTAACCATTAACAAAATTAATAGGAATTTCAATAATGATAGAAACCCAAATACTAAAGACAACTATCAGCCCTCTTCAAGTTGCAAATCGAATTTGTTCGATAATAGTTGACCTTTAACATTACCAAGATATTAATACCATTAAACATATTTGCAAAATTCCATTAATCATTGTTATATGCTTGAAGTCACATTGCTATTTTCACATTACTCATTGTTTAACGGCAAATTGAGCATACTAATCCTTTACTAGCAATTCCCCTTCTATTAAAATCATAAACTAACATTTCGTCCACATCATGTCCATTATCATAAGCAACAAACAACTCAAATCCATCTAAAATGAGTCAACCATTTGTAACAAAAGAGATACCCATAGCAGTTCAAATCCACCTAAAACCTGTATTATGACTTAAGGCATGTTCATCATGAGCTACGTTCTCATATGCCCATTTTAAGAAATCTAAATGTTAATTGCGTCTTAAATAAATTACCATAAAACTCCTACTCCCAGACTAATGATTCTCAATAGTTCATCCACTCAAAATTACTTATTATATCAAGTAAAATAAACCACGAAAACATTTATCAAACTCCAACAAATATTCTTAGAATGATGCATCACTCAGGTTGTGGAGGTGGAGTAGAAAATATCCTATTTGGATTCCTTACTCTTCATGTGGAGAGCAAACTCTACGGGGAGGGTCTAAACTTAACAATTTAAAATAAATACTAACCCAAGAGCTTAACCCCCTAAAAAGAATATTTCTAATTTTTTAGGAAAACCATGGAAAGTTCTGTACATTCTCCAAAAATCTTTTAAAAGATCTTACACTTTTTAAAAGAAACACAACATTTTAAAGTCGTTTGAAAACTTTTGGGACATTTGGAAAACAATTGAAAATATCTCAAAATCATCAAACTCTCAAAATCGTAAACCTGGGCTCTGATACCAATAAAGCTATCATGCCTCGATCCTCGGATCGACCACGTGACAACCGTCATGTCGTCTCGGTACACGGGCAGAACCTCCCCATATACTGGGACTCCGCAAGGCTATCAAATTTATAATAAATCACCAAAAGCATAAGAGTCTTCAAAACATGAAATCATATAAATAATACACATGCAAGGAGTCCATCCGGCTCATCCCTATGCGTACAAACACACATCGGGGTGAGGGATCCTGTACATGCACTCGCACAGCAACACACATCGGGGAGCGGGATCCTGTACATGCACTTGTACAACAACATACATCGGGGAGCGGGATCCTGTACATGCGCTTGTACAACAACATACATCGACGAGCGGGATCCTGTACATGCACTTATGCAATGTGGCCATCTTAGCCATCTAAAGTCTTTAACAAACACGAAATCCCAAAACATAGCCGTCGGATTTTACCAACACTTGTCCGAAGAAGACAAGTCCGTATCGATAAAATCCTAACGGTATGAGTTGTACAGTACTTTACAAAATCAAAGAAAAAGCATCGAAATTAAAATTTACAGTCCAAATGTCTCAGTACAGATATAAACAGTTTTCCAAAAATAGAGTAATCAAAATAACAAAAAACAAATCAAAAATCATCGGATTTTATCAATACTTGCCAACAACTCGGCCAGTATCAATAAAATTCGCACGGCATGGGATGTACAGGCTTTCCTTACCATGGTTTGAGAGCTATAAATCTTCAAAAGTAACCTTGCATGTGCCAAATACCTATACAATCCGTAAAAATACTGCGCAAGTCGTCGAGTAGTCTCCCAACTAAGTCTCCTCTGAAAAAAAAAAAAGGTGGAGAGGGGGGTGAATATTGGTGAATACTCAGTGAGTGGAGTGCAAAGATGTGATTGTGTTCATAAATAATGGGTGAATGTGGGGCAATCAAAGCATAACTCGTAAATCATTTCATATATATAAAATCATTTCAATAAATCACATTTCACAAATATGCATCCAAATCAATCATCTTTTCAGAAAATCCTGGGGTCCCATCGAAAAACCCTTCCATCTTAGGGCGGCCAAACCCAGACGAAAGCCCGCCAAAGGTTTTCTATCCAATGCCTCAAAACAAACCCCCTTCCTTGGCGTTGGCTCGTACTTCTCCGGGGTGCACCAGATATAGCACGACTTCGACAGAGGGAGGGATGCCAAACTCCCTCGCACATCCAAACCCCAAACCATGCCACCCCGTCGGGTCGCTCCGTGGTGGGAATATGACTATAGTCATCTGCAGCACCCTTCATTTCTAAATCAATCCATCACAAAAACAATGTGCCATAGTTTTTCCATCAAATAATCAACATTGTCATGTCAAATCAATTCATATCACAATACCAATAGCATATGGCACAGAAGCATTCGTAAACATCATGGATGCATTCATATTTCACAATACAGTTCAGACAGCCCACAGTCATAAAACAATTTACATAAATCATGTAAAATCTTTCAAAAATCATTTATAAAACAATTTTAAAACATGTTACTCATTTATGAATACAATGAACCATCCACTCAGCTCTAGGGAGGGTATCCACTCCCTATTTTCGAAATCAACTCAAAACGACTCCTCTCGAGTCTCCAAAGGTTAACCTAGACCAATCAACACGAATAATTATCAATTAAAGCTCTATTAAAGGGTTTTCAATTTCTTCTTTATTTACAATAGCCTTAACTTGCACAATTACATTCTTAAACTTTCGTTTCATCAATCTAGTATCATTTCAAATCACCAACTACTTTAAATTTACAATATTTCTCAATTTTATCAATTTTCTCCCGAATTACATAATCTTAATTTAATTCACGTCAATTTTCATTTAAATCCCAAAGAAAACTACGCAAATCAATCAAATAAAACTCTAATACTATCTACGGCATTCTAACATGTTTTGCAGTCCAATTTACATCGAATTCTAGACCTAATCTCAATAATTTCATACAACTCTTAGGAAAACACATTTCTTATGAGTCTAACACATTTCAAAATATATATATAAATATAATTTCTACCTAAATTCAACAAAAATTAATTCAAATTCTTTAAGGGATTGAAAATCCCTCACCTAGGGTTTCTCGGTTTGTAGACCTAGCTTCCAGTCGTCAGTGAATTCAAGCTCAAATCTGTAACGATTTCAATTTGCAGCAATCGTTAGAATTAAACCTAACTACTAAGAATATTCAAACCCTAGAATCAAAATTGGAAAACCTATGCTTACTTATGCAAAGCTGTGACTTAGGGTTCTCGGAGGCCTATTGGTGACTGTCGATTTGGGGCTTCAACTAGGGTTGTAGCATGGCTCTCAGCGCACGAACGAAAGAGAGAGCGAGAGCTCTATGAGCTGTCGTGCGCAGAAGAAAGGGGAGAAGAAGAGACTTTGTTCGCACGGGAAAGGGAGAGCAGAGAGTAACAGAGGGTAGCTGAGGGAGACGAGCGAAAGGGAGAGACAGCGAGTGAGATTAGAGAGAGAGAGAGAGTGAAATAGAGAGGGACAGAGAGATCGTGAGAGACTGTGGTAGAGAGAGACTGTGCGAGGCTGAGAGGTGGTGGTTCACGGTGGTCACTGATCGATCAAGGGAAGGGATAGATGGCGAGAGATCGCGAGCAGGAGGGAGAGAGCAGAGGAAGAGAGATTCGGGAGTAAGTAAGAGAAATGAAGGAGAGAGGAGAAAGAAAGATTAGGGCTTTTAGCCCTAATCTTCATTTGGGCAAAACGTAGCGTTTTGCTGCGTTTTGTCCCACGCACCTTCTTTCTTTTTCTTTTTTTTTAGCAATATATATGTACTAAAATAAATAAACAATCATATATATATATATATATATATATATATATTCAGACCCCCTTTTTACTAAAATTTAAATTTTTTATAAGAATTGAGATTTATTATGGTTCGCGGATACGGAAATTTTAAAATATACTAAAAATTCCAATTTAACACTCCAAAATCAAAAATCAATATAATTTAAAATTTTTCTTTATATTATTACCAAGATATTTACAAAGTATCTCTAATACCAAATTTTCGGTATTATAACAGGTGTCAGATCCTCTTGGTGGGTCGGGACGACATGGCCCATTTAGGGAGATAGATCCCATCGGTAGAGCAAGGCGATATGGGCTCATTTGTGCCAAAACGTATTGAACCTTTTGAATCACAAGCTTTATGATAACTATTGGACACCATTCATATTGAGCCTTTTGGATAGGGTCTCATCACTTACCCCCGACTTGTGGTGCCATTTCGTGAGAAAGGCACCATGAGTAGCAACCCTCAGAAAATGGAGAGCCTTTTACAACACGTGTCATTTTTGCATTTCATGAATCGTCACTAGTATCCCTTATAAGTTTTTTCTTGGGAGAGGATATGGTGTTTCCTCTTTCTCGCGCTTGTTTTTCCTTCCTTTAAACTGTCTCAGTACACAAGAGATCTTCTGTAAGAGAAATGGCAAAAGACTCTGCTATTCAAAGTATTAACGACATTAGAAGTGTTATGTGTGGAACTCCAAAAGTTCAAATCATCATATTGGTAGGCGATGATTACACTCTGGTGTTAGTCACAGATGATGAGACAACAAATAGAGTGCTAAAGGGCCTGTGTTCCGATATATAAGCAAGTGGTGAAGTTTGGCTTGAGGGTACCACACACTGGCCTGCTCACTAAGGTGTTTCAGCATTGGAATATATTTCCAACTTTGTTGACCCTCGGTGCTTGGCACCTTATTGTTACTGTGATCTCCTTGCTAGGGTTCAGCCACTTTCGCTTTGATTTTGACATCTTGGCAGTCTTTTTTTCTCTAGTAAGGTTCATGAAGAAAGGCTCGGCCTGAGATTGGTATAAGCTACAAACTCGTCCTAAATCTAACTTGGGGTTTCGTTACAAGGAATACACTAGTAGTAACTAGATGCACAAGTATTTCTTCATGGATTTCAAGGACAAGAACCTTATGCTAGCACTTCCCAGTGCTGATAGGAGACCTTCGCTCGAGTTACAACCTTTAAACCCTTCACATCACTTTCATTTCATGTGCTCGATCGATACTTACTGTAAGTCTACATATAGGGCTGTTTTTATTGACTTTTTGACAGATAACCAAATGTAGTCTCTAGTAGGTTTGTTGATAGGGGAAAAAAGGAAGATAGATAGGTTTCTCTTTATCGACAGGAAAAGGATTGAATTGGTCAACATTTTGGGTTTTCTAGATGACGCCCTACTGAAGGAGATTACTATTGACCAAGATTCGTCCATAAAGGACCCTTTGGAGAGGACCGATGGGGTGTCTGAGGCCCAACCTCTACAAGCGCTTTCTTTAGTAAAAAGGAAAAAAATAGTACAGGCCGAGTCTCTTGCGGGAGGAGGGCACAAGACAAGCGAGGAATGCAATGGGTGCATACCCTTGGTCACGTTGAGGGCATCCAAGGTTGATGCCGAAAAGCTTAATGGGGCTAGTTGCTCGCCATCCACCGATGACAAAGGGGTTTTAGTGTTGAGTGCACTCACTGTGGAGAGGCTCGAAGGGTTCCATCATTTATTGCAAAAGTAAAGGCATTGAGGAGGCTAAAGACTCAAACTGTATCAGTTGAAGAACTGTCTGGTCCGTCGTGTGTTGTCCCACTATGGCCTTCTTGTAAGGGGAAACACAAAGTGCCTGATGGGACTGCCAGCACCCCTCCTATTCCTAATCGGTCCTTTCATGGTGACAAAGGATCGAATGAGAGAAAGAAAGTAGTCATTAGCATAGGGGACAAGCAGTACAGTTATATGGACTCGGCTGAAACAAAAGGAATAGGTGATCGGCTTGACTTTCACCTTTGTGACTTGGAGTTGTACAGGTTGTCTATGGAATAAGTTCGCAGGGTTCTTAAGTCCCTTGGATTGATGGTATCATCTTTCAAATTTGTCCCATTTTGGTTTTTTTCTTCATTGTTGGAGTTCGACGGAAGCAAATGGTAGGACATCTGGAGGAGCACGTCAATTGGCTAAATACTCAAGCTGTGGTATTGCAAGATGCTCCTAATCAGAGAAAGGAGAGTGCGGGGGCAGGAGAAGCGCTTAAGGCGTCGCTAGCTGAAAAAGAGGAGGAAGTAAAGAATTTACAATGGAACTTGAGTTTATGTTAGAGTCTTTGCTAGAAGCTGAAGATCAAGAAAAAGGCCCTTGAGGCATAATTGAAAACCATCGATGTGTTTGCTCAGTTGTGTGAGGAGTCTCTCTAGGTGATAGACCAGAAAGTAGCTAAATCAGAAGAATTTTTGTTTAAAAGTACTACTGCCTTAGGGATTCCCAACGTGAGTTGACGGAGAGATTAAAATGTACTAAAGAGATAATCCACCAGTTTGGACCGGAAGGAGTTCTGCCTCTGATCAGGGGGACTACTAGTCAAGAAGTATTGGATCGAAGTATAATTCTCACCAGGTCGATTGGTATTCATACTGAGCCAAGCTCAGTAGCTGTGGGGACTTCTTCTCAGGAGATTCTGGTGCTTCCCCCCATTCCCCCGAAGTCTATATTGCTCTTGTGTCATTGTATAATAACAATTCTTAATAAAGAATTCTTTTGTGTCCTTTCGTTCAGCATGTGTTAATAATGGGGGATATTCCCTTCATTGTTAAGATAGTTCAAATAGACTCGTTAGCCACACTTAGTCATTTCAGACTTTCTTGGAGAACATCGGTGTTCCTTAGGTGTGTGTTCTGACAAGTGCTTATGACTTTATGACAGGCAATGCTTACTGAGATTTATCTAAAAGAGAGGGATGAGGGTGTCCTTCAGTGGGTCAGGGCAACACAAGCTCATTTGGGGAGATAGATCCACTCAATAGGTCAGGGGCACACGAGCTTGTTTGGGGAGATAGATCCCTCCGGTAGGTCAGGGTGACAGAGACCCGCCTGGGGAGATAGATCCCTTTGATAAATCAGGGCAACATGAGCCCGTTCGGAGAGATAGATCCCTTCAGTAGGTCAGAGCATCAAAGGCTCGTTCGGGGAAATAGATCCCTTCGGTAGGTCAGGGCATCATGGGCCCATTCGGAGAGATAGATCCTTTCGATAGGTTAGCGCATCATAGGCTTGTTCGGGGAGATAGATCCCTTTAGTAGGTTAGGGCATTACAAACGTATTCGAAGAGATAAATCCCTTCGGTAGGTCAGGCATCAAAGGCCCATTCGGGGAGATAGATCCCTTGTTGGCAGAATGTTTCTTTTCTATAATGAGTGATCGATAGTGACAGTTCAATAGAATACAAACGATAAGGTAGTTTTGTGTGTTCACTATCAAACGGAAGAATACTATTGCAATAACATAAGGACTACATAAGACGATCGAAACATATAGTGATGATCACTTCGAGGTGGGTACTAAAAGACTTTTGATCGCAAGATAATGTCCTAATCTTGAGTAGAGTTCAGAATTTAACCTTTATGTGTTTCTTGCTAGGCAGAGCTTTCAGAGCATTCAAGCCTGACCTTCCTAAAATAACATTATAGGGTAAGAAAAGGTTGACCACATTGAATATCATTATGGCTGTCGCATCGTTTGGCAACATGCCAAGTGTGATCGGGAGTAAAATGTTCCCCTCAGTGTATATGCATTCGCTGCAGAGTCCTTTGATTGGACCTGTATGGGGATGGAGATATATGGGGCTAAAGCCCATCTATTTGAACACATCCCATTATAAGAGATTACAC
This sequence comes from Dillenia turbinata, assembly GCA_037126225.1. Taxonomy (NCBI): domain Eukaryota; kingdom Viridiplantae; phylum Streptophyta; class Magnoliopsida; order Dilleniales; family Dilleniaceae; genus Dillenia; species Dillenia turbinata. The sequence continues at coordinate 2,503,094 of JBAMMX010000028.1, read as the reverse complement.
CTGCTCCTTGATCGACAAAGACCCTTTGGACTTTGTATGGGCCGATTTTGGCAGTAATAACAAGAGGATTGTGGCAATTCGGATCTGCCCCAACTATATCTTCATCAGTGAAACCAATAATGTAACACCGACGCTGCGATGTTCGTACAAGTATACTGTTCATGGAATATATATAAAATATTCCTCCGTTTATATATATAATTTTTTTAAAATTAAATTGCATTGATTTTCGATTTTTTGGGTTTTAATTCAAACCTTTGGTATATTCAATTATTAAAATAGAATAATAAAGTATATATAAATATATAAATATATTTTTATTTTCATTTATTAAATTATTTATTTCCTCGTTTAATTATTTCCAAATCTATCCAAATATATATATATATATAATAAGAATAATAATAATGAAAATAATAATAATAATAATAATAATAATAATAATAAAATCGAATTAGGGTATGAAACCCTAATTTCCCCTTTCCCCTTTCACTCTCTCTCCGCCTCTTCGCATTCCCCTCGCCGCCGCCCTCCCTCACTCGCCCTTTCCGCCACAGCCGGTCCCAAACTCGGATAAAGGAGTAGAGTTGCGGTACCCTAACAGTCAGCATAAAATCTTTTGTCAAAATAAAATAGAGACAAATAAAAATTATTCTACTTTTACTATTAATTTTGACATTATTGTTTTTGGTATTATTGTTTTTTGATTTTTTTTATTATTTTTCTTTAATTAAAAATTTTGGTGGAATTTAGTTTATTGTTAATTATGTTTATTTTATTGCCCTTATAAGTCATTGTAAAAATCCCTTGTCAAAATACAAAAATGAGAAACAATGAAGATAGGATTTCTCTAGACACTTGAAATATAAGATTCTTAACTGGCAAATTAGGAGAGATATGGAAAGTAATGAATAGAAAAAAGATCAAAATTTTATATCTACAAGAAACTAAGTAAATATGGGAGAAGGCTAGAACAATAAAGCCTTATGAGCATAAACTTTGACACATAGATAGGTATAGATATAAAAATAGTATAGGGGAGAAAAATGAAGGATTTGAAACTATATATGAAAACTTTGGTTTTGGTAGTAGAAGGAGGCAGAAGACACCATTCTAGAGTTTGCTATAACATTTGATCTAACACTCATAAATACCTTTTTTAAGAAAAGAGAGTCGCACATAGTTACATATAAAAATAGGTTGAATACTAGCTAAATAGATTTCTTTCTTACTAGGAGGAGCGACAGAATTGCTTGTAAGGATTGCAAGGTTATACTGGGAAAGAGTGTAACAACTTGGCATAGCCTTTTAGTTGTAAATGTGCATGTGCCTAAAAGCCAAAAAGAATATCATCCGTTGATAGAGCCAAGAATTAAGTGGTGGAAATTAAAAGAAGAAAAAATAACAATCTTTAGAGAAAAATTAATGTAATGATCAACTTGGTCGACTAATAATGGTTCAGAAACTATGTGGGTAAAAATGTCTAATAACATTAAAAAATATAGGTAGGGAGGTTCTTGGTGTATCTAGAGGGCAGGCTTCAATAGGTAAGGAGTTATAGTGGTGGAATGAGGAATTCCAAACTGCTATATGAATCAAACGGGAGTGTTATAGAAATCTTAAAAATATGAGAAATAACAAGACATTTGAAATATACAAAAATGCAAAGAGAAAAGTGAAAAATATTATACAGGAATTAAAAAATAAAGTGTATAATGAATTATACAAGAGTTAGAAACTAAAGATGGAGAGAAAGAGATTTACAGAATCGCCAAATTAAAGGAGAAAAAGGGAAAAAATTTAAATAGTGTTAGATGTATCAAGAGTGAAACTAATAGTATACTTGTGAGGGATGAGAATATAAGAAAATATTGGAGATATTATTTTGATAATCTATTCAACGTAGATGGTACAAAAGATATCAGTAATATCATGATACCTATAAAAGAGATCAATTGGAACTTTAAATATAAGATTCGTTCTCATAAAATAAAAGAAACCTTAAAGAGAATAAAAAATAATAAATACATAAGACCCAATGGCATCCCTATTGAAGTGCGAAAATGTTTAGGGGATGTCAGGATAGCAATATTAACAGATCTTTTTAACAAAATTTGACAAATCAAAAAAATGTCAAAAATATGGAGGGGGTACACTTGTATCATTATAAAAGAATAAAGGGACTATACAAAATACTCCAATTATAGGAAAATTAAATTTATGAGTCATACTATGAAATTGTGGGAAAGAATGATTGAGTATAGATTGAGATTGGAGATAAGTTAGTTTCATAATCAATTTGAATTTATGCCAGAAAAATCCACTATCGAAACAATCTACTTACTAAGACATTTGATGAAGGCATTTAGGGCACAGAAGAGAAATCTGTATATGGTATTCATTGATCTAGAAAAAACATATGATAAGATTCCAAGAGACATATTGTGGTGGGCGTTAATGAAGAAGAGGATTTCCCTCAGATACATTAATCTTATTAAAGATATATATGATAGAGTTGTCACTAATGTAAGAACTTGTGGAGGATAAGTGATAGCTTTCTAATAAACACTGGACTCCACCAGGGATCGGCATTAAGTCCAATTCTATTTGTAATAGTGATAAATGAAATCACAAAGAGTATCCAAAATGAAATATCATGGTGTATACTCTTTATAGATGATATAGTGTTGATAGATGAAACTAAAAAGAGTATTAGTGCTAAATTGATGTTATGGAGGGACACACTAGATCCCAGAAGATTCAAATTGAGCCACTCTAAAACGGAGTACATGAAATGCACATTTAGTGATAATTGTCATAACGATGAAAAAACGATTAGGATAGAAGAACATAAGGTACCAAAAAGTGAACGTTTTAAATATCTCGGGTCTATTATCCAAAATGACAGCAATATAGATGTAGATGTAAACCATAGGATCCAAATAGGTTGGATGAGATGGAGAAGGGTATCTAAAATTCTTTGCGATCGCATAATGTCACTCCATCTGAAAGGAAAATTTTATAGAACGACAGTAAAATCTATATTACTGTATGATGTCAAATGTTGAGTTATTAAACAAAAATAAGAGCAGAAGATAGTTATAGCTAAAATAAGAATGTTAAGGTGGATGTGTAGTAAAACTAAGAAAAATATGATTAGAAATGAAGAGATACACATGAAATTGGGAGTTTGCTCAATTATGTATAAGATAGAAAAGTATCACTTGAGGTAGTTCGGACATATACAATGAAAAGATGATTTCGGATAGGAACGAGAGCTTAAATATACGAGAGCTCAATTGAGCTCTATTATCCAAAAACACACCAATTAGAAGAATCAAGAGGTTAAATATAGGAGATTTAGTGAAACGATGAGGTAGAGTATTTAAAAATCTTGATGCAATGTATTTGCAAAAATATAACAGTGAAGAGATTAACTAAAAAGATGATTTCGGACAGGAACGAGTGACGTAGGAGAATTAAAATAAGTTAAATCATCATTTTTCATATTATAAATGTATTTGGATAGTGTGTGTGTTTTTAATCATCTTATATTTGTCTCTCAACCGACCAATCCAAAATTTTGGGATTAAAGTTCAGATTATTGTTGTTGTTGTATTATTTAAAAGTCAATTTGGTAAATTTAATCTCTCTATTTTATTTATAACATTTAAAAAAAAAAAAGTGAATATGAAATGGAATAAAGTTGAAAATATGGCATTCTTCTTTTGTGATTTTGCTATTTCCTTGACAAGTAGAACAAATTATTTATTTTGCTAGGCTTTTTTTTCTTCATTTTTTTTTTTGAAGGTTGATGAATCAAGTTGCATTGTCAGTAGGAAATTGGAGCACCCCTCCCTCGAATTGACGTCTTTGACAAAATCTCTTATCCACATAAAATGTTGTTTTGACACTCTAATATTCCATCCATCCAACATTTCATTTCTTTTTCTTTTTTGGTTGCATCAGTAGATTCATGAGATTTGAACATAACACATGGATGAATAACTTGCTTTTCAGCCCCTTTCCCACTGAACTTGTCTCATTGGATGTTTAGCCCGAAAGAGAGAGAGAGAGAGACAGAAAGACAGAAAGAGAGAGAGAGAGATGTTTACGTACTTATGTGCATGCAGGTCTATATTTGAAAATAAACGCACCATAATCTTGAGAATTTCTCGCCATATGTCAAGACAAATTGAAGGAAATTTATCTCTCTCACACAATCATACACAATAGAAACCAAAATAATTAGAAAAATTGTTAGATTGAAAAAAATCCAATTGTTTTAGATGAAGCTGTACTGTATGCAATAGAGTAGGTGGCTGCTTTTCTTAGTAACTAACTATTGTTTATGTCCCTCGTGATAGTTTAAGTAGCAGAATTTTTTTACTTCTATCTTTTTTTCTGATTTGATTCTATTTAGTTATACTTCTTTATATCACCAAAAACAAAAAAAAAAAAAAAAAAAAAAAAAACTATTATTTATTACCTGTTTGTGACGATGAAGTGCAGGCCTATTAGCCGGTGGACAAAGGAGAATGGCACTTCATCCTTAGCCTTGGCCACAAATAACCACCCCACTACCACTAATACCGTTCAGTTTATCTGCCCTACGAAGGGAAAGAAGATAAAAAGAGAAAGCCAAAAAAAAAAATAAATAAATAAAAAAATTTGTCTTCTTGAAATATTCACTTGCACGGAAACAGAAATGTGGGCATACCCACAAATATAAAAAATATTTATGTAAAATATTTTATAAAAATAATAGAATAGTTATATTTTATAATAAAAATATAAAATGATCAAATATATAATTATTAATATAAGACAAATAACATAAAAATTATAATTATAATTAAATAAATAAATATTTATTAAATATTAAAAAAGGTGTAAATAAAGAAAATATAAGAAATTTTGAATAAATATGAATTCATTTAACAAATTGAAATGTTCCGCGTTAGTGTTATAAATTTCCATACATCATTTACATTCACACTCAAAGTGGGGGTTAATGTCACCTTACAACCTAGTGTGAGCAAACAACCCAAGGAGAAATGAGGAAAAAATTTAATTCCCTCAAAATTGATTATTTTATATAGAGAAAATTTTAATTAATTTTATTTTTTGAAAGAAGATTAGTGTTCTTAGTTTTGGAGATAGAAAATCAAATTTTCATTTTCTTAAAGGGAAGAAACTTAAAACAAATATATTTCTCGAGAGAAAATATGAAATAAATTTATTTTTTAGAAAAAGAAACTAATGTGTTTTGTGTTAGAAAATGAAAAAATTAATTTTGTTTTTCAAGAGAGCAAAAATTAAGAACCAATGTATTTAAAGAGAAAAAATATAAACTAAACTATTTTTCTTGAGAGAAAATTAATAATCTTAACTTAACAAAGAGAAAAACTAAATTTGATATTTCTGGGAAGGAAAAACTTAAAATCAATGTATTTAAAGAAACAAAATACAAATTAAGTTGGTTTTTTGCTGAGAAAGAAAATTATTATGTTTATTCTTTGATAGAAAGCTTAAAATTAATATGTTTAGAGAGAAAGGAATATGAATTCAATTGATATTTTTAGAGAAAAAATTAATATGTTCAATTTTATAGAAATAAAAATTAAATTTCATACTTTTTAGAAGGAAAAAAAAAACAAAAAGAAAAACTGAAATCTATATGTTAACAAAGAGAAAATGTGAATTAAATTTGTTTTTCTAGAGAGAGTAAATCAAGTTCTTATAGAAAAAACTAAGTTTGATATTGTTTTTTTAAAAAGAAAAAAAGAAAACTCAAAATCAATATGCATAGATAGAGAAAATATAAAACTAAATTAATTTTTCAAAAAGAAAATTAATTCGTTAAGTTTTAGAGAGAGAAAAACTAAATTTAATTTTTTTTTTTTTTTAGACAGAAAACTCAAATGAAATCCAAAAAATGTGAATTGAATTGATTTTATCATCTAATATTTTTCGTCTAAGCTTGTACTTCCATACGAAGTGTTATATTTGGTCGCCATACAAGAAGTGGTAAACATAAGAATAATATTTATTTCATAAAATATTTCCTTGTAATTTTTCCTTAAAAATTTTATTTTACATGTCTCAAAAGAGCCTTATAGATTAATAGTTAATTCGGAAAATTCCCAAAATTAATTGAAAGTAACTTAAAGATGAGGTGTTCTTACATTTTACCCGAGAAAAATTAACAAGCCATCAATTTTATTTGGTTAAAATCCAATGGTAATTCATCATTTTGTCTTTCTTGAAAAGTACAAATCCTTGCCTTGTAATTTTTCAACTAAATTTTATTAAATTTTCTATAATTGATTAACAAAAATATAAAATTTGAGTTTTTTTTATTATTCATGGGTCTTTTTTTTGGGCAAAGTTATTCATAGGTCTTGTACTATATAATAAGGGTAATTTTAATATAATTACAAAATAAATTAAAACATTATTAAAACTCCAATAGCTATGATAAAAAGGCTGGCAACACCAACTATTCCAATAATGTGCTATGAAATATTAAAAAAAAAAAAAAAATCATATGTAACACCCCATTTTATAAAATCAACTGATATCTAGAGTTATATTCCAACTAATCTCGTTCAAACATTATCGGATCCAATTTAGAGAGAACTCTCATAACGTAATTTTTTTCATTCTAAGTTTCAATTCAAAACTTAATTAAATGATATAACACTCTCATCGACTATCGTTGGTATAGCTAGGCACCTTAATTATTGCATTTCCACTGTATCTCCATGTGGGCCATGCTCCTGCATTTTCGAAGGGCCTTCGGGGCTATCTCCTCGAGCCCCTCAGGTCTATGGGAAAGCAACCATCATCTCTTCTTCTTCTCTTTTTTCTTCTTTTCCTTTATGCAACAAAGGTAGAAAAAAATAGCATAACCAGATTATATATAACATTTTGGATCTTTACTAATAATTATTATTAATTTAAAAAGGATGATGCCTTATTTAGAATTATTACACAATACTCTACAAGACAATCACCAAATTTAAAGTTGCTCTATTTTGTCAAATAAGGATGAAATGTGCGAGTGAAGAGACCCTAAGCACTAACTGGGAAGGAATTCCTGCTAAATCCACCCAGAAATCAACCACGCAAAAAGTAAAATATACAAAAATTTAAAACCATAAGAGAATCATGTATTTACTCTCAAGTCTCAAGGGATGGTGCTAAATTTTGCATATAATCTCTACTAAGAAGAAAACTATATAATTCTAAGAAATGATAATTTGAAGCACAAAAGAAAAAAATCAACTCTGCCCAGACTAAACAAAACCTAAATGGCAGAGAAATGGAGAAATGAAATTATGATCCTTCTTCTCTACATTTGGTTTTGACATGTGTACATATAAAATAAAAAGATAAACTCACTAGTAGTTAAAATCATCAGTATGCTGAGAAGAATTGAGACCGAATTCTCCTCTTCTCTTCATGCTTGATGAGCCCTGAGTTAACCGGAGTAACGATTGCACCACCTCTGACATGGGCGGCCGGAATTCAGGCTCAGACTACACGAGAAATGCACAAAATACATGTCAGTCTTGGGTCTTCCTACCGCAATTATGTAGAGATGGAATGAAAGATGGATCATAAAATATTATAAAAAAAAAAAAAAAAATCAATGTCAGAGCATTCAAGAGTCTAAACCTCAATGAGCACTTATCTCTTTACTTTTCCTGATTTAGTTAATTATTAAATTACTAGAATCAACCATTTTGTTTCTTTTTTATCTTAATTTTGGGAGGATGGTTTGGTGGGAGGCTTGTTTCTTACCCGCACGCATAGAGAAATAACATCAGCAAATCGGGAGATAGACTTCAGAGGGTACAGTCCACGTAAAGCAGGATCAACCATTTTTTCCAATGCATCAATATCATGGAGCTGTGGGAAGGCCCATCGAACAAGACATTGTTCAGGTTTTGATTTTTTACTGAAGACACAGCGGAAGATATAATTATGGAGTCTATCCAGCACAGCTTAATAAATTAAACATACAACCTGTAAAATGTTACAAACCTGTCATATGGCATCCGACCTGTCAACAACTCCAACATGACCACCCCAAAACTGTAAACATCACTTTTTAGTGTACAATCCGATGGCTTTGTGCACTCTGGAGCATTATAACCAGCCCCCAGGTTCTGGCTTGTACGCTGAAGTTACAAAACAAATTTTTTTAGGAAGAAAGGAAATGCATTTTTCACTCTCTCTCTCTCTCTCTCTCTCTCTCTCTCATTTCATGTCTACTAACGCTTATAGAACAGAAAACCCCTAAAAAAAGCTTCTGTTCAATGATAAAAACAAATTTGGCAACCCAAAAGAATGAATTGAGGCCAAATGTGCTCCTTAAGACCCTCAAGATCTCGTCCTCCTTATAGGGCCTTTCAAGTAGCCATCGCCTAGTAATAATAAATAAATAGAAATTCATCCAACAATTCTAGATCAACACTCGTGTTCAAGTGGACTCCTATAGAAGTAACATATCACTTCAGTTGTCTCTTTTTTTGCCATATACATCACACCCTCAATTTCAGTTTGCTATTTAAACCTCTCTATCAAACACATGCAAAAAAGCAAGTATTCTATTATCCACCGTCAACCAAATTGGTATCAATTTTTACCTAAATGAACTCCGTCCAAGCCAATAAGCTCAGCCAGATCCTCCCTCAAAACTCCATTCTCCCTTTGTCCACCAACTTCACCTCCCACACTCTTGGACGAATACAAATTTCCATAACCTCAAATTGTAATAGATAGATTCAAACTTCTAAGCCAAGACATTTACCACTCATGTACATTGTTCACTATCTCCATTACACATGAACTCCCACCCATATCAGCTAATCATAGACGTCAGCTCAGCATGAGATTGGTAATTCTAAGGGTGCCATGCACTTCACTTCAATAAGAAATCTCTCAAAATGAGAAGAGCTGATTAGCAATGTGTCCACTAACTTAACTTCTACTAAATGCCATTCCCATGCTCAAGTCCATAAAGCACGGTAGAAAGCACAAAGAATTATTTAAACAAAATCATAGTTTACAGGGATTCAATGCCATGCTATGTATGGATTATCTATGTCACAAGTTTAATACTTGATCATAATCAGTTAAGGGAAGCAAAACCCTCAATAACAGTCATATGATGTTTAAAAGTCAATGTAAACCCCTTAGCTCACTAACATGCATTCAAAAGAATATGTTATCTCCAACATGAGTTCACTGTTTAACCATTTGATGATGCATTCCTTTTTGGATGCTCAAAGTAAGCATGTATATGACGCTGCACTAGCCAGCATAAATATCCTTTGCAAGTCATGCAAACAAACACATAAAAAGCATTGTGTTGTATGATATACAAGAGGTTATTGGTGAAGTCTATCCATCAAATAATGGAAATAATAAAACATTCGAGAAGTTTAACAATCTGAATAATTATAATGCAGCAACCAGTGAACAGGTAATATTATATGTGTGCGTGTGCGTGCATATATATTTGCACCCTGGACTGGACTGTTTTTGAGTGGCAGACTTTTGGTGCCTTTATGTGATTTTCCTGTCTCGCCTGTCTGAAAATTTAAACATAAATAGAACAAACTTCAGGACCAGTCTTTACATTATGTTATGGATCATAGTTTTAAGACTGGTCCCTATTTTATTCAATGAACAAGTGATTAAATTAAAGTCACCATACCAGTAGATCAAACAAACAAAGAATGGGGAATCAAAGCCCAGTAAGTCACTGCAGTATTTCAAATGCATTTCAATTTGTCTGGGAAGCAGCTAACAATCATGTTGGATAGATTATGCATTTGATCTAGATCTGAATACTGACAATCCACAGACAAATTAAGCTAGCCATTCAGAAAATGATTTAATCCAAAACAGGGTTTGCATTTGTCAAATATTGAGAATAGATTTTAGTTCAAGTTCATGGGGAAAAATTGCAATTTGGTCAATCTATTAAGTTAGAATGTCCCAAGGAAAAAAAAGGTTAGAATGTTTCATGACAAAAGTATTACCTGATGAAAGGTTGCCAAACCACAGCCAGAAAGGTGAGGATTGAGCTCAGAGTCAAGTAAGATATTGGATGATTTTATGTTCTTGTGAATAGAAGGTGGAGAACACACCTCATGGAGGTACCTAGAATGGTAAAATGGGCCAAAAGACCTTAGTTGGCTTCCAACAATCCAAGGTGATCACAGTGAAACTATCATTAAATAGTGAATATAAAAAGTTGACAGTGTCAGATTCAATTACAGTGATGCTTTGGACACCAAAAAAACTTACATGGCATCGGATCATTTGCACCACTTTGTATCATGCTAACAGGAATTAAAATTATATAACAAAAACCTAGGCATATTTACAACTTTGACAATTCAAAGTGTAAACATGCGGAAAGACCAAACTAACGAGGACCTTCCGGTTTGTCGATTGCAAATCACTGTGAAGCAGGAAACTGCCTGATCAGCCAATATAGAGACATAGATAAACACCTGCCTCTGATGTTTATAACTTCTGGACAGACATACATTGCATGTCATTTATCAGGTCATCTAACATTGAGATTTTAACTCCACATGCATAACTTGAAAAGAAAAACTAAAATGTTAATAAACATATTCATTGAGATGGCTTAGTTTTTTGGTAGTCCTTTGAGTTTTTTGTGTGTTGATGATAAAACTTTATGACAATTTTGCTTGATGGTTCTGCACTTAGTAGTCATGAAAATGAATTTGGGAGGGAAACTCCCCAGTGAGCGGGCAAATATAGTTGAGAAAGTTATATATAATATGGCTTCTTAGATATGCAACAAATCAATTCCACTAAATACAAGCATGTGTAGTCATCATCAACATCTACAAGTTAAGACCAAAATCAAGAATTCACCACATATCACACAAACTAGGATGATCGAAGGTACAGCCAAAAATCCATTTGTAACTAATTACTAAGAATCAAGAAAAAATAACACTGAAACCAAGACACAAAGAAAACAGCAAAGAAGGAGAGAGAGAGAAAAAAAATTGTCTTACTCAATTGCACGAGCTGTGCCCAAAGCAATCTTAACTCTGGTATTCCATGTAAGTGGATTGCTGAAGCTGTCTGACAGGTGCAGATACTCATGAAGTGAACCATTGCGAAAATATTCATAGACTAACATGTTTTGCCCTTGTTCTGAACAATAACCAACAAGTTCAGCAAGATTTTGGTGCTTCAGCTTTGATATATTTGTCACAATTTCCGAAAATTTGTCTGCTCCCAAGCTTTGAAAGACTGAGGAGTCTATCTTTTTAACAGCTAAAACCTGATAAAGTGGTCACAGATCAAATGACTCAGTTAAGGAATTCAACTGAGATAGCATGCGCTTATTGTTTTTTATGAAGCAATAAACCTGGAATACTGCAACACGAAGCACAAATATGCTGTCCATATTCATGAATATTTCCATATATACAACCACGTTAAATACTTCATTCATTCTTCAGGAATCTCAAGACAATATCAGTGACCAATCGGAGGCCCCTGATGACAATGAGAAACTATTTTGGGATGTTCATCCGCTCTCCTAGTAATGAAATATGCAATGTACACTTGTAAACAGTGAGACACGGGCAGATAGCAGAGCAGTAGAATTATAGAGAACCAGTGATATTGTGGGAAGAGAGGAATATCTCAGAAGCATGGAAAAGCCACAAAGTATGGAGAGTACCCCCTGAGGACAGCTAAGCTCAACACTGATGGAAGGTTTAGGCCATCTACAGGGAATGGAGGAGCACTTTTTTTTTTTTTGGGGGGGGGGGGGGGGTTCAAGGAAACTAGGTCATAAGATTCATGGGAAACATGGGAAAAATTGGCATCTTTCAACTAAGCCTAGTAGTGAATTGCTATCCAATGAAAAAGTCCATCCCCGCAGAATTAAGCAAGACTGATACAGGATGGTAAAAATCTAGCTCATCAAGACTAATAATGCTAAGCTCACTGGCATTACCAGAGGAGCAAATATATGTACTGACATCCATGCCAAATCATCTCACAATCACGTGTTGGGCCTCTGTTTTTTTGAAAGCCCACCTCCCTTTGTTAAGCCTTTGATTATGTAAAGACCACTTTGGACTCATCCTTATATCATAATCCCCTTGTTGGACCATGGCTCCATGTTACTTTGTGGTCCAACCCAAATACATACAAATAGAAAGTTGTTTTTAATTGGAAAAAAAAAAAATCGTTAGAAGTCTAGATAGATTAGGAACCAGTTCACTTGTTAAATAAATTATTCTCCTCTATAAAAGGAGAACATAATTCAAGTGTTTTATCTGGCTTATCGGTTACCGAGGAGTGGCCTAGAAGGTGGCTTACCAAGGTTACAGCCCAACATTGTTCAAATAGAGTCACTACAGTTAGGAATTAAGCTTCTCCGCTGAATGTCTATTGCGGATCTTCTGCTGCTACCATCAAATATCATGAGCGTGTACTCGAACAGATTGAGGCTCAGATTGGTGGCAACAAACAGTTGACCGGGCCAGTTAAAGAGGTGGCTAAGGTTAAGTGAACCCAGTGTTGCACCTATCAAAGTCAGTCTTACATCCTTGGTTTATGTTACTAGAAAAAGTATAAGAAGGTGTCATGGGGTAAGCAGGCTCTAGAGTCTCAAATTGGGGAATTTCAGGCATTTAGTGAAGATCCTTACTTGAAATGCTAAGGATTTAGGTGATAGAAGAAAAATAAGAAAGGTTAGAGATATGATCCTTAAAGTTGCTCCTTGTATCATCCTTATCCAGGAATCTAAGCTAGATGAGGTGGATGTTAGTTTGGTTAATTCAATTTGGGATTTAGATTCAAGGGTTGGGAGTATCTTCATTCTTGTGGTTCTTCCAGATGGATTATTATCAGCTGGGATATTAAAACCTTCAATTGGATTGATAGTCTTCTTGGATCTTTCACTTTATCGATTCAGTTTCAGGTTAGGGTTATTCATCAATGCTGGTTTACTTCCTTTTAAGGTTCGAACACTCCTAGGTTTAGTCAGTCTTCTTCGGAGTTGTTGCAGTGTGTAGCTGGTGTTCCTCAAATTGGTGTCTTCAGATTCCTTTCAGAGAAGCTTATTAGGACCAGGACTACCACTAGTATGTTGGACTTCAATGCTTATATTAGGAAATGTGAATTGCAGGAAATTCCTGTCTAATGCTCAATTTACATGGTCTGTACCTGGGAGCATAGAGCTGGCTCCCACATTGGTCGTTTTCTGTGTTCTAGTCACCGGGATTCCTGTTTTCCTAACCTTAGAAACGATATCCTGATTATTTCCATATCCTTTTGGAATCTAATCACATCACTTGGAGTCCTATGCCTTTTAGATTAGAGAAATGAGGCTCTCTCATAGAAAAGTGGTCAAGGATTCTTGGAGAGATTCCAATGTGGAAGGGTGGGAGGGTTTAAAGTCATGAGGAAATTAGATTCTGAAACAAGCTCTTAAAGCTTGGAATAGTTGGTGATATTAGAGAAAAGAAACATGATATCTTCGAGAAATTGAGGAGATTGATAGGCTTGAAGCTGATAGAGTTCTATTAGACAATCTTTCTATTCGAAGAGAGAATCTAAGGAATGATCTTGAGGAGCTTATACTAGGAGATTAGTTGGCATCAAAAGATTCGGATTAAGTGTGTTAGAGAGGGGGATTGTAATATGAGGTTTTTCCATCACGTTGGAAATGGTAGGAGGCAAAGGAGATTTGTTAGAGGATAACAAAGGTGATGTCATTATGAATCCAACCTCCATTGAGAATACAGTCACTAGTTTTTATAGAGGGTTGTACACTGAAGAAGTTAATCATTGCCCTATTATTGAGGGGCTAGATTGGTTTCCTATTGTAGGCACTCATGCCTCTTGGCTAGAGAGACCTTTTTAGAGAGATGAGCTTAAGGAACAGTCTTTAATTTTGACATGGATACAACCCTGGTCCTAATGGTTTAACTCTGGCCTTTCTTCAGGATTAATATTTGCAAAATTTTTTACTGAGTTTTATGTCAATGGGTGGTGGGTAAAAATATGACTCTACTTTTATTACCCATATTCCTAAGAAATCTTGTTCCTTGAAAATTAAGAACTCAGACCTATTAGTCTCACTACTAGCGTGAATTGTATTGTGGCTAAAATGCTAGCTAATGGGCTGAGTATGGTGTTAGATGATACCATCTGTAGAAATCAAAGTGCTTTTGACAGAGGTAGACAGATTTTAGATACTGCTGTAATAGCTAATGAGGTTGTTAACTATGTCAAAAAGAATGATAAAGGTGTAGTTCTGAAAGACTTTAAGAAAGTCTATCATACGGTTAGTTGGCACTTCCTTGATAATGTGTTGGAAAATTAGGTTTTCGGATTGGTGGTAGAAGATGGATTAGAGAGTGGGTTGAGGCAGAGAAATCGAAAGACTTGGTCATTTTTAATGTTCATCATTAATGGAGAATCTAAGACTTGGTTCTCAGCTTTAGGTTAAAGCATAGAGATCCTGTTTCTCCTATTCGATTTACTCTTGTATTTGGCCTTTTGAGTAGATTGATTGATAGAGGGATTCACATGCTTTCTCTAGTCTAGAGTGGGGGAGGATGAGATTTATTTCTTTCATCTTCGGTTTGCTAATGATACTACTCTTTTTCTGAAAGGGGATAGTGAAGACTTCGAGGATATGATAACTTTGGTAAACATTTTTGCAAGAGCTTCTAGCCTTAATGTGAACTTCTTGGTATTAATGTGTCTAGTGAGATTATTGATCATTTCGTGACAATTATTAGTTGTGTGAGAATAAATTGGCCTTCTCCGATTTAGAGGTTCTTTTGGGAGGTAATCTAGGAGGCTGTAATTGTCAAATCTAGTTGTAGATAGAATATGTAGGAGCTTAGATGGATGGAAGGGAGCTTTTCTTTATCTTGGGTGGGTGTATCACTCTTATATTTGCGTGTTTGTCTAATTTTTCCTATATTTTCTCTCTTTTTAGATTTCTATTAGCACAACAGATAGAATTGAGAAGTTTATGCATCATTTCCTTTGGTCCGGGAGCATGTTAGCTGAGAAAGATCATCCGGTAAATTGGGATCAAGTTTCTAAACCTAATCGTGAGGGTGGATTAGGTCTTGGTAATATGGTATCCAAGAATATTTCTGTGGTAAGCAAATAGCTATGGAGATTGCCCTTATGACTCAATTCTCTTTGGCACAAAATTACAAAAAGCAAATATGGTCTCCATCAGAATTGATAGGATGCCAATCCTAGAGCGGAAGTTTCTAATACTTCATACTTTTCTTCCCCTGGTGTAATTCGGAGTGGGTGATGGTTCTCGTGTACCTTTTCTGGGAGGATTTGTGGGCTGGGGGTTTGCCTTTATCCATTTGTTTCTCGTCATTATAGGTTATCTAGATTTCCTTCCGCTTTCATCAAAGATTTTTAAACTTGGGAGGATCATTCAATCTCTTGGAACTTTCATTTCTTATGAAATCTTAGTGGTAGATAAGTTTCGGACTTTTCTTCGTTAATTTCGCTCTCACTGAGAAATGAACCTTTCCAAAATGTTTTGGACACTACAATTGGAATCTTGAAACCTCAGATGCCTTCACTTGCAAATCTTTATTTCATTATCTTATTAATATTGATCAACACCCTCATTTTGCTTTAAAAAATTTTATTTGAAAGCAAAAGTTTCTATTAGGGTTAGCTCTTTCACTTGGTGTATAATACTAATGATCTACTCCAAAAATGGAGACCTCCTATAGTGATCTCTGTGGATGTATGATTATGTGTGATAACAGTTATCTGAGAGTAGACATCATTTTTTTCAATGTTCTGCTGCACGGGAGATGTGTAACCATTTACTTCCAAAATGTGATAATGTTTGGGTTTGCCCCAGCACCTTTCCGAATTTATTTCTCATGAAATTTAGAGGTTTTGGAGTGAAAGAATGATGCTCGATCTTTGGAAGAGTGTGTTCCGCGCTATTGCTTGGTATGCTTAGAGAGAGCGGAATGCATGGATATTCAAACATCAAACAATTGGCACCTCTTTTGTGGGATAAGATATTTTTTTCACTTCTTTGTGGTCTCATTTGCAATTAAGTATAGCTTACTGGGTTGAAGAGAGATTTGGGGGCAGTTGTGTCTTAGCCCATTTTTGTCACTTCTAAGTAAATTTTATTTTGGAAGTTTTTTGTGCATTCTCTTCTTTCATCTAATATTTTAGTTTTCAATCTAAAAAAATAAAAAATAAAAAATTTGGAGTGATTCTACATTATGTGCAAGGATGAATGTTGACTAATCCTAACCATCCATGAGGTTTAAGTGTTACCAAGAGTAACTTTTATTTGGTATGATTGTGGGGTTAGTATAGATTTAAGTTGTAATTGGATTATTGAAATGGCATTGGTGAGAGATTGTGATGAGGATGAATAGTTTGATTGATTATAATAGGTAATCAGAATAAACAAATCAATGATAGCGGATGATAGTGGCGAGAGACAGTGGATGTCGGCATATTGGCTAAACCACATGAATTATTGTATGTGCTCCTCGAATCTTATTCCCTCAAAAAATCTTTCCAATGAAGAGGCCCTAAAACTCGCAATAAGAAACCAATCAAGCCCTTTCTAGAATAAGCCTAAATCTATCCTCCTTGGCATATAAATCCCTATAAAAGCTGGTGATAGTATCCTTGATGGAGGCAGAATCAGTAATCACATTACCGTCATCATCCTCAAGCCCTCTTACAAAGCTCTTTTGCTTCCTACCATTAACAACCCAATAAAAAACCTGATACTATAATCCCCCTATTTAATCCACTTCTTCTGAGTCTTATAGTGCCAATTCATCTCCTCCCTAAAAAGAAGATCCTTAAGATCATGTCTAAGAGTCTCCCTACAAATGTAAAGATCCTCAGACATCCTTCTATCAACCTCAATCAAATCAATCAAGCAACCCTACATTTGTCAGACACAAACCAAGTGAATTGAACATTAGACAGGGGAATGTCCTGCAACGCATAATCTCTAATAAAAGAATCAAAGTTCAACATGCTAGAAGTAGTCCTAGTCCCATTAAGTTTCTCCGAGGGGAATCTAACCACATTAAAATCCCCTCCTAGACACCAGATTGTGGAGCACAAACCTGAACAAAGTATAGGTGAGGCAAAAATGCTTCTCTTCCTTGTATTAGTCGGCCAATTTACAAAGAATATATACGAAAAAAGTAGTGCTATTTTAGGTTATAACCTAGTCAAATTATAAATATAACTACTATAATTAATTTAAACTGAAAGAAAGTCTGACTATGTACTCTAATAAATAAGGGATCATGATTATCTAATATGAGTCAAGTACGGATTTAACAGCCATCTAAAAAAAAAAATTTAAAACATCCCCAGTAAAAAAATTACAAAACTAACACCCTCGTGTCGGGTCTTGAAGACCCGACATGAGGGAAAAACCCAAACTACAATGCATGTCAAGTGTTCAACGCTCAACATGCCTTCTGCCTGCTACAAACCACAGCAGCATTTTAAAAATTGCCGTACAAACCAACTTCTCCAAAAAACCAACATATCTACAAAATTCAAATCTCATATCCATTCAACAAACAAATCAACTCATTCAGTCGCCAAACTATGTTCATTTATCAATTGACAAACAAATAAAATCCATATCCTAAATCCATTCAACAAGAAACCAACTCATCCATTATTCAACCCATATCCATTAAACTCGTCCATCCATTCACCAACAAATAAACCAACACAACAAATCTAAAAAATAAACCAAATCAGATGTAATAGATATAGATATCAAAACCAATACATAATATGATATATATTTCATTAATAGTAACAAAATGTAAAAAATTCCTCAATACATAAATGTCAACGTCGTCATCTACGCCTAGCGTACTGTCTAACTCCTAAATCATGTCTAGTATATGTACAATCATCACGAGAAACTAAACTCATATCATCTATCTATACGATCTGGGAGGGACCTACATCCTCATCGTGGGGCTCAGAAAATATAGGAGGAAATACACGATACACGGGTGGTGCATCATCTCTCTCAACCTGTGTCAGTCCCTCATCTATATGAATATCGGGATGAGCTCCCCTTTGTGGAGTCCCGGGAGTGAAAGCCTGAGGGATATCATCGGACACGGGCATGTAAAAAGACAAAAACTCACTGTGTGCACTAGGTGAGTCCCATCTACACTTATTAATGGTCTACAACTCTTAAATGTCATGATACTAGAACCAAGTGGCCAAAACAAAGTTTCAAAAACCATTTCACCATTTGCATTCGACGAACCAAACTTCCAACTTATTTATGTTCCCGGATTCTTTTGTACTATTGCATTCAAGAGTCGAGCTAGTTATTTGTACGAGTTATCCCAATCCCCGTATACCATCTCTATAGGCCTTTTTTCACTGCCCAAACTCTTTCACGGGAAACTACATATGAGGTTCTCTCAGTCATAACAGTTCGGAAGAAAACAATTTTGACACTAAGATCTTCCCTAACATAGTTCAGAAAATATCAAGCCATCAAATTATAATCTAACTGCCTATGATCCTGTGTCAACCCAACATTTACACATGTATACGGTCCCTCAACAACAGTATTCGCAAAAGCATCAAGTAGTCTTATCCTACGAGCACGCAACCTCCACCTACATCTTTCATCCCTTTAAGTATATATTGTTATCTAAAGTGTAGGTATTGATCTCCCAACACGAAATTGATGGTGTTGCTCGACATGATGCATTTTGACAGTATGAATAAGTTGCTCCTTCGAGTCAAACCTCATCCTCTTTTTCAATTCATCGCTAAAACTCCAACTATCGTTGGTCAATATACAATCTTGCTCAAAAGTCACATAGTCATCACCTCCGGCTGCAGTGGTTATAAAGGGAATTGAGTCGTCTACTTGGTCATAGACAAATCTCCGACCACCACCAATGGGTGCATGGGCCGAGGATGATCCGATCATTAACTCGTTAGCAGCACCACCCTACTACTGCCACCAACTTCTCCATCATCTTCTTCTTCGTTATCCTCCTCTTCTTCTGCCTCTTTTTCCACCTCTTCTTCCGCCATTTCTTCCTCATCAACATCGTTATCCACATCTGCCAAAGCAAAATCCACTCAAGATTCGATACGAGGATACTTATCCGTATAATCATCATCTTGTTGCACAAACGTTCCACCCTCGTATGATTTGATATACAACTCATGAGTGGTACCTACTCCCATGTCCACCGCAAACTCCATCAAGTTAAGCACGTCATCATCATCACTAATTGGCACTAATTGAAACCGTGCATTCCCACATTGCATGTATTGCACGGGACAGCGATGAAAAATCTTTACACATCGTCTCATTGAATTGATCCGAAAACTCTTACATATCATTAACACCAACTTATTATAACATACATCCTTTCTCACCCTAATCAACTTCGAAGGTTCCCGATTATAACCAACTTCATCCTCACCCGTGATAATTTTACCATTGCAATAACATAACAATCTCACCATCTCCGTCATTTTTTCTAAACATCAAAAATCAACTTATCATAAACTAATACAAATAAATCAACTTCTGCAATTTGAACGATTGACATAAATTTATAATTACACCCCAAATATCCTAAACCCTAAATTTATACTAAAACTCAACAAACCCTAAATTTATACTAAAATTCAACAAACCCTAAATTCTCAACAAACCCTAAACCCTAAATTTCATAATCAAATTTTTTAATAAATCTACTTCAGATTAAACATTTCAATTTCTCAACAACTATTCCTAAAATTTAATTTTCTAATTAAAGTTTATAATTAATTTAAATTATAAAATCAGTCCACATACATCAACCCTAACCCTATGTCCAGAGTTCTTAAATCTGTCCACAGTTCTCAATCAAACAAACATTTCATTTTTTCAACAACTATACACCGCCCAACATACATCATTCATAATAAAATCAAAGATTTCATATTCGAATCATACAGTCGCAATGAGTAATGTACTTTCGGATTTTTGCAAATGCGGATGCAGTGAGGAGTGACGTTGTGGTGAATGTGAAGAATCGCTGGATGTACAGATGTGTTGAGGAGTGAAAAAGTTAAGGTTCATCGTTCGTCACTCGCGAGGATGAGAGATCACAGCCACAGCGGAGGAGAGAAAGAAAGAAGAAGAGAGCAGAAGGAAGAAGGAAGAAAGCCTGCAAGATTAAGTGGATGAGCATGTCCAGTGTTGAACACTCGACATGTGCAGTAATGTCGAGTGTTGAACACTTGAAATGCACTAGAGTTCAGGGTTTTCCCTCATGTTGGGTCTTGAAGACCCAACATGAGCGTGTTAGCTTTGGAATTTTTTTGCCAATGATGTTTTAAAAAAAATTTTTCAAATGGGTGTTAAATCCGTACTTGACTCCATCTAATATATCATCCAATAAATTAGGGATCATAATCTTCAGATATCATCCAACACTCCCCCTTCTAGTGAATGAATACCAATCATTCCCAACTTGCTAATATTAGTTTCAAACCCTGACTTTACCAATACCTTAGTGAGTGCGTCAGCTTGTTGAAACTTTGTAGGAATATATTGCAGACTGACTGTCATTATCAATTTTAGACTTTATGAATTTCCCATCAATTCGAACATGCTTCATCCTATCATGTTGAATAGGATTATGAATGATGCCGATGGTTGACTTGCTATTAGTGTATAACTTTATTGGCCCTTTGTGTAAAGACTCCTAACTCTTTCAACAATCTCTCGATCCAGATTAGCTCACAGATCCCTTGAGTTATTGCCCTGTATGCTGCTTTTGCACTGCTCCTAGCAACAACAATATGTTTCTTACTTCTCCAAGATACTACATTTCCCATACCTTTATGCAGTATCCTGTGGTTGATTTTGAGTTCACTAGTCTTGCCCGGTCTGAGACAATGAACCCTTCAATATTTCTTTTTCATTTTTTCTGAACAACAATCCTCTTTCAGGTATACCCTTCAAGTACCGTAGGATCTAAATTACAGTTTCAAGATGTCGTTTGATAGTTGAATACATAAACTGACTTACCATACTAACACTATAAGCAATAACAAGTTTAGTAAGTGATAGGTATATCAGCTTTCCTACCAATTGTTGGTATTTTCCTTTATCCATTGGTGGATCATTCTTAGAGATCTTATTGTTCCAATTTGTTTCGGTGGAGTTCTAGCTAGTTTGCACCCAGGTTTCCCAGTTTCCTTTAGCAGGTCAAGCGTCTACTTCCTTTGTGATATAAAGACGCAATATTATATATATATATATATATATATATATATATATATATATAAAAGAATAAATATATCAAAAAAAATGAAAGAATACACAGGTATCAGGATTTACCCTAAGGTACCCAAGAAAAGAATTAACGGCCCTCTATGTGAGGCCAATACAAAAATCACTAAGATATAGTCTTAACTGCGTGTAAGACTAGACTAACAAATGTCGCGATGACTCGCGGAGGAAGCTGTTGCTAACCAATCCTCCTCTCATTTCTCTCCATCCAAATATAGCAAATGCAAACACTGAGGAGGTGTTTGAAAACCCTATTCCACCGAAGAGGATATCTAGCTGAGGAGAGATGGGTTGCTCGAATACCAGACCAAGAGATAGGCAAGGTCAAAGGAAAGATGCCTTGTTTGCTCCTAACTACCTCCACTCCAAGAAAGTATTGAAACTTTCCAAGGTCCTTGACTTGAAATTCTAATTTGAGTAGTTCCTTGAAATTGTTAATCTCTACCATATCAACTCCTGTAATTATCATATCATCAACATATACAGTCAAAATGGACCTTTCGCATCCGTTGCTTGTTTCACAAATAAAGTATGATCTGCATGTCCTTGTTTATAGCCAAATTACCTCATAGCATCCCTGAATTGAGTGAACCTGGCCCAGGGGATTGATTTAGGCCATATAGAGATATCTACAGCCTGCATACTGAGTTAGGAACAGTCATCCTCATCAAATCTAGGAGGTTATTTCATGTACACTTCCTCTTTAAAGTGACCATTTAAAAATGCATTCTTCAAATCTAATTGATGCAACTCCAAGTCTAGGTTGGCTACAAGTGACAATAGAATTTTGATAGAATTTAACTTTGCTATAGGAGCAAATATTTCTTCATAGTCAATGCCATAGGTTTGGATGTAACCTTGCGCCACTAACCTTACCTTGTATCTTTTAATTTAACCGTTTGCACCAAGTTTGACTCTAAAGATCCATTAGCAATCAACCACTATCTTCCCCTTTGGAATTTTGGCAATCTCTCATGTTTTATTTTCTTCCAAAGCCTTTATCTCCTCCATGAGTGCAGCTCTCCACTTCGGGTCATTTAGTGCCTCACGGATGTCTAGGAATCTCCACATCATCCAGCTTGGAGAGATATGCCCTATAGTTTGAAGAAAGCTCGCAATAGAAGAGATAATTCGAAATCGGGTGTGTAGTTGTACAAGACCTTACCCTTTTTATGAGAGCAATCGATACATCCAGATTATCAATTTTATCAGTACTTTCTTTTTAGAACTTCAGATGGATTTGCCTCTAGGTCAAATGATTGGCTTTGAGGAGGATTTCGTGGTCTTCTTGTGTAAACACAAAGTTTACCCTTAGTCGTTGGTTCCGAATCTCCCTCATGATCAGCTACCTAAGTAGGTGTAAGTTGGGAAAAAGACATTGGCATTTGTATGGTATTAGGAAGGTCTGAAATTGAAATTGATATAGAAATATAAGGATCCCAATGATTTGCTGCATTCGGTAACTCCCCCTGAAGTGAATCATTAGGATAGTAACTGTGTTGTTCACAAAATGTGACATCATACGAAACAAATATCCTTTAGGATGGTGGATGATAGCACTTAAAACTTTTTTGAGTGGAAGAATAGCCTATAAATATGCACTTAATGGTTTTATGATCCAGTTTTCTAATGTTGGGAGTTGTGTTGTGGACATAAATAGTGCAGTCAAAGACTCTTGGAGAAAGGGAAATCATGATTGACATGGGGAAAAAAATTCCTTATACATTGCTGAGGAGTTTGAAAGTTTAGTGCTTTGGAAGGTAACTTGATAAGATAGGCAGCTATTAAGACAGCTTCCCCTCACAAAGAATTTGGAACATGACTGTTAAACATTAGGGCATGGGCCACTTCAAGAAGGTGTCTATTATTCCATTCAGCAACTCCATTCTATTCAGGGGTGTATGTACATCAGCTTTGATGGAAGATACAATGATCAGCAAGGTACTCCCTAAGATCACGTGCAAAATACTCCATCGTATTATCAGTATGAAGTATGTGAATAGGACTGGAAAAGATTAGTGACAAGTTTGTGTAACTGTTTAATGATGGACCCTATTTCAGACTTTTCTTTTAAACCCAACATACACGAGTATGATCATCGATAAATGTAATAAACCACCTAACTCCATTTATATTAGAGGTACGAGCAGGACCCCAAATATCACCATGCACAAGGTCAAAAGGATTTGAGGACCAAGGATTATGTAAAGGATAAGATTGTCGTGGTTGTTTTGCAAAGATACACAATTCACAATAGAAAAAAGAAGGATCGTTATTTATGAATAGTTTCAGAAGCAAGTGTTTAAGATACTCAAAACTAGGATGGCCAAGACGTTTATGCCATAACATCAAAACTAGAGATCCGGTCAAGTAGTAGAGGTCATTTCGCTCCTCAGTATTGCCAACCATCTTTCTCAAAGACAGCTCCTAAAATTGAATGAGTAGAAAAGAAAGTTACTTTACAATTGTGATCCTTGGTAGGTTTGCCAACAGAAAAGAGATTGTATTTTAAACTAGGAACATGAACCGATTTCAAACGCATATCATGATATGCAACACTATCAATACCAGCCACATCTGAGCCTTGCCATCAACCACAGCGACACACATTTCCATCACTCTATGTACTCGATCAAGTTTGTAGAAGACCCAGTCACATGGTCTGAGGCACTAGTATCAACAATCCATTTTGATTTAGTTGGGATAATTAGGCTAATGCGAAATTACCTCATTGTGTGACAATGGCTACAGAAGAGTTTCTTTGAGTTCTATAAAGACTCCTGAGAACTTTCATCTGCTCAGCAGTAAACGCATGGTTTTTGGAGCCGATTTGGTGTGTTTCGTGGTACTTTCAGCAACACGAGCAGAGTTTGATGAGTGATGGTGATTCCTCAGTTTCCAATTTGTTGGTTTCTCATGAAGTTCCTAGCAAGTTTCCTTAGTATGGTGTGGCTTATGGCAATGATCATACCACAACTTATTGTCTTTAGATTATTGGGTGCGGCTATTAGGTAGGTCAAGACGGTTGGCGATGAGTTCTGAATTTTGCTGATTTTCTTCTATAGTAAAATGCAAAGGCACTCGAAGCATCACTTTCCTGCGATTCTCTTCATGTCTAACTTCGGCAAAGACTTCACAAATCGATGGAAGAGATTTCATACCTAATATACGCCCCCTAACCTCATCCAACTCTTTATTCAATCCATGAAGAAAATCAAAAATCCGATCCTTCTCCAGCATCTGTTGTAAAGCACAACATCATCTGAGCATTTCCATGGAATTGCATCGAAGAGATCCATCTGCTGCCATAATTCATGTAGGGTATAAACATATTTTGTGACTGACTTCCTCCCATGTTGGGTGCTGCGAATAGCTGAACGAAGCTCAAAACACTGAGATACATTTTCAAAATCAAAATACATCTATTGAACCGCCTCCCAGATATCATGAGCTATTTCATAGAACAAATAAGTTCTACCAATTTTTCCATGGAATTTATCAACCAAGACATCACTATCGAGTTTTCAACCTCCCATATCTTAAATGCGGCATCCTTACTATCTGAGGCTGGTAAGATAACCCGTCTTCCCTTTCTCTCTAATCACAAGCACCATAGACAAGAACCAATCATGGAAATTTGCCCTATTGAGTTTGAGTTGGGTGATCTGAAGTGAGTGAGGAATTTCACAGGTTTGGAGTGAATTAGAGTTTGGGTTTGGAGGAATTTCGAAGGGTTTGTGTTGAGGATATTTCTTTGATAGACATGGTAAACAAAGAAAGAAAAACTATGTTGTAGCCAAGTATTAATGTTAGTAGGATTTACACGGCTCTAATACCATGAACAATGTATAGGTGAGGAAAAAATACTTATCTTCTTTGCATTAATTGGCCAATTTACAGAGTATATATACCAAAAAAAAAAACAGTTTTGCTATTTTAGGTTATGACCCAGTTAATGCAGGAACTACCATAATTAATATAAACTAAAGGAAAGTCTGACTATGTTCTAGAGAAAGTCTGACTATATACTCTGATAAATTAGTGACCATGATCATCTAAGATATCATCCAACAAATTAGGGACCATAATCTTCTGAAATATCGTCCAACAAAAGCAAAAACCTCATGCAACTTATCACAAAAAGAATGTGTAATCTAGGAGTGTTTGGACCATAGACGGAAGTGAACCAACACTTAGGACCTCTAATCTGAAAAAGGATAGATGGCAAAAAAGAGCTATGAAGGCTATCAAGCTGATGAAAGGTTCTAACATCCCTAACAATAATGATCCCGCCCAAAGAACCACGAGAGGGGATACATTCCCAACCCTTAAACCAAAAGTCCCAAATGGAATTAACTAAGCTAGCATCCGCTTCCTCAAGTTTGGATTCCTGAATAAACACAATATCAGGAGCAATTCTAGGAACGGTCTCCTGAACTTCTCTACTTTTAGTTTTTTCTCTCAAACCCCTAAGATTCCAGCTAAACTTTCATTTATGGAACAACTTCTATCCCCTATTGGGACTCTAAGGCCCTCCCACCTTCTCCACCTTCTTATTCTTCTCCCTTTTAGTAACAAAGGCCAAATGCTTGGCATCAAATGAAGCACTTCTTGGTTCAGATGACCTCAAGTCTAATTTATTAAGAAAGGACTGTTCTCAATACCTTCTGGGGCATTAGCTAAAGTTGGATTTCCCAAAGAACTCAACAAAGGACTAGGGTGACTTAAGCAAGTATGGTAACTGGCAAATGTCTGACAAATGCCAATATTGGACTCAAAATTTTCATTACAGGGAGTAGAAGAAAGACACTGTGTATCACTCTTAACAGACTCATTTCGCATATCACTTTGAAGATCTTTGTAACAATCAAACTATTCTTCAGAAGAGGATTTGAAAGTAAAGATTTTCTACCTCCTCCAGCCCTAGGATGTTCCATAAAGCTTTAACACATTAGTACCAAAATCCTGTTGAGCCCTTCTAGAGCTATCACTCCAACATGCAGCATCATCTTCCTGAAAATTCTGCCCTAGAATTGAATCAACTAAGTGAACATCTCCAATAAACTTCTCCGCTTTTATGTCATCTGAATACATCTCCACTCTTGCTGATATCATCCACCAGCAGTCCATCTTCAGAACCAAAAAAGCTCAAAGTATCATCCTGACACTTCTCATCAATAACATTTTCAAAACCAATGTCAATTTCAACACCAAAACCGTCATCCGGATCCAAAACCAGGTTAGTGAGCCTCCAGTGATCTTTTGCAAAACTCTTAGAGGAGTCGGGCTTCTTTTCAGCTCTCTCAGATGACATGTCTTATATCTCCCAGTAACTCATCGTCTATGCACACATTCAAGAGAACGGTTTAATTAATCTTGGAAAAGGGTCGGAAAGCTGAATCACCTCACCACTTGGAGTCGACCTTAATCCATTGGTTCTCGCAATTCCATAAGCCAATTATGCAATCTCCTTTCCTTCCTCAACTGAAAATTTCCATAGACAGACTGATGCTGGCCTGGACTCCAGACAACGTAAAACAACTTTTTCCAGCCAGATCCCCCTTTTCACAACATCAACCAAGGATTGTGACTGGTTTCTACTACCTTCTGAACTACTCTCACAGTATATCAAATTTTGGTTCAACTTACTGGTCTTAAGAGCAACTCTGCCAGGATCTTCATCATTATGAACCTTGTTCATCTTGCCTCGACTCTCAGCAACCATTCTATTCTCACCATGGAATTTTCAGCGAAGGCTTGAACTGTTTCCCTGCTGCATAATTTCTTTCAGGTTCTGATGAAGGGCACACTCCCTTACTTCTGCCACCAACATAGCATGTGATCTCCAGAAATAATTCAGCCCTGTTGTCTCACCTAGCCACCCAAATGATGTGGCCTTCTTCTATAAGGATTCAGATTTAAATAGAGTAACCAGACTATTAAGAATTGTATCCAATAAACTTTCCAGCCAAAGGGTACCCTCCATACCTAAAGAGATCAAACCAAGACATGTCCCCTCCTTATTATCTACCAGTTGGCAAAAGAAGAAGGGCTTTCCAATGAGACGAACCTCGAATTCCTTAGATTCACTTTTAAACAAAAACATCAAAACACACTTAAAGGCCAAGACCACTCTAAACTCCACTATTTCATTTTGTTTTTGTTTCTGTGGCTTTTTATTTGGAAGCTTGAATACCTATTTTGTGCTTTTTGTGCTGGCTATGAAGTCAGAATAATAAAAGAAGAGTGGAGAAACTGATAAATTTTATCTCCGTCCATTGTTTTGTTCCTTTCATCGTGGTAGCTATATAAATTGTTCTAACAAAATCTGCTCAAAATTTTGAAGAACAAGGAAGAATCAATATCCAAGCCACTAAATTCTCAATTGTTGACACACTAATCTCGCCCCACTCTGGGGTTCAATGATTTCAATATATGCCATATAGGTTTGATATTGATCAACTTTTGCATAATAGGAAGCAACAAGAGTGTCAACGATGGGTTTTACTCAAGTCTCCAAGTTTGCCTCTAATCACATAGATTTGATTGTAGACTTTATTTGAACGGTCTTCCAAGCTCTTTTGGAGATATTACAGACGTCCTATAAAATTGATTAACGCTCTGGTACATCCTCTTCTACTTTATCATTGAATTCATTGTCCTCCTTGTCACAATATCACAGAACAACACCACTAGATTATCACTATTCACTCTCCAATAATCAAATCAACAGTCATTTCAAATCTCTCTAATACCTGCAGAAATTATGTGAGAGAGAATTTGGGGGAAAATCAGGAACATCAAGACCAGAAATGATTGGAGACATCATTTTCTTCTTAAATGATTTTTCTTTCCAAACACGCTTGAAGCTATGAGATCATCCGCCAAGATCTTGTTGGAGAAGAGAGACACAAATAAAGGGTATTTCAGACAAATCGGTTGGGGTTAATTTTGTCATTTCAAGAACTTTTAGTGATACAATATCTTGAAAGTATGTTATTTTGAGGTCATCTGCCTTTTCTATCCCATTCAAATATTCAGTGGTGGACCCGCCTTCTTTTTTTTCTCCCTAGATAAAATTGTCATAACCTTTAAAATTGTAAAGGAAATATCAAGTAGACGAAAAAGTTGTATTTACCTAAAATGTCTGACTCTCATTCGCATTTTAAATTGATACAGTGTTCAAGTTTAGCTATTGTTCAATAACACGAGATAATGACCTAGACAATAAGAAATCAGAATTATTTCCTTGAAGAGTGACTTTGTGTAGCAAAACATTGGGACAGATGCAGATAACAAGCTTGTCCTTATTTTTCCATCTGTGACTTGGTGTCCACTCTAATTTTTACGGAACTCAAACTCTGATATATTTCTGTCATGCAGATAGAGAATAAATGGAACCGGACCAAAATCTAACAGACCTTAAGGGAGTCTCTAACATGTCTTGAGAAATTTCATTGCATATGTATTGTTAAACTGTTGGTAACACAACATAAATTTAAGAATTTTCTAAGAAGAAGATCATCTTATGTGAGAAACTTGGGTTACAATTATGTCTTAAGGTATTAAGTGGCATTCCTGGCCCAGTATAGAGGACATTTTAGAATATTATTGACATGATGCAAGAACGGATGGAAAATATAAAATAAAAAAAAAAAGACTGAATTGAAATGTGAGTAAGGATAGGCCAGCATACCTTCCCATTTGCATATTTGGCCCTATAAACACGTCCAATAGATCCCTCACCAAGAAGGCGTCCCGTTGCAAAATTTCCTGTAGCAGCTTGTAAATCTGGCAGTGAATAAACAACAGCATGGAAAGAAATGCTTCTTTTGACATTCGGACGGTTGGCAAACTCATTGTCACCAAAAGATTTCGCACTCGGTAGTGGAGGTGGGGGCTTTATTCCAATTGAAGAAGATCTCTGCAAAGATTTATTGCCAAGTGAAGATGACGAATCAAATGATTGGAGATCTGCAAAACAAATGTGGCATTTGAACAGCTCATTTCCTATATAAAGATAAAATCAGCACATTTTTGTCAAAACAGGAACAACGTTGTTATAACCTAAACCAATAAAGAGAATGAAACATCCCATTATAGAAACCAAAAAAGGCAAGCTAAAATAAAAAGCCTTTGGGGATACCATACAGTATGAAGAAGTAAGATGATTTCAAAAGCCGAACAAAATAAAAAGTAAACTACATTTACTCACAGGACAAGACCCAGGATGATTGTGGAAAGGGGAAATGGAGAGAAAAAAAGAAAAAATAATCATATTTTAGAAAATGCTAAAAAGAGTAATAACAATCTCATAAAGTAGGCATGCCTATGACTATTCTTTCAAGTGAAAAATCAACACTTTCTTGTCTTGATGAAGGATGTAATGATTGACAAATTGAACAATGGGATGGCTGCTTTCTCTAATTTTTTCTGTGAAAAAAATGATTTTGCTTTCTACCCAGCAAGACAGTTGTGGCTGTGGAGAAGGTCAAGAATGGTTACTCTCCAGTATGAGTTTAGATGTAAAAAGGAAAGTAGGATGTACCTTGTGCATTGGCACTAAATTTAGAACTGTTTCATTTACACAAAGAGAAGTGGAATGAGTACACACTTGCAGTAAGAGTGGAATAACTAGGCTTCTTTGGGGCATAAGTAATTCACTAGGTCTAAATAATCTTCCTGTGGAAGGATTACTTTATCATAAGAACATAAATTAAAACAACAAAAATAGAACGAAGTTCTACAATTTTGCCATAGTTTGGTGGTCTTCAAATGCAGTCATATTGGAGGTAGGCCTTTCAAAATTTATAGGAGAGAATTGGACTAACCTCTAATTATTATTTAGTTTTAGGTATGAACGATCAAGTCCCAGATATTCTCCTGCTAATGAGAAGAATGATATTCTCCTGCTAATGAGAAGAATGATCTTATCAAAATTTCTACATCTCTATTCGTAAGGGGACATGTTTTTAATTAGGATATTTGTTTTAATATTATAACTCATACTTGGGGGACTTCAAGTGGTAGTCATATATGATATCTATTTCTGGAGACTTCGCTGTTGATTGATGTGTAGGGCAAGCTCAGGAAGAAGGGATTTTCCTGGCTTTTTTGTTTTTTTTTTTTTTTTTTTTTGAAGTGAAAAGGCATTTTCATTTTAAGATCCACTGTAGTGGTATCTTTTACCCTAGGAATATGAAGCAACTTTGGGCAGGACTCTCTGTCACCACAATCATGGGAGAAAAAATGAGAATATTAGTTAGACGCTTCATGTGAAAGAGATGCATGGAGATGCCAGCATCATCTTCATTTTGATAAACTAAAGTTATAGAAGCTAGCATAACCATTACTGGCAATTTACTAGGTAATGTAGGGCTCCAAAAGGACTAAGTTGTTGGCTCAATTGAATTTCTACCTTTGCAGGAAAATAAAAAACAAAAGAAAACAAGAATATATCGATCTCCCTATATTTTTTTCCTTTTTGCATGTGAGAAGGTAGCGCAATAAGCTAATGTCAGAATGGAAAGGTCAGTCAAGAGAATTGGAGCTGCTTTCAAGATCCATATTCTGCAGATCTAGCTGGTTTGGCTTGGGTATATTATCATCTATGTGCTTGGATGGCCTTTTGTTCCTTTAATTGCCACTTTTCTGTCACTCTTACAATAAACAAGAAAAATGGTAAAGAACAATTAGATCTCATGCTTCCAAAGGAAAATGTAAAGATGACTTCCGGAAAGCAAAGGGCATGCATTCATTAAACGGGGCAAATCACACAGCTTCTCATGGAAAGAGGAAAACAGGAGAAGAAAGAATTCTTAACAATAATTAAACACCCAAGATTTTCTATTTCTTACATAGATCCATAGATCTGTCCTTCATTATAATCAGAAAATTCAAAGTAGATGTATGGGATGATTGTCAGATTTTGACAGCCACGTGTTTTAACAAGGCAAGAATTACCTCTGAAGTCCCTGCGTACACCATCATGTGCATCGTTTGATAACTCTTGGGATGCAAGGGGCGTAAATGATCTACTCTGGCTAAACCTCTCATCTTCAAGATAATGAGAAGAAGGGGCTTTTGATTTTCTTGCAAGTAGGACGATTAAAGCAGCCAGGACAACCAAAATACCTATTACTATCCCAGCCACAGTAACTCCGCTTGTACTAGTTTTTCCACCCTTGGACTCGCTCTCTGATTTTGATATCGGCGGTGTACCAGGGGGAGGGGGAGGAGCTGGCCCATCAGACCAAGAATTTCCCCCAGTCCTTCATAAAAGATAAGTACATGTGAACAAACATGTGACCATAAATCAGCAAGTAACTATAGCTCCAGGATACTCACTCTAGGTTATCTATATCTTCTAACTCTTGAGGAATCCACCCAGTAAACTTGTTGTTTTTAACATTCCTGCCATGGAAAGCAGTTATAACAGAGTTAGAATAAGAAACATTTTAATATAACCCAAAAAAGAGGGTGCTAAAATATGAAGCATGCTAGAAGGCATCAACAAATTATATTTCGTTTCTTTTTATGGGAACTTCAAACTGTTCCAAAAACTTAGATTGATGGCATAAGGAGGTTTTATTGAATCTGTATCTCCTATCATTCCCTCTCAAATGTGGCCTATTATGCTAAGACCTACGACTTTGAACCATGCGAAACAACAAATTACTTTAAAAAATTAATATGATGGAGTAATTTGTTTTTGTTAAATTTATAGCACTTAGCGTTTCAGTATTGAAGAATATTGGAATGAAGGTACAATAAACAAATCTCAGAATAAAAATATCCACATGACTAAATCAAAAGCAACCACAAATCATGCCGACACTGGATCTCCTTTTCTGCTGCATAATTTCAGTCCATCTTTATCTACCAACTTTTTCAATAGTTTCTGATGTATTCTTTCTCTAGCAAATAATTTTTAAAAAAAAAAAAAGTCTCTTACAAGATAAAAATAAATTTTATCAAAAGTTCTGATAGAAAATGACACCCACAACAAGTTAATACATCATGAGTCTGGCATCAGAAACTGTTGATGAATTGACTGACACCAAGATAAATAAACAATAACAACAACCGGAGCCTTATTGTTGTTGTTTATTTATCTTGGTGTCAGTCAATTCATCAACAGTTTCAGATGCCAAACTCATGATGTATTAAATAGATATGAAAAATTTGTAAAACAAAAAAAGGTTGTGAATGAAATAATCATCTCCCTCGGCATATTTCACTATCCTTGATTTCATGTGTAACTCCATAATAGATGAGAATTCTAAACTACTCCTGAAATTATTTTCTTTATGCAGGAAACATTTTGGGGTGAACTTTGACTCAAGACAATCTCCAAAGAAGAGGAATTGCACTTCTGAACTGGTATCTGCTGTCCAAAAGAGAAGCGGAAACAGTCAATTGTCTTTGCCTGCACTGCTCATGGACTACAGCTTCTGGCTAATCTTAGTATCCATCATGTGCCTACTCAAGCATGCATAGTGAATTATGCACATGAAGTGCAACAAGGTATGTACAGCAAAAAGGAAACCCATTCAGTTGATTCATTATCTAAATTTTTGCTGGTGTGGTGCAGACAAATAGAAACAAGAAAGGATGTGAACTTATGGTGTGACTTGTATAATTTCAGTTTTCAGAATCTTTATTTTTGGTTATCATCTCCGCTGTGGCCTCTGACGCCAGTCTCCTTTGTTCCTTGTCACTAGTGTAGGTTTCTAAGGGGTGTATCCCTTGGTGCACACTAGAACATATTTGCTTCTCTCTTATATGTGTGTTAGTGCGTGTGGCATGTGAAACAAATTTCCAGATTCCAGCCAGGCAAGAGCATAAAAGAGCAGTAATTTATTCATCATAATTGTTAATAAGTACAGCAAGCTTCTGAGAGACTATACACCTTAACCTGATCCTTTCCTAGATGACCACAATTAGAAAGAGAAAAACTTTATTTTAGCACCAGAAGAAACACATATAAATATGTTATACTTTATCAAAAATTGTAAGATTTAGAAGAGTAAGAAGGATTTACAAAACAAAACAAATCATAACGGAACAGAAACACAAGTATCGAAAAAAATGGTATCAGTTTCATTAAAGTAAAAAAGAGACCAATATAATTAATGCACATATGTAACAGTGCACTTACAGATCACTAAGGGGAAGGCTGGCAAGTATATTTATTGGACCAGAGAACTGATTATTCTGCAGATGTCTGTAGAGAAAACGAGGTATAAGCAACAAGAAATCGAATAATCTGTCTATAGATGGCAGTGGTATCTTACAATTTTTTAAGGCTTGAAAGTGATTTGAAACTCTGAGGGAGATTGCCAGAGAAAGAGTTATCAGAAAGATCCCTGGATTTCATCAAGTGAACAAGTCAATAAATTCAGGTTTAACATCTAAAGGCAACTCGTTTTAACGATAAAAGTTAGAGAAAAAAAAATAACTGATACAAATCCCGTCACTGCCAATAACAACATGTGCACTTTGAAATTACTACAAATTTCTATTATAAAGCTGCAGAAACACTTTAACTCTTGTAGCAACAATTATCTACCTAAAAACGAAAGTGGGGTCCAACTCCTTTTAGATTTGAAAATATCTGGCTTTCTCATAGGGATCTTAGGAGAGTGGACATTCTTGAAGAGTTAATGAAATATTAGGCTAGAAGGGTTAATGAAATATTAGGCTAGAAGGGTCTTAAGTTTATGAAGAAATTAAACAACATGAAAATAGTACTTAAAGTTTGGAATAAGGAAGCCATTTGCGATATTCAAGAGAAGAAGAGAATAATTTGTTTGAGGCTGATAGAAAATTGTCTGAGGATCGTTCTACTTGTAGGGAGAATCTCATGAATGATCTTGAGGAGCTTCTTCTTAGGGAGGAGATTGGCTGGTGCCAGAAATCTAGGGAGAAGTGAATTCAAGAGGAGCATTGCAGCAATAGGTTTTTCTAATAGGATTGCAAATGGTAGGAGGCGAAAGACTTTTATTAGAGAACTTGAGGATGATTCTGGTAATTTAGTTATAGATTTGCCTCCATTGAGGATATTATCACCAATTTTTATAGGGATTTATGTACTAAGGAGAATAGGTTACTTCAGATTATTGAACATCTTGATTGGTTTTGGATTACGAGTTCTAGAGCCTTTTGGTTGGAGTGACATTTTGAGAGAGATGTTGAGAAGCAGTGTCTGGTTTTGGTAGGAAGAAAGCCCCTGGGCCTAAAGGGTTCACTATAACCTTTTACCAAGATTTTTGGGATGTCATTTCCAAGGATCTGTTTAGAGTTTTTAGATGAGTTTTGTACTAACAGGGTGGCTGGTAAAAGTATACATTCTACTTTTATTACCCTCATTCCTAGGAAATCTCATTCCTTGGGATGAAGGATTTTAAACCTATCAATCTAACTACCAGTTCGTATCATATTGTGGCTAAAGTCATAGCTGATTGATTGTATATGGTGTTAGATGAGACCATCTTGTATCATGAAGAGTGCTTTTAGTATATCAATTGAGAGAGATTTGTGCGAATGTTCACTCAGGTCTTAGAGTAAGAGGTGATGAGTTTTTTGTCTCTGATCTTCAGTTTGTTGACACTGATATTCTTTTTCTTAAAGATGACAGTAAGGGTTTCAAGAATATGATCATCTTCAGTTTGTTGATAATACTATTCTTTTTCTTAAAGATGATAGTAAGGGTCTTCAAGAATATGATCACTCTGCTTAATATTTTCAAAAAAAAAAAAAGGCTTAGAATTAATAAATCTAGGAGTGAAATTCTCAGCATCAATATGTCTAGTGGTATTATTGACAATCTAATGGGGATTATGCATTGTGCAAAGAGAGACTGGCCTATCTCCTATCTAGATGTTCCTCTTGGGGTAATCCCAAGAGTTTTCATAGGAAATTAGATGGATGAAAAGGAGTACGGGCACATCTCTGCATGCTTGTCTAATATTCCCTTCTACTTTCTCTCCCATTTTAGGATTCCTATCAAGGCATCGGGGAAGATACACAAGTTTATGAGGGATTTTCTTTGATCCTAGAGTGGCTTGGCGAAGAGAGATCATTTAATGAGCTAAGAACAGACATCAATACCTAAACCTAAGGGTGGGCTTGATCTTGGTAAACATGGAATCTAAGAACACTTCTTTGGTAAGTAAGTGGATTTGGAGATTTCCCTTAAAATCTAATTCTTTATGGCATAATGTTATAAAGAGTAAGTATGATCTCCATCAAAACGGATGGAATACAAATATTGGAGTCTCATTCGAGTCTTTGGAAGTTCATCTCGCATCAGGATGATACCTTTCTCCCTTTTGTGTCAAGTGGGCGATCGTTTATGTAACCATTTCTAAGGGGATTCACAGATAGGGGAATCATCTTGGTCCACTTCTTTTCCTTGTCTTCATAAACCATCTAGGCTTCATTCTACTCTTATCAAATTTTTTTATAATTGGGAGGATCATTCAATTCTTGAAATTTTCATTTCATAAGAAATCCTATTGATAGAGAAGTTGTAAAGTTTTCTTCCTTATTTTCTCTCATTCATGGAAATAAACCTTCTCATAACAATGTCTTGGATACTAGAGTGTGGAATCTTGATACTTCAGATTCTTTTACTGACAAATCTTTGTTTCATCATCTTATGAGTTTTCCCAAACAACTTTTCTTTTAAATAATTTTATTCAGAAGGTAAAGTGTCCTACTAAGGTTAAGTTTTTTGTGGTCCATGATGTTTAATAAAATTAATACTAATGATTTACTATAAAAGATGAGAGCTTATAAAACTCTCTCTTCAAATGTTAATGTGATGTAGTTTAATTGCTCTGAGAGCATAAACTACTTTTCTACATTGTTCTGCTGCACATGAGATGCAAAACCACTTATTTACTATATCTAAGAATGAAAGGGTAGTCCCACTAATCTTCCTAATTTTCTTTTCACAAAAGTTTTTAGAAATCAGAATATTGATCCCTCTCTTTTTTTGGGATAACATTGTATTCTATACTTTATTGCCGGTTCACGCCTCTAGGTTCAACAATGATTATAGTTTAGAAAAATTGTAAAGGGATGTGAGGCAGTGCTTCAATCCCTTTCTTTTTTGGGATAATATTGTATTCTATACTTTATTGTGGGCTCACGCCTCTAAGGTCAACAATGATTATAGTTTAGAAAAATGGAAAAGGGATGTAACACAGTGCTTCATTAGTTCTTTTTGTCCTTTTTTTCTTCTGATCCTAAGGATTTATTGTCCTTTCGGAGTTATTGTAGATTATTATTTTTCTCTGATATAAATTTCTTCTTCTATTCCCCCAAAAAAAAAGAATCACCACTTACTACTAAGAGGTCTGCAGTGTCCAATGGTAGCCTAACCAGTTGATTCTAATAGTACAAGAAATAAAAAGTCTTCAATTCATGGAATCCGGCAATAGATCCACCCATTAATGAATAGAATTGAAGAATCAACTACGCAGGAATTTTAACAAGAAGCTAGGTCAGTGATGAGAACACATGTGAGTGCATGAACTCAAGATAACAGCTAGAACGAAGCAGATTAATTATGCCGGATCGAGATTTGGTCTTGGATGCCATCTATTTAAGTCTTCCATGTCCTTGTTGTTTGGATTCGGTTTTAACATCTGTAAAGAATTGAAGCATTGGTTGATTTGCACATGTTAAGAAAAATAAACCCTTGGAGCTCTAAATAAGGGACACAACGAGCCCCCTCGCCTGGTTGAAATTCAACCACATGGAATCTCCATAGATGATTGTCCAATTTTTATTATGAAAGTAGTACTTTTATTTTGCATGATTTAGGAACTTTGATAACTTCATGATTCAATTTGAGGAACAAATTCCACATTTAGATTGATAGACTAGTAATTACGTTAGTGCTTTCATGTACAATGGGAAACGTAGGAGAAATCTTTATTTTTCTGAAAATATTTAAGACTTACTACTATTATGCTTCATAAGTAATAAGAGTTCCTTATTCGCTGATGAAGCTAATCTCCGGCAGACACAAAGAACTATTGAATATAAGGAAATAAATGTCATTACACTAGAGCAGAAAAACAGAAGTTATCACCCATTAAAAGGTCACATATATGGCAAAGTGCATACATGGAATTCTCTCATTCCACTGATATGAGTAGCCAAAATATTACAAGGGGAAAACAATGTAACTCCCTGCTTACGTTCAACATTTTTGGTGTTAAATTTGCCATACTTGTCTTTTAACTATTATGAATCTACAATGATTATTGTTCAAACTAACAATAGATACTAATGCTTTGTTACTAAATAATGTTATTAACATGTGCTACAATATTCGTATGCTATTTTTTTTTTTTGGCTCAAGTCTTTTCTTCCACCAATATTGCTCAAAACCACTTTTGGCCCCCTGTTCTTGAAAAAGCTACTTTGCAAACGGTGGCAATTTGATAATTTTGTTAGTTTAACCATCAGTCAACTCCACATGGTTGTTAAGTGTTTACATGGAATTTCCATTTAGAAAAAAAATTATGTAACACATTCACGTCATTAGAAATTAAAAAAGAAAAAGATATATTAAAAATAGTAAGTACTAATTTTCGAAATAATTTATGCAAGTAACATATTTATTTCTTAATTAATACAACATTTCTTAATTATTTCCAAATCCAATAATAAAATGATTTTTTCCTTTTAACCAAGAAATCATTTCTTATCCTTTAAAAAATAAACATTTCTTAATTATTCCTTAATTAGATATTTTTTTCACTTCTTTGTGGATTTATATCTCTGAAATTCATAGAGATGAGAGAATCGAGGCACTTGTGTTTTAGGTCCTTTTTTTTTTCGATTTTCTTGTCACTTCTAAGGATTGTTTATCCTTGGGAGATTTGGTATATTTATTTTTTCATCTAAAATAATTTTCTTTTTCTATGAAATTTCTTAATTAGATGGTTTGAAATTTCTTTTTTAGATCATGTAATAATTATTCTTAATTACTTAAACAAGAAATAATTTTTTTCAAGGGTTTGGAATATCAAACTCTAGGGTAATAGTTTTCCAAAAAAATAAATAAAAATAAAAGTAAAAACTTAATAAATATTTAACAATGAAATAGTTTAACAAAAAAAAATATTTTTTATTTGTTATAAAAAAAGGTAAATATTTCTTGATTATTTCTAAATAAAACTATTTTTTACTTGACCTAAAATTTATTTTTTAATTATTTTAAAAATTAGAAGTTACTAAATATTAATTTTATTTTTAAAAAAATTAATGATGTGGAAATGTCACAAATGCATTTAAATGCCACATATGATCAAACTAATAAAGGTACCAAAAGTGCCACTTTTTCCAAAGAACAGGGCCTTCACATAGTTTTTTAAAGGTCGAGCACTAAAAGTGGTTTTTGGCCATAGTTTAGGGGTCAAAACGTCCCAGTTGTGGTCAAGTTTTAAAGGCTAGAATATGACTTTGGGGAGGTACATATTCCCATACTTCTTTTAATGGCTCAGGTACATACTCCACCATGAAGGAAAATCATACATTTGCATCTTTCACCATTTTTGTCCATTGCTTGGTGGAAGCAAAGTAGAAACCTTTTAGGGAAACATTGTCATCATCAAATTCTAAAAACTTGTATACCACACCAATTTCTGGTTCAATGGCCAACACATAAGTGTTGAAGATGTCATACTGTACGTTTTCCCATTAGCTTAGAGGCATCTTAAGGGCCAAGGAAAGTATTTTGGACAAAATTTAATTTTCAGATGATATAACAAGCATCAAAACAATCAAGGCAGCTCAAACACGTAGAACTCAATTTAACTGCAAGAAAGATAGCTATTGTAGGTAATTCAAATTCATGTGAAAATATGAGGGTGCAAAGCCAAAATGTCAATACTAAAATGTTATTTTTATGGTAATTTACTTACAGCACAGTGAGTTTTTTTAGTTGCCCAAACATATCATTCAACTGGCCGTTGAGCTGATTATTACCAAGATTTCTGCAAACACAGACAAGACATCAAGGGAAAGCCACAATCTTCAGTTGAAAGATGCTAAAATGGAGCTGTACTTACAGGCGCTCAAGGTCACTCATTTGGGAGAATGAATAGGGCACCATACCAGTGAAGGAATTCTTCGAAAGATCTCTGTGCATCAAGTTTATAAGAACTTGTCAACCATCAATTCAAGGAATTTTTTTCCCCCCCAAAAAAAAACAAAGAAAGAAAGATAAACACACACACACACACACACACAGAGGCACACTACTCGACAAAATAAGTAAAACAAAACAGCACTGTAATTGTAAGACCAGTTCTAAACTTCTAATGATCCTTGGAAGGATATTCAAACCAGATGGATACATGTACAAAGACATAAGTATTTAATGTCCCGGCAAAACCTACAAGATTATCCTCAATAATAATTGTGAGAAACTGAGGATCTTTTCTACCTGCTGATAAAGAATTAATCAACTCAACAATAAGGAAAAGCATATGAGATGACAAATTATCACCAACATATGTGAAGATCTTTCTTCATCATTTTTCTGGTTAAAAAATCCTAAATGGTGAGAAAGAACAAGTTCAAAACCTGACAGAGACAACGCAAGCCTACATCACACTAAAACCTAGTATGTATGAATTTGCAGTTGTGCATTTGTATGCAGGTAAGAAATTGTGATCTACTGTATGTCATTATGATCCATTTTTAAGAATACCAGATGTAAATGTGTCACAAATTCAAGAGGGAAAGTACAGACAAAAATCTAAGAAAGCAAAGTGGTTTATGGTTACTTACATGCGACGAGCATTTGGAGGAAGCTGGTAAGGTATGTCACCTTTGAGGTTGTTATTGCTCAAATCACTGTGCTATCGCAAAAATGAATTGCTTTCAGGTAATTATATTCAAGTGAATAAAAATATGCAAAATTTGGATTTTGGAGTCAGATTTTAATTTAATCTTAGATTTGGGTTCAGCTCAAAGATATTCCAGTCAAGGTGTTTAAGTCCCCCCATTACCATGAAAAGGCAATGAGGAAAACAGTTTTGAAAACAATATCATTAAGTAGTTTCGTTAGTACAAACACTTCAATAGAACAAGTATTCAATATTTTCTGAGGCCAAACTCTTAAACCTTGAGAGTGGTTGTAAGAGTTGATGTTAGGCCAAACTCCACCAAACGGAAATAACTTTGCTCAAACATCATACTCAGATTTAAATTGGTTTGGACCCCAAAATTCAAATTTTTCCAAAAAGATATATTTGAATTATGTATTTTACTTACAAGTTTGTGACAGAGGTCAAACTTGATAACTGATAGCCCATTGTCCCAGTCAGTCCAAGGCCAGATAGTTTTCTACATGATTGTGGAAAGAGAAGCACATATCAGGAATAACTAGTTAATTAGAATTTTTTGAACCAAAAGCACCAAGTTGCATGTGTAATATAACCAAATGTCTTCATATTTAGCTACACAAACGAATGAAGATATATGTAAAACCCCTACATCTCAGTCACAGACGAGCCCGAGCACTTGATTCCTTCCCAAGAATCGCCACAAGGATCACCTCCACTTGCTTTCCAACCAGATAGCTGTGAAGGTGAATTTAAGCCACTGTACATTGAATTGAGGGCCGATACTGCAGACAAAATTGAAAAATTTCAGACAAGAAATCGGTTGGGACATGTAACAATATATAAACATGCATTTTATTGAACAGGCAAATGGATAAAGATACAAGTTTTCAGTAGGACAGTTCCAAATGGACACACTGCAAAATTCGCTCTCTTCATTTATTGTCATTGATTCTCCCATCATTAATTGAGGCTAAGGTAAAACCAATTAACAAAACACACCATATTGAAGGTGTTTTTTTTTAATATTTCATCATATCAAACCACGCATTGATTTTTCTCCTATACTTTTACAGTTCTGCCAAAGCATAAGCTGTGGAACTAAGATAACTTGAGGGTTCCATCCTGAGTAAGGCAGTGCGGAAGGATTTTACTACCTTGAAATAACCACTAACACAATAAAGCATGGTATCTTAACTGCTGACTCACAGGAATTAAGGCTTAGACTCTTAATTGGGCTGAGATATTGCCTTCTTTTGAGAAGCAAGTTGGACTAGGATTTACTTGACATCATTCTTGAGAAACATAGGTAACCTTCCACATTATCCCTAGGGACTGACTAAAATGCTTTTGCCACGAAGAAGGAAATTGTTACTCATTTCTAGGTACCATCAATTGATCATTTCCAGCTTCCATCAATTGTTTCATGAAGTATTTGTTAACCAAGCCATAAATCAAAAATCAAGTATTATCAACTATCTACCTTCTGTCTTATTCTGCTCCATGCGATGTTTCCCGGTGTTCCAAGTATATTTAGTTGAATGTTCCACTTCCAAATCAAACAAATGGTTTTCTGATTCAAATAGCGCACAGAGACTAGATTTATCGCACCATATAAATTAAACCATCTAAGTCAAATATTAAACAAGAAGTAGATGGTGAAAGCCAAGTTTCCAATAGCACTTAGTATCTTAATGTGCCATGAGGATGTGACATCGAGACGAGATATTTTAAGGCCAACTAAGAAGATGAAAGCTTTGGCAACCTCTGGTGGCTTCTTTTTTATTATCACTCAATTGCATATGCGGAAGACCTCATCCCTATCTACATTTGGTCCAAAAGAATATAAGTATTTAGTTCAGTTCAGTAAGATTTTGCCAACCCAGTCAAAGTTAACTTGTTTATTATAAAGCTCTCCACATCAAGACTGAGTTCCCTTGGCAACCAGTGTTGACCTAAACCCAGAAAGTATAGTTGAGCGATGTTGACTTCATTGCATAATGTGATTCCTTCTACTATAGGAAACCCTCATGTCACCCAAGTTCAATGCTTTTAGACATTTGTGAAAGAAAATTTAAGGGTTTCCCAGTTCAATTCAACTCCAAGCACAAGCATTAATTGACCCCAACACAGAAAATGTTCTAAGTTCTACCAAAAATACAAGTAATTCACTTTATGATGCGATACATATGGCAATATTGCAAAAATTAGACAGAAGTGTTATTTATTTCTATCCAAAATTTCCTTATAATGCAACAAAAAATAAAGAAATAAATAAAGAAGTGAAAGAAAAAAACATTACTTTAGTTGAACAAGAACACAATCTAACATATTCCCCCTCCCACAAAAAAAAGACCCACATTTTATTTTCAATCATTCAATAAAAAACAAAAACAAACCACTAAACAGACAATAGTTTAACAATAAACCCACAAAAAATAAAAAAGAATAAGAGTAAGCGGGTTGAAGAGAAATTACCATCAGGAGAATCGGTCTTGGAATGGACATGGACGACTGAGATTGAGATTGAGATGAGAAAAATCCCAAACAGACCTGTGAAAAGGCCTGTTTGGGAATTGGGAAACATGGTTCTGAAGAAAATTGAAAATGGGGTATTGGGAAAGTCAGGTTTTCAACATCTGCAACAATGGCGATGAAGACAAAGACGAGAGAGGGGAGAAGGACGAAAATTGCGGAAGGAGACGGAGTAATCGAGGGATTAATTGAGGTGGGGTTTTGATTCTGGGAAGCATTGAATTGGAGTAGTTGAGTTGAGTCAGAAATTTGGATTGATAGATCAAACATTGTTTGTTGTCGTTGGTTTGGGAATTAAGCTAAATTTAGGAGCTCTGATGGTTTGCCAATGCGAGACCTTCGCGTAACCTCTCGTGTCTGCTTTCTGCTTACAAATTGTAGAGCGAGAGAGCGAGATGTCCCGCTTTGGAATTTGATGGAATGATTTCAATTTGTTTCGTCTCACGCCTTGCAACGGCAACCAGACCCCCAAAAAGAAAAAATGCATTGAACACGATAGTTAGATCAGAAATCCTATTCCATTTTGATTTAATCTAACAATATAATCATAATTATTGTGTTTAAAATATAAATAATACCCATTTTAGATTCATTTTTAAAATAATTATGAATTTTTATAGATATTATGTGAGAAAAAATATCAAATTTTATAGGTCCAAAATAGTTTTAAAAATGATTTTACTAAAAAAATAGTTGCAAGTGATCCCAAAATAAAAAAATAAAAAATAAAAAAAAAAACGAGTATTAATTAAATTTTTTAACCTTTTGCCCAACCTAAATCTTCTAGGTTTAGGAGTTGATTCTAGTCTAAATGCATTGATTCTTGTACTAGTTCAGCACTTAAGTTTGTGGGGTTCATGTTGCTTTTGCCTCATAATTAATACATAAGTAAATTTTATATCCAGAATTTGACACTAAAACTACAATTGTATTCCTGAATTTGAAATTGTTACAGTTGAATAATCAAAATTTCAAATTTGCTACAATCAAGTTTTTTTGTCAATAATGTGGTCTGTCAACCGTTGAGTAGGTGGGACATAGCATTTGACATGGCAAAACAGGTCAAGAGAGAGTCTTAAAGCAAGTAGTTGAAACACTGTTAGGGAGAGAGAGAGAGAGAGTTGCTGGTTTAATTCCTTTGAGGGAGAGAGAGAGTCAGAGTGTTAGAGGGAGTTAGAGAATCTCAGTGCCTACTTATTTGTATTTTGGTTGAAGTGGGTTGTAGTCCCGATGGTGGGGCTGCGAATCTTTATCAACTAGAGTGGATGAGACGGTGGGGTTGCAAAAGTCATATAAGGTATAAAATATAACTCTTGGATCTGTCTATATTAATTGCATATTGTGATTTTTGTTTCAATTTTTTGAGTAAGTGTTTGTATTGTGATCTGATTTTGTAAACTAAATTAAGGTTTTCAAAAATATCAGGGTTTCAATTTGATTTACTGATTTAATTAAATTACAATTTCTAATAAAATAAGGATTTCGAATCAAATTAGGGGTTCCAAACAAATTAGAATTTTGAATGAAATTGAGGTTTTAAAATAAATTAGAATTCGAATTGAACTAAAGTTTCAAATTGAATTAGGGTTTCAAATAAATTAGGGTTTTTAATTTAGTTATGATTTTGAATTAAATTGGCATCAATGTAGTGATAATTTATGGTTTTTATTTTTTATTT
Organism: Dillenia turbinata; assembly: GCA_037126225.1. Taxonomy (NCBI): domain Eukaryota; kingdom Viridiplantae; phylum Streptophyta; class Magnoliopsida; order Dilleniales; family Dilleniaceae; genus Dillenia; species Dillenia turbinata. Next base: position 2,458,591 of record JBAMMX010000028.1, on the reverse strand, counting down.
ATTTATCTTTTCAAACATGGATTCATACATCTTCACTATAACATTTTATCATTTGGTTGGGGATAAGTATATGAGATTAGATAGATGTGAGAGTAGTTGAAAAAATTGAGACCAGGAATGATAATTCTCATTAGTTTCTGAAAAAACAGTACATAAATAAATGGAAAGAAATAAGAAAATCTCTTCCTATAATCAAAAAATGAAAAACAGAAAGATGGCTAATTAGAGAATCGGTAAAATAATACCAATATCCCTTTATTCTAGAAAACAAATCAAACTAATTCTACAACAACTCATTCCCAAAGATTAGGTAATAAATTATGGATTTCTACAATCCCCCTTAAGCTAGGTTGTAGATGTTGAGTAAACATAGCTTGGAATTAAGATCTTCAAATGTGGATCCTTGCAATCTATTGGTTGGTTGGGATATATTGAAGTGATATCATGTCTGCCGCTATCTTTTTCTCGACAAAATGTCTGTCGATCTCAATGTACTTTGTCCTATCATGATGCACCAGATTCTTTGCTATGCTAATTGTGGACTAGTTATCATAGAACATTTTAATAGAACTTGTAATTAGAATTCTTAGCTTATAGATTAACCATTTTAGCCATATTCCTTCATAGATACTGGGTACAAGTGCTTTAAATTTTGTTTCCACAGTGCTTCGAGACACAATTGATTGCTTTTTAATCTGTAGTAACTAGATTTCTTCAGATATACGTACAATAACCCAAAGTTAACCGTTTGTCCATCACAAATCCAACCCAATCTGCATCAGTGAATATCTCGAACTCTTTTTCTTTATCTTTTTGAAAAACAATCCTTTGCTTTGTATCATCCTTAGGTATTTCAAGATCCTATAGACAGTCTCCATATGCTCATATGATAGGTTGTTCATGAATTGACTCACACACTAACTGCAAAGCTAATGTTAAGCATGGTTTGTGAGAGATAAATGAGTTTCCCAACTAGTCTTTGATACCTTCCTTTGTCAACTGGAGCACTATCATTGTTGCTTCCAAGTTTTGAATTGGAATCCATAGGAGTGTCTGCTAACTTGCATTTGAGCATTCATGTTTCCTTCAATAGATCTAACTCAATACTTTCGCTGCGAAACCGAAATTCCTCTTTTTGATCGTGCTACCTCCATTCCAAGAAAATACTTAAGGTTGGCTAGGTCTTTGATCTCAAATTCCTTTGCCAAAAGCGTTTTGAGTTGGAGTATCTCCTCATCATGGTTGCCTGTTAGAATGATTTCATCAACATATACAATGAGAATGCCTCTTTTTTTTTTTCGTGGATGAGTTCTTAACAAATATCACGTGATCTGTTTGATACTGGTTATGCCCAAACTTCTTAACCACTCTAGTGAACCTGTCAAACCAAGCTCTTGGTACTTGAGTTCATATAAAGATATCCTGAGTTTGCAGGCCTTATTGGTGGTGGCTGGAGTGTCCATGACATGTGGTATGTCCATGTAAACTTCTTTATCCAAATCTGCATTGAGAAAAGCATTTTTCACGTCTAACTAATATAACAGCTAGTCTAGGTTGGAAGCAAGTGAGAATAACACTCGAATCGTATAAAGTTTTGCTATGGGAGTGAAGGTCTCTTGGTAGTCAATTCCGTAGGATTGTGTGAACCCCTTAGTTACAAGCCATGCTTTAAATCTGATGACGCTACCATTTGCATTATGTTTGACGATGAAAATCCACTTGCATCCAACAGGACATTTCCTTTAGGGTAACTCAGATATCACCCAAGTCCTATTTCTTTCTAGAGCACTGATTTCTTCGCAGACAACTGCCTTCCACTCTCGTACTCTAAGAACTTCATGTACTAAACTTGGAACCTATACTTTGTTAAGACTACTAACAAATACACGATAACTCGATGACAGTCTTCCATATAAGATAAAATTGCTTTTTCCTTTTCTTAAGACAATGGGTTTATTATCAACAAATGAATTGATAGGAGCAGGACTAGTGTTATCCGATGAACTTCAAGATTTTAGGTTTGGATTGTATCCATGGTTTTGATCAAGTGGCTGTGTTTCTTTCCCTTCTTGAGGTTTGTCTCTCTTAGAGTAGACATGTAACTCATTGGATGTTGCAGGTTGCATTTGACCAAAACATTGGAGTACTTGAGGTTCCATTTGGAGTTCTAATTGAATGATAGGCTGACGACTTGGGTTGGATGACAGAAATTAGGCTTTGATTTGGTTTAGATGACTATGAAACTCGGATCAGGAGTGAAAGATGAATCCAATTTATCAATACCCCAATGATAATATTTTTGAGTAAAATTCTCCTCCTTAATATTAGATTTGTAATAGGGTTATTGCTCGAAGGAGGTATCCATGGAGTTATAAAATTTTCTTGTAATTAGAGAGTAAAATTTATATCCTTTTTTATTTGAGGAGTACCCGACAAATATACATTTATGAGCTTTTTGATCAAGTTTACCTCTATGTTGGGCATATGTATGGACAACACAGTGCAACCAAAGACTCTTATGGGTAGAGTGGAAAGGATATAATTATTAGAAAATATATGAGAGAAAACTTGATATGGTGTTTGGAAGTTCAAGACTCGAGAAGGCATCCTATCTATTAGATAGGCAGCTATTAAAACTGTTTCACCCTAGAAAAATTTGGGAACATGTGTGTGAACATGGGAGACCGAGCAACTTCTAGAATGTTTATTTTTTCTTTTTGTAATCCTATTTCGTTGGGGTGTGTCGACACATGAAATTTGATATACAATTCCCTCACTCTCAAGATATCACCCAAAAATTGTCTCAAAATATTCTTTTACATTGTCTATTTTTAATGCTTGTATATTTGTTTGGAATTGACTTTGCACTATTGTGTTAAAGTTTCTGAAAATGTGATCCTAATATGATGATCCACAAATAATACAAACCACCTATTGCATGTAATATTTTAATTCTGGATGGCCCCACACATCGCCATGGATCATTGAAAATGGATGAGATGCCTTATAGGTTATATTATGATAAGAATTACAAACATGCTTTGAAAATTGACACACCATTTGGGATTTTTATTATAAAACAGAGATAGAAATAATTTCTAAAGGTACAAGAAATTAGGATGAACTAGACAATATTGCCACAACATGATTACACTATTCTTATTGGAATTTTCAAATGAAACTTGACTTTTATTAGACTGACTCTTTGACTCAACATGTAATGCATTCTGAATTTGTCTCCGACAAGATTTATCAAGTTTCAAAAGAAAAAGTCCTGAACACACCTTAACATTGTCAATCATCCTCCCCGAATCAAAATCTTGAAATTCACACAAATCTGAGAAAAAATTAGCTACATAGTCATGTTCTTGATTGAGTTTGCTAACTGATAAATGATTGTAATCCAAATTAGAAACATGAAGCACAAATGTAGGGTTAGGTCTTTTGAAATAACAATAGAACCTGTTCCAACCACTTTAGAGAGTGACCCTTATAGGTGTGGAATAGTATGGCATCTCCTGTCATGTGATCGGACACACCCGATTCTATAATCCTCTGACCTATTTTTTTTTTATTTTACAATGAGAGCACTCAGGTAAATACCTTTTTGTGCTAAAGTTCCTATTCCAATTGTATTATTGGCTAGACTTTGTTATGAAAACATCTTTTGCAGGACTTTAGTTGTTCCTTGTTGAACGGATTGGAGTCGGTGGAAGGAGATACCTCATCAACAAAGGCATAATCTCCATAACTTTCTTTATTAGGCGCAGATCTCAATGGCTTCCAATCTATGAGTTTACGATAGATTTTCCAGTAGTTGTCTCATGTATGGCCTGTTTTCTAATAATGGTCACATTATGGTCTTCTCTTCTTTTGTCTATTGTCGTTATGTTATATTGGACTCTGTGGACAACTAGGACAGAATTTTTTTTGACAGAAACAGTAGGGAATCCTCCTAACATCACCTTCTCCCTGCTTTCTTCTCGACAAACCTTAGAGAATACTTTTCAAATGTTTGGCAATGGCTTCATACCCAATATACGTCCTCATACCTCATCGAGAGTCTTATTGAGTCCGGTTAAGAATTTGAAAATTCTTTTCTTCTCAATAATCTTCGTACTTCATCGCATCCCCTATATAGCCACATTGATGTTCTTTAGATACATTCGATCACTATCATTGAGTAAGGAGACTGTAGTATTGGGTGACAAAAAAATCTCCTTATTGAAGATCATGGAGATTAGTTTTGATCTTGAAAATCTTAGAGCTATTTTCCTTGATTGAGTAAAATTCTCTCATTGCCTCCCAGATTTCATTCACAGTGTTGTAAAACAAGAAATTCTTGCCAATTTTGTTCGTCATTGAGTTGACCAGCCATGACATAACCATGTTATTTTCAATCTTCTAGGTTTTAAGCTTTGGATCTCTAGCCTTTGGAGGAACGAACTCGCTAGTGAGGTAATCATTATTCCACTGAAGATAATTATTCCCATTCAACTTGCGTCCTATAATATGGGAAACATTATCTATCCCACCATGGTTGTTGGTGACAAGGATTTTGGAGCTTAATGTCATTTATGACCAGTTTGATGTTTGTTTTTCTATGATCATTCCATACTTGGTCATCAGAATAAAAAAAAAAAATTAGAGGTTCAAAGGTGGCTTTTATACCATGAAGAAATTGAGATTAGGAATGATAATTCTCATTATTTTCAAAAATAATAGTACACAAATAAATAAAAAGAAATTAGAGTATCTCTTCATACAATCAAAAAAAAAAGATAACTAATTAGAAAATCGGTAAAGTAATACCAATATCCCATTATTCTAGGAAACAAATCAAGGTAGCATTTAGTTTGTGTTCATGAATCAAAATCAAAATTGGGATCAAAGACTTTAGAAATGGAATGAAAAAATTGATTCCAATATCAATTGTTTGACTCAAATTTTGAAATGGATATGGTTATCATTGTTGATATTTGGTTTATATATTTTTTAAAATAAAAATCATATAATTGTTAATTTTGTTTTGATAAAAAATGTTTAAAATTAATATTTTTAAAAGTTTATTTTATTTTCTAAAATTAAAACTATGATTATCATTTATTTTATTTTTTAATTCTATTTTATTTTCTAAAATTAAAACTAAAATTAAAATATTTTTAAAGTTAATATTTTATTTTATTTTCTAAAATGTTTTAAATCAATTTTGCCCTCAATGATTAGATAATATTTTTCTAGACTAGGATTTGATGACGACTACTCTGGGCATGGGGGTGGATGATCAGATGGTGGCTAATGAATAGCAAAGCACAATCGAACTACGACAAAAGCACAATCAAAGATTGGAGGCGGTGAAATAATCAATGTAGCTGGACTGAAATCGTGCGGTGAAATTGCAAGCGACAATGGCTAAGAAATTGAACGAACCGGAGATGATGTAATTCATGGAGAACTCGAATAGACAGCAATGAAAACTATGAATATATCGATGATGGTGAAAACTAGAGATGACATACTCAAAGGCAAATAGGTTTCGATGGTGGATAAATTGACTTTAGCAATCAACAACGATGGAATTAGAAGTCAATGATGAAGAACTACACGTGACGATCACTGTGGAGATGGAACCGAAATCAATGGCGAAACTAGATTGAAAGGGCAAGTTGTCATCAGTTGAATGGAAGTTGTTGTCGGCCAAGTGGAAGGGTGAAAAGTGGCGAGGAATTTTTGTTGGGTTTGAATCATGGGTTTTGGTCAAAATCCATTATTTTGTTTAGATTTCATAAAATCCATATTTTAAGGGTTTCATTTCTAAACTTTTATTCTCATTGAATTAATTCAAATAACTAAAATGGGTTTCATTCTCATTCTTGATTCCAGTGCCCTTTAACCAAACATCTCTTAATTCTATAGCAACTAATTCCTTGAGATTAGATAATAAATTGTAGATTTTTATGATACTTTATTGATATATTTCGATAATTACGATCATGATATGATGTCTCCTTTTGAATTAGAACACATAATAGTAGAGTTAGGCTATAAAACTATATAAGGTCATGGGTAAATTTCCATGGAGATGATATGCGTCCTATTGTAATTGATATTGTATTCTTGTTTTATTTGGATGAAATGAAGAAAAAAGAAAGAAATTGATTTCTATATAGAACGTAGTGTAGACAAGGCTAAAGTGGTAGACAAAGCCAAACTCATTTTTGATTGTGAGGATGCCTTTTGTCCGATATTGGTGATGATGGTATTAATAGTACATAACGAGGAGGGGATGATTAAGTCAAGAGTAGCATTGGTAGGTATAATGAGTGTTGTCATAATAAGAGTGAACGTTCCCCAAGAGGACAATCTAGTAGTTATTATCCCATTCCCCAACCCCGTAATTTAGGATTCAAATTTCATATAACAAAAAAAATAATAAGAGTGAACATAGTGATGAGACTAGACAAAGTGATAGTTGTCATAATAAGGATAATTGTAGTGATGATACTAGTGAGTATCAAACTAATAGTGAAGTTGATAGTGCATTAAACATTAGGTTTCAAGAGAGTGATCCGGAAGATAATGATTCAAACTTATTTGAAGGCCTAGCTGACGCTTCTAGGCAAGATGAGGTCAATTCCATTCCTAGGATTCCTCTGTAGAGTGTGAAGTGCCCGATTAAATTCATATAGAGGGTCAACAGTCTAATTGTGAAGAGAGGAATGCACAACTTAGAGATTTGAAGGACTATATTGGAAATGTTGATGAGTACTTAAAATACAACATCCATCAAGAAAAAAGTGACGATGAGGACTTTTGAAAGAAAAAAAAAAAAACACACACACACACACACAAAGTTAGGTATGAAGAGTTCAAGAAGAACTACAACCCTAAGTTTATTAGGTTCGGGCTGGGTCAACTTTTTGAGAGTATAAATTTTTTAAAAGAAGTGTTGAAGGATTATAATATTGTACATAATAGAGGAAGAATAAAAAATTTCTCAAAAATAACAAGCAGAGCATTAGGGTGGGATATGTTGAGGAGTGTGATTGATTGGTTAACAAAATATATTTCCTATAAACTAACCTTTTTTGTCTTTCGTATCAAATAAGCTAACTCATTTAAACATGGTCTTTTTTGCCTACAAGACTTGAGAAATGCAATCACAACCTTATTCCTGTATGTTAGGCATAGTTGTTGTGTTAGACACCTCTAAAATAACCTACATAAGAAGTACCCCAAATTGAGCTTAAAGTATACGTTCTATGTTACTGCCATGACTTCTTATGAGGTTGAGTTTCTAAGAGTTATGGTAGAGATTGAGAAATCAGAACTAGGTGTATATGCATGGTCAATGGAAAAGGAAAAAAGGCATGATCAGGTTTACACACTGAGTAGTGTGAGTGTGACCTGCTATTTAACAATTTTTATGAATCTTTCAATTCTAAAATATTAGATGCAAGAGATAAAACAATTATGACTATAATTGAGATAACATAGTTGGAATGATGGATAAATTTGCTAAGAATAGTATTAAAATATCATCTTTTAAATGTAATAGTTCATTCATTCAAAACAAGTTTGAACAACTCAAAGATCAAAGTAGATATTGGTTTTTACTATTAACTAGTCATACAATATATGAAGTATCCTCTCACTATTGTCAATTCATTGTAAATATAGAACACAGGACATGAACTTATAAGAAGTGAGAATAGTTTCATATTTGCATCGAAATATGGGCCAGAAAGATATGTTTCCAGTTGCTATAATGTAGCAGCATATGTTGAATGCTATATACCAACTGTGTATCATTGTAATGGTCCAAATATGTGGAACAAGAATGAACCCTCTACCTTGTTGCCTCCATAAGTATAAAAGGAAAATAGGACGTCCATCAAAGAAGAGGAGAAAAGAGACCACTGAAAGTAAGTGGTGGTAGTCGGGTTTTTTGAGTCGAGTTTTGTGAAGCCCCAACTCGGCATGATTAAATTTTTATGGGCCCGAGCCCAAGCTTAGCTCGAGAAAGCTCAGCAAATCAAGGCTCGAGCTTGGCCCAAAAAACTAAGAGTGCTTCGGGCCAGACTCGAGCCAAAACAATTTTTTTTATATATTTTTAACATATTTTATAGTATAAAAAACATAAAATAAAAACATTTAAATCATCCAAAATAAAATAGAAAACAAGTGTCACCATCTCGAAGTACACACTATTATTAAAATTAACAATAATAATGTTATGAAAAAATAAAAAATTATATCAAGAATAATATATTAAAGTTATTAAAATCATCATTCAAATACAATAATATTTTATTTTAAATCTCACAAAAAAAAATTAAACAGGTCGATCCTATAACGAGTCGAGCCCACCAATGTCCAAACTTGGCCCATAATTAAAATAAGTCTAAAAAAGAGCCTGAACTTGACCCGAATCCCGAAACAAGCCCAACTCAGTCCTTCAAAACAGGCCGAGCTCGGGCTGGCCCGGCCCAATTACTAATCTTACCGAAAGTTCTACCAAAAGATCCACAAACTTTCTGGAGTTGGGACCATCATCAGGTGTATTTTTTGCAAGGAAGTGGATCATAAGATGAGGTCCTACAACTCTTACCCAAATAAGGTAAACCAATTACTATCCTTAGAAGAGTTGACAATATAGGCCATTGAATTACTAATTGAATGATTCATTGTAGACGTAAAAACAATCAAAGATGTAACCTGATGGAGGTATGTTTTGACTCCTCAGATCCAGTTCCTTCTTGATTCGAACTGTGGCCGTTGGTAGGCAGATACACCTGCAAAAACCGTCGGAGGGTGCTCCGGCAGAGAGACTCCGATGCTTAAATCAGAAAGAGTTGTTTTCGTTTAAAAGAAACAAACTGAGAGTTGAGAGAAGATGATTCCCTGTGATTACTGTGCCCAGAGTGTTAGGTCTAGAAAGCGTATCTGATGTCGAGAGTTTTGAAATCTCTTATACCTGTGAGAATTATGCGTCGATGAAGAGCTTCCGCCTTACTTTCCTTATCGAATTAATCTAGGAATCTTGGGAGTCAATATTACGAATTGATCACGATCCTTTTATATCGGGAAATCTTCTTTTACGGAAGGGATGCTTTCCTTATCTGAAAGATCTCGGGATTGCTGTTATAAAATAAAAGCTGAGAAAAAGGAAGTTCTAACCTTCCTTTTTTAATCGATAGGGGTGTTGCCTCTCGTTCGGTTGCTCGACCGATAAAGGGTCTTTCAGAACTCGTCCGGTTAAAGGATTAACATTTACTTGATTAGAAGAGAAGACTGTCTCTGATCAGTTAATGAGACAATTGAGGCCTTATCTTTTGGTAGACTCAGGCGACTAAGGCCCTTCAGTTGACTGAACAGGGCGACTACGGCCCTTCGGTAGAACGATCAGGGAGACTATGGCCCTTCGGTAGATTGTTGTTGCGGTCATCAGATATTAATCGGTAGGCCTCTTTTTCGTGGGCCCTTTGGGAATTGACTTTTTTGGACTGGGTCTTGGATACATTCCATCATTTGCCCCCGACTCATGGTCTTCTCAAAAGAGGAAGCGCATTGAGTGACAATCCCCTAAAAGGGACATACCTTTTTACTTTGACATTTATCGTTTCGATTTTCACGAACCGTCTCATACACGCTTTGTAAAGAGTTTTCGTTTTTTAGAAAATACCTCTTTTCCTTTCTCCTCCAAGAAGCTTTTTCTTTCAGCGAAAAAATGCTGACAGACTTTTCTTCATCACGTAGCATAAACAACATTCAAAGTATTATGACTGAAGAGGATCTGATAGAAGTTCGAAGGGAAATGTCGCTCGGAAGTGACTTTGAGTTTGTATTGCCTGGCAAGGGGGACCGAGCGAGTTTTTCTCCCGAGGGTTGTGCCCCTATGTATAAACAGTGTGTGAAATATGATTTGAAAATTCCATATACGGGCCCACTGACGGAGATCCTGAGGTACTGAATATTCATCCTTTGCTGCTCATCCCAGGTGCTTGGCGATTTGTGATTACCCTAATTTTCTTGTTAGGGTTTTTTCGTGTACGTTTCGACCTAAAGATTTTAGGGCTCTGTTTTCCCTGGAGCGATGTAGTTCCAAAGGATCCACTCACGGTTGGTATAAACTCCAGACTCGTCGAGAGTCTTGTTGGAAGTTCTTCTATAGCGAGTCTCAGAATAAGTACTGGATGCAGAAGTTCTTCTTTATCAGATTTTTGAATAGGAATCTCCTTCCCGTATTTTCGGATGCTAACCAGGTGTCTTTCTTGAATGAGAAAATTCTATCTCTTCTTTGCCACTCCTGTTTTCTACGTGGAGCGGCCTGTTATTGTGAGGCCAACTGTAGGAGCTTGTGGGTGGACAGCTTGGTAAGAGATGACATGTTGATGCTATTCGGTCTTCTCATGGATGAGTCAAGCCAAATCACCAAACCCCTTCTACAAGAGCAATAGGGAAAAAACTTGGTCGATACTGTGCGAGACATTGATGTCCATCTTCTTGATAAGTAGGAAATGTGGTCTCATGCAAAGAGGATGGCGGTTGATACTTCTCTTAAGTTCGAGCGGAAGAAGTCCAAGACTAGGGCGCCTAGTCTACCTACTAGGGAAGAAGGGCCAGCTGAATTTGGAGAGCATGTGTCATCCCAAGGACATTCTAAAACTGGAGAGGGTCATCTAGTTGGCGAAACCTTTGGTGCATCGATTGAAGTTGGGGAAGGGGGCGGTTCCGACGAGGGTTTTTTCGAAGTAACTGAGAACATTCCAGTTCAAGAGCAAGGGTCGGAAAAGTCTCCGGTAACGCAACCTTCTGCTTCCATTCCGGGCGAGACTTCAAGATAATCTCCTCGGGGGTCTCAATGTCTTTTGGTCGATGTACCAGATGATTATTACATCCCTTCTCCTATTCTGATTGAAAAAGGACGGAGTTCCGAAGAGGGATCGGTGGCGGTTTTCATGGGAAGCCACAATTTTAATCTTGTTGATCCATTAGAGGGGTCACAACTGGCTGAGCGTTTTCAACTTCCTCCGATGTTTGCCCTTTAGAAGATGTCTCTCGAGTGTACCGACAGGGCCATCCAATCTCTATGCCTTACAGTAAGTACTTTCGTTGTGTGAGTTGAAGTTTGATTTTTACTGTCTTGTGATTCTGACCATCGTGTCTTTTTTCCAGATTTCTGCCCTGGCTGAGTTTCAAAGAAAATTAAGAGTTAAGTGGGATCAACAATTTTTTCGTATGAGCGATCAAGTACAGGCGCTGAAGGGCGCTTTGGAGAACCAAGAGAAGACTATTGGGGAGACCAAAGACAGGGAGATCGAGCGCCTTCAGGAAGACCTTGCTTCAGTTCAGGCTCGTTGTAAGGAATTGGAAACAGATGCATGTGCTCGAAAAGCGCGGTTAACAGCCACTGAAACGCCAGCCCATTTGCAAGAAGAATCCCTCCGAAAGGTTGAACAGGAAATAGCTAACCTCAAGGCTTTCGCTGCCAAAGATGCTGTCGTCCTATAACTTTCTCAGCATAAGTTGCAAGAGCAACTGAAATGCGCTGAAGAGATTCTTCTAGAGGTTGGTCGGTACGAAGCGCTGCCCCTACTTGAAGGATCAGCGGATTTGAATTCCGCTCCTGCTATTTCTTGTACCCCTTCCATTCTTTTGTAATCTTGTGGAGTAAGGGTTTTTTCACCCCATGATTTATTGAAGTGTAATAATCACCAAAGAATCTTCTAATGATGTGTGCGTCCTGGTGTGTTATTGAAAACTCTAAGAATTAGATCCATGTCCGCCCGTTCGGGAAGTTCTATCACATATTGGTGATGCATTCGTTCGGAAGATTTAGGCAGCTGAGAACCTTCGGTCGATAAAAGACCTTAAGAATCAGGGTCGTGTCCGTCTATTCGGAGAGTTCTATCCCATATTAGTGACACATTCCTTTGGAAGATCTGGGCAGCTGAAACCCCTCGATCGATAAAAGACCTTAAGAATCAGGGTCATATCCGCCCGTTCGGGGAGTTCTATCCCATATTAGCGACATATTCGTTCGAAAGATCTGGGTGGCTGAGACCCTTCGATCGATTAGAGACTTTAGGAATCATGGCCGTGTCCGCCCGTTCGGAGAGTTCTATACCATATTAGTGATACTTTTGTTCAGAAGATCTGAGCGGCTGAGACCCTTCCATCGATTAGAGACTTTAGTAATCAAAGTCGTGCCCGTCCATTCATGGAGTTCTATCCCATATTAGTGACACATTCGTTTGGAAGATCTGGGCGACTGAGACCCTCCGATCGATTAGAGACTTTAGCAATCAGGGCTGTGTCCGCCCGTTCGAGAAGTTCTATCACATATTAGTGACATATTCGTTCGAAAAATCTGAGCAGCTGAGACCCTTCGGTCGATTAGAGAATTTAGGAATTAGGGTCATGTCCGCCCATTTGGGGAGTTCTATCTCATATTAGCGACACATTTGTTCGGAAGATAATTTGAAATCCCCAGCCACACGCAATCAATGAGCAGTAGCAAACACCGAAATTTTTGTTAAAGGAAGAGTGCCAAGAAATCCGGGTCATACTCTCGACAGACGCTAATGGGAACATACGGCTCTTGCTAGTCATCTCCATTGTGAACTTGAAG